>JBBPCY010000007.1:7113307-7131190 GCA_037974405.1 Brachyalestes nurse
GTGATTGGCTGAAAGACATAAGTATCTCCTCCCACAGATGCTCTGACTACCTTTTTTGTAACACATTTGTTTTGATAGTCCATTGCAGATACTTTGTAAGTGCTTACTATATCTTTTTATGAGGCACTGAGCTAAATATCTACTATATTTATTTAAGTTTGGTACTAACCAACCTTGGCCCAAAACCAGGTTGCCTAATAGTCACAATTGGGTATTTGCCAAAAAAATACAACCTAGCCCAAAACGAAACCTCACTAACTATAAATCTGGTTCTTGTCATAATTCTGATCCTAATCCTAACTCTTAACAAAACACTGATCAGAGCTTCACCAGATTTTAAAATGTCTCAATACCACTTCAATATACTTGCTTATAACACAACAATGGCTGTCAACTTAAGGTTGCGTTTTTTGATGGGAGATAGTGGCATTGATGCCGGGATTCGCGGACTATGACCACAATGAATCAGTGCCAATATCTTATGGTATAGCACTCCCTCTCATGTATCACTGTGTAAATATGGTACTTAAATTATTACCTTAAGAATGGAGCGATGGAAGAAAAGGGCCAGCAGCTGAACTAGGTCATAATGTACATAGCCTTCTTTTTTCTCCACTCCTATTATATTTGGAGGGTGAAAGGGTTTCGTCTTGTCCACCTCTATGTTCTGATTGAAGGGGAAGAAGCCAAACTGGAAGAAGTATTTTATCACTATTGTCACCTGGGTGTGGCAAAAAAACAAAAGCAAAAAGGTTAAGGGTATGTGCATAGTAGTATTTTACTGATTCTTGAATATTCAACACACCATCTAAGGCATGATCAACAGAGCCAATATCACATTGAGTGCATAACTGTATAAACAAGTGGGATTTGTTTACAGTGAATTGCATATCATCTTGTTTACTGTAATGCAGATGGATATGGCTGAGTCTCTACCTCAGTATACACTATGGCAGTCATCCAGAAGCGTTTGCTAGGCCGGGGCACGGAAAGCATGGCCCACAGGAAGATGAGGATGGGTAGCACCAGCGTGGCCACTGAGGCCGAGATCATGTGATTGAGGATGATAACCAGGTAGCACACCATTTCTGAACGGGCCACCAGCATGTTGTAGAGAGCATAGCACAGCTGAAGGATTTGAGGCTGGGACGTGTAGAAACGCTCTGACTCCTCTAGCTCCTCATCGTAGAACATCCTGTTGGAGAAACACAAGCAGCTTTTACAGAAAGAAGACCATGTGGTTTGTAGGATATAAGACAGTTTTTATTATTGAGAGTATTTTCAGTAAAAAAAAGTATTTGTGCTTCTCTTGTTTTGAGCAGGTAACAGTCTCACCTGCTGCGCAGCAGTTCGCTGGCTGTTAACTCATGGCTCAGCGAGGGCAGGGTGATGTCTCCCTGGCTTGCAGCTCTGTCGTCAGGAGTGTCTATCCTGAGCCTCTTCTCTTCAGAGCAAGCTGCAGACTCACACACTGTGTCTAGGCCTGTGGCTCTGCTGTACGAGGGAGGAATGTCTGCCTCAGAGGGGCATCTGCTGAGCTGGGGCCATGTGGCCTGCTCCGCAGCCAGAGCGCTGTCCCACTCCAGTGATGACGCACCCTCCAGGGCTGGATCCTCACTACTACAGCACTGCGTGTCTGAGGTGGGGGTCCATGTGAGACCTTGGGCCTGTGGTCTTTCTTGAATATCTTCTGGTTCTTCAATGGTGTCACCAGTGCCTTGCCGAGAGCAGAGCGCCGTGCACTGTGTGGTTTCACTGGAAGAGAGTAAAAAAAATGAAAAAAGCCAGTAAATAGTCTGAAAGAAATGAACTAAAATGTACTAGACAATAAGCACTTAGTCCACACTACTATAAACTTTAACCACTAGGGGGCAGTGCCGTCAAACTCTAATAAAGATGTCAGAAAGTTCGGAAAGTGGTTCTCAAACCACATGGTCCACACTTTTATATCCCACTTTCCAAACAAACCTCAATAAAGTCATTAAGAACACTGAATATCTGGTACAGATACATTAGAAATTGGAACAAGTTGGAAATCACTGTTTGGATCTTTGTTTTCAATAGTATAAAACCAATTAGGTTGCAAAAAATGTATAAAATAATTTTATTTGGAACAGAATTAAAGAATTCGAACAATTCTATTTTAAGCCTGTTGGATATTCATTTCATAAATGTATCATAAATTCATTGTCCGTGTCTTCATACTGTTTTCACAGCAATGTTAGAATGATCCTTTAATCATTTTTACCATTTTTTTTTGTCTATGAAACTGAAATCATTTTAACAATAATAATAATAATAATAACAGATTTTATTTGTATTGCACTTTATATTTTAGCAATCTCAAAGTGCCAAAAAGTAAAAGGAAAACAAACAAAAAGAAAAAAAAACAGTGAGGGCAATTCATTTTCTACATTTTTCAGTATGATCAGTGTTTATAAGTGGTTCTGAATGATCTTGTGTTTGTACATGGCAGTGTTCTGTGAAGTTTGTACCTGAGGGCAGCGCTGGTTGCACTCTCACCAGACGAGGACAGGTCCAGGCCCGGCAAGCGGCAGAGTTTTGGCCGAGTGCGCTCACTGGTTCTGGGCACATGATCAGCGACTGTCTCACTGGACTCCAGTGTGGACTGAGTGTAGAGCAGTGTGGACTGTAGAGCAGTGTATGCACTAAAAAAGTCAGGGAACGCAATTACTCACAATACATTCACTTAAACAAACTGGCTTTTTTACACACTACCACACTCAGCCACACTGTGACTGAGGACTGAATGATTGTGACTGAAACCAGACAGTGCTCCTGCAGGGTCACACCGCAGGTGAGCCGTTTTCTTGTTATAGCTGTTTTCATATTCTCAGTGTCAGAGTCAGGATCAGCTCTTCTGGCTAACCTCAAACACACCTCCACCCGTTCCACAACCACAGTATTTTATTAAGGTGATCTATCATTTTCAAGCATAATCAAGAAATAATAAATCACTGCATGTGAGAGGAGTTATGTGGGACGTTATGAAGAAGTGAACAAAACATTTTGTGTGACACAATTTATGCAGAGTCCAGTCAAGTTAGTTTTGGTGTGCACCATTTGTGTGAACGTTTTAGTTAAATGGACTCACAGAAACTGTTACATTTCTTGGAATCTTATATTATTGAAATGCCTATACCAAAAATAGTGTTTCCTTTCAAAAATCATTTTCCGGTCCATATTGTCTCTATATGTGAATTAATCTGCAAAAACATTGACGTATGTCTTCAGAATATTTTCAGAATATTTCTTAGGACAGAAGCATCATATAAAATAATAAATATACACCTGATCCAAATATACGTTGTAGAATGCCTGTTTCGAAAGATGCTATAAAGGAAGAAACTGGAAGAGTGGGGTCGTTAGAGAATAATAGGGTGTGCTCTTAACTAATACATTTGGTTTCCATACAAACTGTTTTTGAGCTTCAGGCTAAACTTTTGCTTCTAGTTTGTGACAACAGAGTGGTTACCCTGGAGGTAAATCCGAAGCTAAAGTAAATATAAGATGTGACTAAAGCAGTCTGTCAACAGAGAAAAGCTATGAGAAATACGTACCGGATCTCTTCTGTCTGGAAATCGAATCAAAAGCTTACTTTAATGTAATTGAGCTGAAAGTTAATACTTAAACAAACTTGAATTATGCCGTCGTAAATTTCCTTTCTGCTACACAGCGATTTGGTGGTCCCCAGAGCAAGGATTTCAGGCACACTTACAGTAGTTGTAATCACACCAGTGATTACTGTATGCTGAAAACCTGAGGGCAAGTCCCATTTACCAAGAACAAATGACTTCAATTATTTTTTAAATATTTATTTTAAAGACCTGCCTTCCTTATTTACCCAAAGAACCACAAACACAGGTACAGTATTGTTTAGCATTTTCCCAAAGACGTTTTCCATCTTAATATGTAATGAAATGTAACGTAAAATGAATGTACTTTAAGTCCTTAACTCTATTTACTCTACTCTACTCAGTCCTGCATAGTACAGAGTAGAAGTTCTGGAACCCCATTACTCTTATATCTTGTTTTTTCTGCTCTCAACACACCTGATCCAACTCATTAGTTCATCAGCAACCCTTGTTGAGCTGAAGTGGGTGTTTTAAAGCTGGGAAAACATCAAAATGTGCATTGAAGTGAGCCTCCTGGAACAGGGTTAGGAAACAGTGGTACGGAGCTTTAATATGTTCAGTTAAATTCAGTCAAGCGTTTCTATTTAGCCTGAATCAGACTCATCTCAGTCAGAGCACAGAAAACATAAAACACACTCCCACAGTGTTGTGACCATCAAATAAATCTATTTTCTGTATGAGGCTGAACTGTGTTGTGTTGTACCTGGACGGGCTGTCTTGACCAGGGGCAGAATCTATGTGGTCTAGCACCTGGACCTGATGCTGCTGGGTCAGTCCTCGGTCCTGAGACTGCAACTCATCCTCATCGTCCAGAACACACTCTGAGGAAGCAGCTCTGCACATCTGCCTTTGGTAGTACGTGTGAATACTCTCTCGTGAAGGGATGTTCCCCTGCACACATCAGAGGCAACACATTTCAGTAAAAAGATCCACATTTGAGTGACTTGATTTAAATGTAAATAACTGACAGACATTCTCTCAGGTACTGCTTTCAAGCCCTTCCCAAACTTTACGTAACCTTGTGTTAAGAAGTGTCTAAAAAACAAAGAATAAAAAAAAAATTAAGAAAGTAAATCTGTCCCTTATGACCTGAGGTCTTAGGATTGTGCTCAGAGAGAATCTGCTATCTTGGAACCCAATATCTTGGCAAAATTCGCAGCCCACAACTCAGTTTTGATGCTGGAGCTGAGACACGGACATTATTTTGTAACTCCACCTCAGTTCTGGTTCCAAACTCTTCCTTTCACACTGTAAATAAACTGTAATATAAATATATTCTCAAAACAAAAAAATAAAGCAGCCAAATGTTATTTTGCAACATGTCTTCACTGAGGCTAGGGGAATATCTGTGCTTACTGTTAGTGACTGGTGATCAAGGTTAATTGCCTTCATGGATATTGTCCGATTTAGTCTAACAAGAGGTACTTCAACAGCATATATAATATTCTTACATAAAGACACACACTGTCCTGAAACTTGAATATTGTTTGTCACTTTGGATTAAGGCGTCTGCTAAATGAATGTGAATATGGTGATCAAGATAATGGTGTCCAGTATTTCCAAAGGAAGGCTATTCTGGAGCCAAGTCAGCTACTAATTAATTGACACCACACTGGTGAAAATCAGTGAGGCTGGTCTGCTTGTGCCAGTACCTTTTTAACCTCATGGGTGAGCATGCAGCGCTCGATCCGCAGTACAGTGGAGATGTCGATGTGCTCTTGGCACATGGAGTTGAGCCAGGCTGTGAAACTGTCCAGCAGAGCCAGGAACAGCACCCAGGAGAACTTTACGATGTTAAACACGCGCTTAAGGATGTTATCTGGAGGAGAAAACAACGCTTTAAGCTCAGTTTGTTAGGGTGCCATTGATAAGCAGCAAACGAATAAGAAATATTGATAACATTCATTAACACCAAAAAATGCAAAAGTTTGAGCTCCCCTTTGTGAATTTTTAAGTATACATCCTCTATAGAGAACACACGTATCACCATTTATGCAAAATTACTGTATATTTGTTGAATTAACAAAAAAAAAAAACTAAAAAACATGGCATGTGCAAATCATGGCACATCATTCTATTGTTATTTTTTATATTGTTTTATATCTAATGTGTTCTATCTAATAAACAGAAAAATAGAAATAAACTCAGTAAAATAGCTGTTGTTCACTGCAAATAATGTGCACATTTACAGATTTAATTTGACTGGCGGCGTTCAAACTTTTGCATGTGACAATATATAGAGAGAGGCTATCCTAGCACTCAAAGAATTAAAAGTGAAGAAACACAGTTCACAGTTCATCACAGGGCATGTGTCTATATATTAAACATAAGTATAATGGGACTATACTCTATCTGGATGATTGTACCTGGCCCATCTGATCTCTCTTCTTCAACTGTATCTTCTTCCTGACCCTCCACTTCAATGGCTACATGTGCTGCTAGAGAGATGAGAGAAACATGTAAGAGTAACTGATAGAAAGGGATGTAAGATTAAAATTTAAGTTTATAAACCACAAATTGCACCAGTTTAAATAACTTGTACAGCATGATCTGAATAACTCGATTTCATATTTTCACGATACTCAAAAGAATTCAGAAGACTGCCAGCTACTTTTTTCTCTCTCTGAGACTCTACTCCGCTGTATTGCTTTTTCAACAGGCTAAGGGTAAAAGATGTAAATAAAATCCTAATAGGCCACATATTTTCAGTATTTTGACTGAATGTTTTATTAGGTTTGGTCGCTGAGCTCAGGCTAAATTCGAAGCTCTTGGCTGGCTGGCGAGACTCCTGAGGCCGTGTCCAGCCGTCATATGGGATGAATTGACCATAGCGAATGCAACATGCCGTTCTTCATTTCTCAGCACGCCCTTGTAAGAATGCCTAGGCCTGGAAGGAAGTGTGCTAATGCAGAATTGGCCACATTCAGGACTGGACACAGCATGTCTTCCATTTAAAGAGCGCAGCGAGAAGCCATCAGGACACGTTTGAAGTTCCCCAATGAGACACACACAAAATGTCCATTCATGATCAGAGGATTATGTTGGGAGGGAAACCGAGACACACAGAGAAGACAAATGGCTACAGCCGGCAGGAGCCGAACAGAGACCATCTCCTCTAACGGTACAGGAGAACAAGAGGAGCCAACCCTCTGTTCCGAAAGAAACTTCTGGACTGCATTTCTCACGTACCTTCCTGATGATCCTTCCTGGTTTTGCGCCCCTCGGTATATCTCTGCCAAAATCGCCGGCGCTCCTTACTGCGCTCCTTCATGGCTGTTTTGGAGTCAGTAATCCATGCATGGTACACAAACTAAAGGCACAGAGCATTGCAGAGTGTTACTAAAGACAGATGTGGACAGGTGACTAAGTCTGAACTACACTACTTTACTTCATAGGTTTTACATTTTTGATCTTTGGACCCTTAGAAGTCACTTTTATCACTGACAACAAAAGTGTGGCATAATGTGACATGAATCATTTGTCATTCATAATTCATAAAACAAATAGATAAACTTTGTCAAAATTGGGGATTCTGAATTTTTCAATAGATACAAAATATAGAAAATCAATATGGTTACATGTAAATGTTTAAATAACCCCAATTCAAATGATTTGTTGATTTTTTGAGTGAAAATAAGTTAGCACCTCTTCTGTAGTGCATAAAATATGGCTTTTTCTGTACCTTTTATAAACTGAAAGTATTACAAATTCAAATTTAAAATATAAAAAATATAAAATATAAAATTTGTGTTTTTTGTTCTAATTCAGTAAATAAACAGTAATTGTGCATTAAAATGTGCAGAAGTGTGTTTTCTGTATTTACATAAACCATGTACTTTGGTCCAAATTAATGTTCTTTTCTTACATTTATTCCCTGTTATTAATCACATCATTACTTTTTGTAAGAGTTTTGACTTTGAATTTGAAAATGAGTGAACAGAAAGTGTTTGTTATTATCAGAACTTGTACTGTTGTGTGTACAGTTTTGTTTTAGGAAAGATAAATCATCCTTTACATTTTTGCCACATTTTTGTCATTTCTGGACATCAAAAGAAGCAGATAAAAGATGAAGGTCTGTCAATACAAATGCGAGTGGAATGTAAATGTAATTCTGTGCATAACTACGTGATTTAACATGTAATTGTGTAGGTAAATGTAAGTAGTATATCAAAGACTAGTAAATCTTGACTTCTAAGGGTTTATTTCTAGATAATTAAGTAATTCAGTAGTCAATTAATGAATCAAAACTAGACTCAAACTAACCAAGTACTAACCAAGTAAAATGATGCAAAAAGCACCAGATATTGAATTAAAGAGACCAAATCAACAGTCAGCACCAGGAGTTAACAGACATGTCACATGAAAATGGTTTTAGGCTGTGTTTTAAACCAGTGTAGGGAACTTCACCATTTGTGAAAAAAGAGGTTTACATTGGAGAAAAAACACAGCCTGCCCTTCAACCAACACACAAACCAACCCATGACAACAAAGGTCTTTTGAAAAACAGAAAATCCCGCTGCTTCTCATGCATCCCCTACAGTAATGCACAGTGCACTGCATTCCCTTCGCATGCAAAGCTGACCATATGGCTCCAATTGCATAGCCGTCTGGAAGACAGACATATGGAGCTGTGAGACGTTCCTCAATGGTCAGCCATTTGGGCTCAGTCAGCAGTCCGTGAGCTCCAAACGAATAGCATTCACAGGTATATACCGTAATGAAACAGCTGGAAAATGCAGTGTGCATTGGAATACAGAGGCTGGCAGAGGCCAAAGGGGGGTAAGAGCTGTCATACATAGTACAATAGTGCAGAGTAAAGAGACAGGAAAGATATATTAGGCCTGGTGGAAGTACCTTGGCTGCCCTGATTGCATACTGCAGTATAGTTTTGGGTAGCTTAATGACAGACTTTGGTAAAGCCAGCAAAGCAGAGGCAAACTTTCGGATAGCTCTCTACAAGGGAGGACAAAGTAGGGTCTGGGTTAGTAAGAACACGGTGAGTAGTCTTTACTACGGCGACTCCACGCTTCCACGCGGGAAGTTAGCAATTAGTGGTCTGACAAATAAAGAAACATTGTTAAGTGCAGAGAGAACAAAACGAATGCGAGAACACAGTGCTGCAGAGCCATGAAGATTTATAGATTTTACATTGTCAGCATGTACAGGCCAAAATCTGTATAAAAGCAAACAAATGTGTCGTGTGACTAACTTGAAAGGCAGATTTCTTAGGTGGCTCTTCCTCTTTTTTGTCTTCTTCTTCCTCCTCCTCCTCACTGTCCGTCTCAAACAAGTAATAATTCCCACTTCTCACCACTGAAACAACAGACTACAGTTAACATACCAGGAGTTTCACTGACTTACTTTGTTCAGACACATACAGAATACCATTGTTTGCACCCTCATGACTCTTTGAGGTTTGCTTTTGTTACTTCTGTCATTTAAGACTGTCAGCAGTTCGTGGGAGTGGAGCGAGGTGTGAGCACTCACTAGACGCATGATCAACCCAGGGTCTCCACCACTGCTTTCTTTTGCCTTTTTTTGTCTCTTTGTTCTCCTCTCCTGCAAAAAAGAAAACACAATTCAAGTAAGCGCACACGATCTCCAAGAAATGTTGAATAGCTTGTCCTTAGCTCTGGTATGCGTGATTTCATATGTTTTTGATTCAGTCGCAATGCATTTAATGCAGCAGTTAAGCTCTGGTACCTGTGGAATTTATGAACCCCTGAGAGTTTACTGAACTTTCAGAATGCTTAAAAACTGCTGTTTCAAAGCTGTATGTTTTAAAAAGTAAAGTAAAACTTATGTCTTTATACTGCAGCCATAACATTAAAACCACTGACATGAGAAGAGAATAACATTCATTATCTCATTACAATGGCACTCATCTCAGGGTGAGACGTATTAGGCAGTACTGATGTGGGTCCAACAAATCATTAGAAAATTTTGCCTGGGGGGATGGGTCAAAAAGTCAGGATTCTGCATTCATGCAAAATAGTGCTTTACAGAAACAGAAAATAAAATAAAAATAAATAAAAATAATGACAGGGATAAAAGAAGTAAAATAATACATAGAAGAAAATTGAAAGTGTAGTAGAAGTGCAAATATTTAAATGGTGGAAGAGAATAGTGCAGTTTTTAGCAGCTTTTTAAAGCTGGCTACTGTTGGTACAGATCTGATACTGATGGGCAGTTTGTTCCAGCAGCGAGCTGCATAGTGACTAATTGACATTTCACCTTGTTTAGTTTCAGATCTTCTCACCACTAGGTTCAGGTCATTGATTAACAAATATTTTTCTGAATTAGATGAGCAGGCTCTCCTGCTAATAATGGGCCCAGCTAAGACAAATGTAAGAATAAACAAAGGCAACTGGTTAAAAGCATCTCCAAAACCTTTCCAATATACAATTTGAATCTGAACAAACTGTACACACTTTCTGTATGTGGGACTGTATAGTTGCAGGCCAGTCGGAGAGCCCATGCTGGCTGTGCCCTGCCACATTGCAAAAATTGTTCAGGAATGGTTTGAGGAACATGAAAAGGGTTTAAGGAATTAACTTGGCCTAGGATTTTCCTAAATCTTTATCCGATCAAGGATCTGTGGGATGTGCTGGGCAAATATGTCTTATTCATGGAGGCCCTTATCAGAGGAACTTACACAATATCAGGCTAATGGTTTTGATGTTATTACTGATTGGTGTATTAACATGTAATCTAAATGTGTCTGTGAAGACTGCTGTCTTCTCTGTAGCATGGTTTGTGTAAATAATGCAACATTCTGCAAAAATGGTCACACTTTTGTTCAGCCACACATAACAGCACACCTTCGTCCTCCTCCTCTTCCTCCTTGGTAAGTGAGTGGGCCTCGCCACTTTCCTGAGCCAAGCTCAACATCCTCTCCTTTCCTCTCTTAAACTTCTGTTGCCGGCTCTTAATGCGGTCCATCCTGACAGACAGACAGAGGGAGAGAAAAAGAGAGAGAATGTTAGAGAGAGAGAGAGAAAGAGAGATTGACAGATAGAGACAGAGATTGTCTAGAGTTATAGGGTCTTTATTATGTCCTGGTTCATTGGGTTGAGCTGAATGGGCTCTCCCCTAGGACACTATTACAGTAATAACAGTAGGAGATAATGGGGGTTGAGAGAACTCATTTTGTGTTGAGGCATGTGTAGAAGTACTTTATCTTTCAACGGGGGGAGAAGAAAAGAGGGCAGGGACAGCGGTGTTGAAAGATCCTCTTTGTCTCACACAAACACACCGCAGATGGCCTGTAAACACTCCGGGGGCTGAGTCAGAGCGGCACTTCTAATACAAGGCCAGCAGAACACTACTACAGACACGTTGTTTATCAAAGAGACTGAGATATTACAGAGGCACCAATTAACCCTTAGAAGTTGACATTATTGTCACTAATAGCAAAAGTGTGGTGTAACTTGATGCTAATTATTTCTCACTTGTATCTTATTGAAGCAAGTTGAGAAATTCAGTTGAATATCATATTTTTGTATGTAGAAAAAAAGATGCACCATATGCCCAAAATAATCCAGATGTTCCTTAAATTTGTGAATTTAGCACCTGCAAGTCGAAATCACTGCTGAGGAAACACAGCAGACATTATCTCCATTAAAAACACTGCTGGTGGTCTAACTGTCTAAGTGTTGAACCTACTGGGTGATACCACAGCCTTTTATGGCCAGGAGTCCAAGAAAGCACAATTTGGCTTTGCCTCTAGAGTGGGTAAGATGCACATCAGCAATTCTAAGTGATTTGCCAGTTGCTGTTCCCATTTCAAATGACATTGCCTTAGTAAAGATGCAGTGGCTGACTCAAAGGAAACACATGCTAGCCTTCCTCTTCCCAGTTTTGGTGATATCATGTGACTGGGGAAACTAGTTAGTAGGTGGCAATGGGCAGGACAGCATAAAGAGCATATGAGTATAAACGCACTGTCTCTTCAGCAGGTCCATGGATTTCTTCTCCTCTTCAATTCTGGCTTTCACTGCCTTCACGATGGTGGCCTGGAACAACTCAGCTCCTCTGATGGAGAGAGAAAGAGAAAGAGACAGAGAGAGAGAGAATGATGACAGCACCTTTCAGACTGACATTTCTGGCCATAATGAAATTCCGTACACAAATTGAGTTGAAAACAAGTTGCCGTCGAATCCAGGAAAAATCTCAGGCCACTGCACGTTTCTATCAGTTGGTGACAAAAGAAAACAGTGATGACTACTCTGTACAACTGGATCCTAATATATAAAACTGTATCCTAATATATATATTATTTCATAAAAAACAGAATGTGTTTTACAAGATTCAAATGCAAGTATTTAATCTAGAAAAGCATTGATGCAAGTCATATCAGCACTAACGTACTATAAAAAATCTTTACAGAATTTAACTAACATTTCTTAACTTAAAATGAATTTTTGTTTTCAAAATGAATTTTGACATTCAAAGTGCCACTAATTGCCACTGATAATGTATAACTTATCACCATCATTATTGTCAGTTTGCAAAAGTAAATACAGTGCAAAATGTTGACGTGCTAATTATTTAAATGTATAAATTTCATACATTCAAAAGTTAACAGGTTAATTAGGCATAACCTGGCAGTCTTCAGGTTCTCCTTCACAAGTAATTTCACAACTTCATGCAAACATAATATGGGTGTGTAAGTGTGTGTACCTGGATGCCAGAACTTGAGATGAGCGAATATCAGCCACCACATGCAGGAAGTAATAGCTCATGAAGACGCGTCTCTGCAGCAGCAGGGAGGCGAAGCAGATGCTGTCCCAGATGATGCCCGCCTCGTCACTGGGCAGTTCACACTGTTTATTGGCCTGCTGCTCCGCTAACCACCCAAAAAAGAGACAGAAATGCTTAAAGACATTTCAGTAAGATAAAATAAGAGAAGATTATATTTATTGTAGGTAACTTACGTCGTGAATAGCCTTTGATAGTGCAAGCCAGGCTGAAGAGCTGAATCAGCCAACAGTGATTGGCCACCAGAGCTTTAATATATCCACAGGCAGCTATCTGAGGACCAAGAGGGAGTGGCACAGGGTCATCTGCTTTACTTCTTAAACTATCAGTCACCAATAGTAATTACTTCGTAAATGCAATAGTTTGTTCAATAACTAATATGAGACTAAATAATGAGATATGAGTCATTAAGGCTTCATGTTTACATGCATAAATCATGCATGAAATGTACACTTAAAACAGACAGGTGACAACTGATCTCTCTTTAATTCTGCTTTATCTCAGTGTCCATTTTTGTCTTTCTTTTTTTGTCTCTAAAAACTTGATGGTTTCTAATCTGTTTTTGAGGCTGGAACAAACAACATTATTTAAGATATAAGTGCACTCGGTCCTGGACCACAGGACACGAGGAGCTGCAGTTTAGATGACTAGATTATGTTTTCCCAAAACACAGGGTAAGAGTGTGTAATTGTAATGCCAACTATAGGAACACTTCAGTTTATATGACCCAAATACAGACTCATAAACACACATGACCCTTTTTTCAGTACACAACAAGTTGACCAACATATAATGCTAACTTACTGACATAAATGACATATAAGAGCCCAAACGTTTCCAGCTGTGGGCATTGTCTGGTTTGTCGTAAAGACAGTGTCCCATTGCAGCTTATTTGTTTCTGTTTCTACACAACAGTGAAGTGCAGACCATAGTCACACCCATTTATTACAAGGTGCTTTTACTTTTATAAGAATGTCTAATCACTAATTTTTTTTTCTTTTGAACTGTTTGAAGTGGACTGTGAGAATAGTGGCATGTGGCTAGCTGCCTTATTTGTCTGCCATTAAAACGTTTGCCTGACCTTCACAGCGGTTAACCAAATACACCACAGTCAAATTCCGTGCAACTGAAATGCACTAGAAATGAAAGACTGAAGTCCCAAGCAAGCTCATTCCACAGCACTGATTCTATCAATCAGGCTGTATTGTATCACTTTCTAATTGAGATCACGACACCTCCTTCCTTCCTCCATGAATCTGGTTTACTCACTGAAAGGATGTTCTTCATAGTGATGACAAACACATTGTATGCAATGAGGAAATCCCAGTAGTGCAGGATGCTTTTGATTGGCTTGAGCAGCAGCTCTCCTCCAAAGAGCAAAAAGTAGAAGCAGGCCACCAGATAGCCCATGCAGAACACGCTGATTCGTGTGGTTCCCGTGATGAAGATGATGGTGAGGACAAACCAGAACAGATAGCTGAACATGATCACCTTCAGCATATCTAGATAGGACCTAAAGGGAAGGAAAAGGGGAGAGAATAAAACATATTTTATGTGGTATCTGTTCTTGTTCAGCGATCTTCCCAAAGAAATAAACAAGGAGAACGTAAAGAATTTGTTTTTGTGGTGAGTACAAACACATGAATCTGAAGCACACTGACAGATGTTCGACCAAGACTGGTGACTAGAGACTCTAGACAAGCCAATATGATTAATATAATTGGAACCAAGAGCAATACCAAAGTTAAAAAGCTTAAAAACATCATTATGTTGTACAACAGTTTAAACTGGCACAATTAAAGGTGCAGAATCAGCATGTTTCAACACTGATGGATGAACTCGAACAGAATCCAAAGACAAAATGGTCTTGTTCTTATGGGCCATCACAAAACATGACTTACGAGTGTGGATTTAAAAATTACAATATAATTACATAAGAGGTGAACTGTGACAGTGGTTCCTTTTTCCAGAGCTTACTGGATTACAGGATATCATAAAGATGGTCAGAGACTGGAGAGGTCATTACGGACTGGACAGAGTGATTGTTTGAACATCCCGGAGTTATCTGATACGAGGCAGGAGAGAGGGAGAAAGCAGAGCAGTTTTGTTCTTTCTGCTCTGTGAAGAAATTTCTCACACTGCACAACAAACACTGTTGAAAATCATGTCTTATTTTTTCAGCTAAGGCACAGTATGTCCCCGTGAATCCCATGGACTCTAACTACAAAAGATTTCCAGACAAAAACATCACCTGGACAAGACTCTTTTTCCAGTGTTTGTAGTGAACATCTTTAATCACACTCACTTTACTAAATCCCACAGTGAGGCTGTCCAGATGTACATGTGGAACTCCTAGTGCTCAAAAGACTTGATACTGTACCAGAGACTACATGATAAGCATTTACTATTTCATCCAACTTCTTGTCTTAGAAGATGTTTCTGGTCTGGTCACCAAAAAAGTTTACCCTGGAATCAAGTACACCATCACTGTCCGAATAAAATTTTATGTCCATTTTGTCATTTTTCAGATGTTTGCTCTTTTCATGTGAAATGGAGCAACAGAAATCATCCAAAATTACTTAAAGTAAAATAAAATGTATAATTGTTCAAATCAGTATTAAACATTATATTAATTTGCATCGAGTATAAAGAATCTTTTTTCCAATATTTGGTTGGTTGTAAGTACGGTTTTATAGTTGGTTGCCTCACTTGCCTGTCCTGAGAATATTTAGCCTAAACTTCACAAACATGAACCTCTGATTAACTGTCTAACCCTGATTTTCAGTCATGTCCAATGTGACCATGATGTACTAGAAAATGACTAACATCCTTCAAGAAGGAGGCCTAATTCCACAGCACTGGTTCTATTCATTAATCCTAACTGATGGTGCAGCATCTCCTTCTTCAGGCTCTTCCTCTCTGAACCTGACTTACTAACTGTATGCAAATCCCAGCAGTGAACAAATCTCTCTCAAAGAGTAACCTTCAGGCGAATGAGAGGAGGCGGCGGTCGTGGGTTACCTGCAGTGAATGAAGTCAGGGACGGGGTTATGCTGGCTGAATGTGGCAGCGTCCAAGTCTCTGCAGATTTCCACATTATCACCAGCCAGTAAACGCACCGCAGGGTCATCTTCCTCCTCAAACACATGCCTCTGCAGCGACACACACAGCAGCAACATGAAGTCATCTAGAAGGAGAAAAAAGACAGAGATGCTCATATTCATATTACATGTAAACATGTATATGTGATGTCTACGTCCTGAAAATCCAAATAAAGAAATGCTTGTTTAAAAAATAAGAAACTGCTCTGCTTTTTTTAATGCCAAAACTCACAGAGGAGGAAGAGAGGGTTGGGCTTGGTATGGAAGTCGGGCAGGTAGAGCCACTTAATCACATTGGAATCCATGCCGGATAAAGGATTTCTCCATGGGTAGTCTAAATCAAAACACAATAAAGTCTCAATCAGTAGGCTTAAAGTATACAGTGCATGTGGTGTAATTATCTAAACTGCACTTTGCACACTCTTACACAAATTTACCTTATTTAGAGCCCCATGGCTGTGTCAATGTAAATGTCCCATCCAGTGTACACTACTTGTAACACTATAACACACTGAAAAACCTATTTCTCACTGGCCTGAGTAGGTTCAGGGCTTGTGTCAGGGAATATAAATTTCCCTCACTTTTTAAAATACAAACATTTTAGTTAAAGTTTCAAAACTGTTCACTCTCCATTGCATGTGCAGAAATGATGGCAGGTTTTGAAATCATTGCTTTTGTGATGTCATGAAACCAGTGCATCTGAAGGTATAAAGTGTGTTTCCTGGGCTGCATTGTGAATGAATAGACTTGCAGTCCCTGTGGAGCAACATACCAGGTTTACAAGCACACAAACAGTTTTTCTTTTTTATTCTAAGGGATAAATAAAGAGAGGTTGGAAAATGGTCAAATAAAATAAACTTAAATAAAATAAAATAAATAAAGGCTATTGGCTCTATAAATTCAATAAAATTAAAAACTTTTTTTTGAATCTATGCTGAAACACAACTGGTTGCTGTTCAGTGTTGCAAGGTCAGTGTTGGACTCTAACCTGAGCAGGCTGATGGTGGAATGCCAATGCACAGTAGGTACTGGAAGGTAAGCAAGCAGGCCAGGAAGCAGCAGTATTTGGGCCAGACCTGGGCGATAGCCTTCCTCCTGCGCTGGTACAGCACTGCGATCAGCCCAAATGCATGCAGCATAGCACAGAAGTCCATCCTCTGGCCAATCACATTCACCGCCAACAGGAAACAGGTCTACAAGAAGCAGGTTTTAGTTATTTATGTTACTGTATCTTTCTAATGGTCCAGTGAGTCTTTATGCAGGACTATTTCAGAAAAGTGATTTTACAGTGTTACCCACTTCACAAATGTCTCCATATGGAGTGAGTTATGCAGCACTGCTTCTGTAGCAACTCCCTTAACCCTTTTAATCCCTCGCCATGGCACATATGCCTTGAAATGTCTCTTATTACTTTCTGATTAATTATTTTTCACTTACAGCTCATTAGAGCACACAAATAATCTCGCAAAATCCTGTACAAAAAAAGCTAATAGTTAAAATTAATGTTTGAGTCTTGTTTTGCATTAAGGAATATTTATTATTTAAATTATATATTTGGTTTTTTGTCATTATCTGATTTCAAAAAAGTATATACACACATGACATGTACTTAATATATACATTAACATGTACTTAAATACAATTTCACATATGCAGTTATGCTATTGCATATAGATAATTATTTAAAACCAGCAATGACAGCACCAGGCGTGTAATGCTTAATGGAGAAGACATGAAATATGTAACCTCTAGGCCAAACTTGTAGAAGAAGTAGTTGATGAAGTATTTGGCGCAGTTGATGATGCCGTCGTCGAGGTGTTGCCGTGTGATGTTGTGGAAAATGGTTCTGCCGACGGGAGCAGGCAGGTTGTTTCTCATACGATAGAAATCTTGGTGACGGTAGATAGTCACCTCAAATGCCAGCAGGGCCAGCATCAGCAAGTTATTCTGCCAAGAGAGAGGGAGAAAGTGAGTTTTTTTTACTGAGCGAGAGATATATACTATATGTTTGACACCCCACATTTCGACAAATATTAAAACAAACATATTTTATTAAGACTTACCCTCAGATTCTCCAGTAAAGGAGAGAACTTTTTGAGGCCAACCCAGTTGGCAGGGTCTATGGGGCTACTGTAGAGGAGAGACTTGGCCATGTCCATCCTTTGAACATCTGTATAGTTATCAGGCTGAGGGAGAAGAAGGAGAAAGAGAAAGATTGGGGGAGAAAAGACATAGTTAATAAAGGAGGTACATCATTGCATTGCGAGTGTACATGTCTAGGGGTGTGTGTGTGTGTGTGTGTGTGTGTGTGTGTGTGTGTGTGTATGTGCATGTGTGTGTGTGTGCGTGTGTGTGTGTACATGTGT
>JBBPCY010000007.1:7138302-7150193 GCA_037974405.1 Brachyalestes nurse
TGTGTGTGTGTGTGTGTCTATATGTGTGTATATATGTATATGTATATGTGTGTGTGTGTGTGTGTGTGTGTATATGTGTGTGTGTGTGTGTGTGTAATATAGGGGAAAGTGGAGAAACAGAGTTGTACTGTACTGTAAACGCCTATTTAGATCATGTGAGTCATCTAATAAATAAGCCTTTGAAAATGAAAGAGGGCTTGCATTGCTCATGTCATACTATAGACTCCAAACAGCCACTGCGCTTCCAAGAAATGTGGAGATTTCAGGGAAATGCTGTGGTGATATTTAGGGAACAGGAGGAAGGTGTTTATACGAATACTTGGTGTGTTGCTGTCACACAGACTCTGCAGTAACACATTCACTCAGATGAAGATGTTGTGGTGTGACTACATTCCACCAAAAAATGGTTGGAAATGAATATTTCTGGCTCTTAACACATGACTGGACCTCAGGAAAATAAATAACAATATAGGCCCTTTATATGTTTAAATGCTAGATTTAGATCATTTTTTGCACACAAATGTTTATATTATTCATATATTATAATATAAACTACATTATACAAACATATTAGTAGTTCTGACTGGAATAGAGGCTAACCTGAGCCAGATTCAGCCTGGGTTGCTTTGTAGTGAGGAGTTGAGTATAGTTCTGCAGAAGCTCGCCCATTTTCACACGACAAAGACATCAGATCCACAGGGCCTCCATTGGATTGCACAATTAGTACCTGAAAGAAAATTCAGTATGCATCGAAATATTTTTTACCTAAATTAGTCTTTTGATGCAACATAATACATACTGCATACAAGGCTATAATACTAACTACATAACTTTTCTTTAGTTACACAGATTGTTCACTGTGTATGTGTGATCTGATTAGGCCCCGGTGGAGAACTCGCTGGTAGAACCTTAGTCTATGAGCAGCTGTTAATTAAAAGTCTAGGTTTACTAGTGTTAGTGATTTATTTTCTTGCGGAATACAAAGCACCCATGTATGTCACTCTGGATAAGAGCATCTGCTAAATGATGTAAGTGTAAATTTAGTTACATTTAATTAGAAATGAGAAGTCAGAAATAAGAAATATCCATCATACATTTTTGTCATCTGTGCGATAGTGTGCCATCCTCCATATCTCTCTCTTTTTCTCTGCTGTTTGAGGGAGGTCAGTGTTTACTGGAGGCTCCTGCTCCACTCCTTCTTCAGCTTCCCCTTCTTTCTCCTTTTCCTGCTGAATAAGAGGCATACCAAAGAGAATACATAGACAATCATAGCTGCTTGGTAATACAGTTTTACAAAGGAGGTTCCAAAGCATATTTCCAAGCACCAATCTCCAAAAATAAACCAACAAAAATCAGGAAATATTCAAGCAGAATTTTATTTATATAGAAAACAGCTCTGTTTTGACCACATAATTTAGTTACTGTAGTACAAACTGATTGCATGACCAGTAAGAGAGTCATAGCATCCAGAAGGTTTATGAAATGTCTACATTTGCTGTGTATTTATTGTCTGTCTGTTGCCCTCTGTTTGTTGTAACCTGCACTCTGTTGTATGTTGCTATAAGTTGCACCGTGGTCCATGGAGAAATGTTGTCTCATCTCACTTTATACGTGTACACAGCTGCTGATGACAATAAAGTAACCTTGAACCTTGAAAGTGTTGTGGTATATTTAACACATTACTTACTGCACAGGGGCTTAAAAAAGAGAAACCAGTCATGGATAGAAGGGTTCTGGTTACTGACCGTGTCCTCTGGCTCCTGAAGCCACAGGCGGATGAGTGTGGCGAGGGTGTAGTACAGCACCAGGAGCATGATAGGGTTGACAAAGTGGTACCACTCCAGATGAGGGTTCACTTTAAACATCCAGGTGTGGGAGCAGTTACTCAACACCACCGGGGAGATGCCAAACAGACTGAGAGAGATAAACAAACAAAGAAGGTTTATTTGGTTGGTGCTGATTCACTGTTGTTGTTAAGCTCGGTTTTTGACCACAGGGCCTCCCTTGGCCTAACAGTTTCACTGACCTATGTAAAAACTGTCTCTGATACACTCGTACCAGAACTACACATGCCACTACCCTGCCAGTGTTACTGCAGTGCTGAGAACAGTCCCATACTCTGATCACACATTGACTAGTAATAAGCTGCATAAGGATGACGGTTGGCAAATTTTGCAGCAACATTTTTAATGGACCCACAGTATGGGGTAAGTGGAGCTCAAGAAGTGTCCTGCTTAAAGTTTCTAACAAAGCTAAAAACACAAGCATAAAATCAGCTAGATAAAACATCCATTACGCAATTTTACCATGAAAGTCTGCTTTACAGGTTTCTAAATATGACATTCTGCAAACGACAGCACACTACAGTACAGTATATGCAGTCACAATCCACACCAGATTTCTCCAGTGTGTTCCTCTGCCTTTCTTTAAACTACCAAAAGTCTTCATTCCTCTACTATCATTCAATGAGTGAAAGGCAGAAAACAAATGCAGCCAAAAAGAGCAATACAACCGCTCAACCTTCCAATGTTCCTTTAAACAGTTTTTTTTCTTTGTTAACCTATTTCTGCATAATTAACTGGTTAAGATAATCATTTAAAGAAGTAATAGTCGGCTGGTATTGAATGCTTAACTTGCAGAGAAATGTGCAGTTTGCAGGCAAAAGATAACAACAATACAAAAATACAAAAATTACATCTCAAAAAATGTGCCTGGCATCAGGCAGTTTTTTCATAAGTATCCCATTTTATTACTTACATTTAAGTATGTGTCAAATAAGAGAAATGTAGAAGAAATGTAGAAATCCCTGGCTCTCATCTAAACTATTTAAATGAAATCTGATTCTGATTTCTTCACAATGCACCATGTCACATCATATCACTCTGAATGACTGAATTACGCAGAAAATGTTAAAAATCAGTGGAATTCCTATCTTAAATGAAAAGAATTATTTTCACTGTCTAACAATCAGACGTGCATATAAATAAAAATGATCACAGCGAGGAATATAACTGCTTGGGCGAAACTGCGGGGAGTGGAGAGAGCAAGGCCAACACATGCTCCTCATATGCCAGTGTGTAGCTTTTGTAGTTGAGTTCCTGTGGTTTGCTGTAGGTTCAAAATGAAGAAAAGCTCAGGGTAACAGAACTCTTTTGTTTGTATCATCCCAAGCAAATGTGTACCATCCAGCCTGCAGTGCCATAGAAAAATAATTAAATTCTAGATGCACACATGATGAGACCTCTTATTATTCTGTGGTCTGGACAGAGCTATCTGGAATGTGGTCTCGAAAGGGAAAAGTTTCAGACTGAACCATTATGTGGTTCTTCAGTGCTGTTTTAAACCCCTTTGTTGATGTCAGGTAGAAGACTTCCATCAAGCCAATAGTAATGATTATGTTTTTCTCCACATGTCCACCAGTGGGTTCTAATATAGTAGTTTCTAAATTAGTATTTTTCTGTCTAGGTATCTGTGATTCATTTCTCCTTTTAAAGTAAACTGAAACGCATCTGTTGTTGGGTTGTAATGTTCCTGCAACAAATAATCCTCAAAGCTGGTACTGATGTGTATACATATATAAAATTGTCAAAAAAGCTCTTTGTTTTAGTCTTATAGACACAGACTCGCAAAGTCAGTACTATCACAATTAGTGGTGGGCGCAAGAGGATTTGGACAGACGTCTGGTTTTGACCAAGAGAGAAACCACTGAACTGTTTAAAAATCCCCCAGTTCCATGTGATCATCTAAGGGGCTTTCATTAAACATATTTCTTCACTCAGTGCCAGATTTTTGCTTCCTTTGCACATTTGAATTCCTCACTGCTTGTATTTCAAAAAGATAACAGGGTCCCTTTTGTGCGTCTGTGGCCTGTTTCACATTTACTGCACAATTTTGAACTTGAACTTGTTTAAAAGCTCATTCTGAAGCTCAGACACATGTGAAATATCTATCTTTTACGCAGGCTTTGAAAGTGTATGAAGTTTCAAACATTGCCCTTGGAGCAAAGCGATAATGTTTAACATGTTAAAGTCTCTCTTCTCCTGGAGGCCAAAACGACTGTGTTTATTTGTGCTGTTAAGTCAAGGCTTAATTTGTCACTTTGTAATCTTGGCCAACAGCTCCCAAAATAACACTCTGAAAAGACTTCAAACAAAGAGGAGAGATGTGGGAGTGATTCTTTGGGAGCTTTTTAGGACAGCTGGCATATTCTGTTTGTTAGTTATAGTTTTTTTTCGTGTTGGAGGCTGCATTTGCAGAGCATTTAACAAGAAACAACAGCACAACAGTTACACAATTAGTCCTGGATCCACCACTAATGGGCCTCACAAAACAACTTGCCCAAGGCACCAAAGAATATTATACTGTACATAGCCTACCCACTGTCTGGTCTACTAAAATCAGCCCATGAACACCTCTACTGTAAGAGACTTTGATTAAGGTCTAATTTAGAACAATTCTATCTGCTTTACTCGCAGAGCTTTGAATCTGTTTTGCTCTCTCTCTCTCCTCCGTGATTCATGTAGAATTCCCTGAAACCAGCTGTGTAATTTCAGCACAGGCCAAGAAGCATCCTGCAGTAATGAGAACCACCTGGACCTTTACATGCCGTCGCTCTTTCTCCTGCTCAGAGGGCCTGAGTGGGCGATGAAGGGGGTGGATGGGTGGTTGGGAACTTGCCTGATGATGTTAGCATTTGCTTTAGAATGCTACACAGCTGAGACTTGACAATATCTGAGCCATCATGTCCTACATTTCAGTGTTTATTAAGGATGAGAACCTCACCTGTGATGACCCCAGTGCATGAACATATCTGCAACTGTAACTGAACATCACAAGCAAATATAAGGCTTTACTAATAATAATGAAATATTATAATAATAATAATACAAGAAAATCCACCACTCTTCCATTGCATCCCTGCCTCTAATGTTGCCTGTGGCCATCTCCACAATCTGCTCTGACTGAGTGAACTTTTCTCATGTCAGTAAACAGTTGTTGTTGGACTGCAACAGCTGCACCAATAAATGCACCCCATGTTTGTGCACTTATGTGGACTGTGTTTAAAATTGTTTCGGGACTGCAAACACAAGCATTAATGAGATCTTTCAGATTTTTCATGCCAGCTCTCTTTCTTTCAATGATCCACGCAGATGATAGTGTTAATAGCTCAGTTCTAAAAGATGAAGGGGTTGCAGTAGGAGCACTATAAAGTATTTACAGTAAGATCAAAGTAGAAAATCCCAGATTATGGTAGCCTTGGCACTGAACGATCCATTGAGAAGAGACTGGTGTAAGCATTTCTCAGCCTGAAGACCTCAAGGTACGAGAGGGGCTGTTAGACTGAAGAAGCTCAGACATAAGCAGGGGCTCTGGTGAAGTCAGGTGCTGATGTTGAATTATTAGTTTTACATCACACACACACACCATTCCAACTTTCCAGAGCTACTGAATGGAGATCCATCACATCTAGGAAAGCAACTTCACTGATCCATAGTGCTAGGGGGCTTTAAAGTCCTTTAGCTGACACCTAGCATTGGGTATGGTGACCTTAAGTTCATGTATGGCTGCTCCTGAAAATCCATTCTATCAGCAGTGGTTTTATATGGAGAATTTACAAACTGTGTGTGTGTGTGTGTGCTGTGTGTGTGTCTGTGTGTGTGTCTATATCAGCAGTGGGTGCACTTTCTGTGATTATTTTGAGATAGAGGTCAGATATACATGAAAAACTGAGTACAGACTTGAGTATCTTTCCACGTTTTGCCTTTATGACTCACACATACAAAACTCTGCTCTGATTTTGGTACTGTTTGACTTTGCTTTCATAAACTCTACTGTGATTTACATAAGACAACACAGAAACACAAGACTAGGAACAAAAACAGCAGACCAAAGAAATGGCTGATGGAAAAACCTGTCAGATACAAGCATTGTCTCTGAATACATCTTTAATCACATATTTCCACAGAATCTGAAGTTATTCTCTAACTGTGTGTCCTGTCATCTTCCACTTGATGTTAACAACACATTCAGGTCTGAGCTACTTTAGCCAGGCCAAAGAATTAAACAGATGAAATACGACAAGCTGGCCGGCCTCACACAGATGTCAAACACATTGTTGCATTGTTGCCTGGTTGGTTCAGATGCTTTATGCTGCCTTTAATCAAGAAGCGTAGCATGCACTGACAGCAGATCAGTACACAATGCATCAGTGAGGAATGAGGTGCTGGCCCTTCAGCTCCTCATCAGACAGCAGTCTCCACCAAACCACATACGCTCTGATTCTAACATGGCATGACTGAGATGCCGTTGGGCCAGGCACAACCAAGCCAAGTATGATTCAGTCATCATTTTTAAAAGCCATTTATTTTTTAAATTATTTCTTTTATTATTATTTTAAGTCACAATTTAGTGTAACACTGTAACCTCATTGGTCACAGTGTGGGGATACAGGCCGCACGAGTGTGGCTCATGCCGTAAATGTTAGTATGTGGCTGAAAAGCCTTTTATGTGCAAAAAGATCATGGTATAAATCTTACCATCAACCTGACTCAAAGCTTGCCAGGCTTGAAATCTTTTTATGGGTTTTATTATGCTACTCTGCAAAGTTCTGCCTTCTACAATGAAACAAAAGGTGACTTTTGGTAATTCAAAACCTAAACCATCTGAAAAGCCTTTGCCAAATATGAGGTTACTAACAGTAGAAGGTGAAACCAACATTACAACCACCTTCAGGCAGGAACTAGGCTGGCATTATGTGGATAATGTAGCCAGTGTTGCAACACATTACAACTGTGATTTGCCTGGCCATACTTTACAATGCATTGGGGTATCAATAACATTGCAGGGTTGTGACTAGTTAGTGGGCTCAGTGAGGCTTGTGTGTTATCACACATTCAAAGGTGTTAATCCGTTTTGTCAGGAGAATATTATAAAACAGAACAAAAAGGGATATATTACATTTTCAGCAGCTTGTTAAATAATATTTAAAATAATTTAAATATAACATAACATTCACTTTTACTGTACTTTTATAGCTTTTGTACTTTTATAGTCTATGATTTTGTGAAATTATAATGTTAATTATAATTTTACAAAATCAGGGCAGCCGGTGGCCTAGTGTTTAGGGAGTTGCTCCTGCAATCAGAAGGTTGTGGGTTTGTATCCCAGCACTGCTAGTGTCATCACACTGGGTGCTGTGCTGTCGTGTGTTCACGACTATAAGGGGCAACTTTACTTTTGCATACCTCCCAAGCCTGGGCTCATTTACCTATCAATACTGCGAATGCTAAGAAACAATGAATCATGCAGCTCTGACCAGAACGCACACTAGTTAAATCTTTTAAATGCTACAATCCAAGAAAGCACAAGAAGCCATGAGTTCATGTATATAGTTGGGGCAGACCTGGCGTAACTGTCTCCAGGTGGAACAGATTCTTGGAAGAACTGGAACTGGTAGAGGTAGAGCATGGTGAGGTGTCCTGCGCTGAAGATGGCCATCAGCACACAGAGGCAGCTGAAGAGCAGTGGGTCGAAAGAGCGGCAGAAGGACCACCAGGTGCACAGGCCCAGGAAGGTAAAGAAGTACACCGTGGAGGTGAGGGAGGGTAGCATGATGCCTGGAGCAAGACACAGAGCAGAATGAACAAATGTTGTACTTGGTCATTTGAGATGTCCTGAAATATTTTGGTGTAACTACTACATACCTGTAAGGCCCAGTAATATAGTTACGACTACTTTCCCTGCAGTCGTAATCAGATCGCCAATTATTTCTTTGAGTTTAGATGCCACTTGTGCTATTTGCCGCAGGATCTTCATCTTGGTGCTCTCCTCCTCTTCATCTTCCTGTAGGGCCTCCAGCTCTTCCTGTTCAACATCCTCTTCCTCATCTGGCAGTTCACAGTCTACATCGCCCTGCTCAGAGTCTTCCTCAAAGAGAAGCTCGGCCCCAAGCTCGACCTTCTCCTCTTTTGCCTCGTCCTCCTCTTCATCTTCCTGCTCCTACAGTGAAAAGACAGGTGACAGCTGAGTAACCACAACAGCTGCGAAAATGTAGATTCTTTCAGTTGAAGGTGCAGATTCTTCAAACAATACTATATTTATGATCATTAAAAAAAGAAAAAGAAACGAAAAGGCACGAAAGAGAAAAGAAAAAGCACAAAAGAAAAAATGTAATTTCTGTCACATGATTTTCATTTGGTGACACAGAAACAAAAGGAAAAGACTCAAATCTGTCTGTAAATAGTGCAGGTTTTTAAACACTTCAGTGTCACTGCTGGACTGATAAAATCCACCACTCAAAAGGCCCAGTCAGCAGTGGCCTGTGACCAGAAACCAACCACTGATGAAGAATTAAAGGATGACCAACTCAAACTATGCTGTATCAGTTGAGCTAACCTTTGTAACCATACATCTCCAAGAAGTTAGATGTGTCTATTAGTGAACACAGTAACATCACGTTTAAAAATTCCAGAAGCATTGCTGGCACACTCTGTACAGCACACACATGCATGCACACACATACACATACACACACACACACACACACAGACACACACACACACTCACTGCTATCCACCACCCAAAAAATACCTGCTCCTTGGTAGTTCTGTGGCAGTCCTGACTATTGATGAACAGATAAACTCCAACTTGTAATTGCAAACTGCAAAACGCTCCTATAGAGTAAGTGAAGCAAATAAAATGGACAATACAAGGTGGGTGTACCTAATAATGTGGCTCATGTATATCCACATACATCACGCAAAAAACACCCCAAAAAGCAGTACGAACTGTTATTCAATAACTTGATCCAATTACTCTGAGACTTTCACTCGGTTCTCCTAAAGTTACTCCAGTGCATTATGAACAATACATACAAAACACTAACAACTAATCAAATAGAGAACTGCAGTGTAATTTTTTTAATGTAAACACAGTGACAGTATTTAAGTTAAATGCTTAAATTACAAATAAACTGTAGTTCATTTTTAGGAGAATGTCACTGCCCTCATAACCACCAGTGACTGAAATAAACCAGGCGATGACCTGACCCTAACTGAAATGTCTCCGATCATTTACTGCACGGCTGGACAACAGTGGGGACGTTATTTGTGTTTTCATTCAAAAAGTGCAATAGAAGCTGACAAGACTCCTCTTATGAAGTTATGCCTGGCTAAATGCATCCTATGGGACTGGAACAGGATGAACGTCTGTGTGCTTGATTAAATCCTGCCTGTCTGCTAAGATTTAACAGACTATTTATTACCTATCACATGTTTCTGTGAGAAGACGTAGCAAGAAAGTATGTTTCTATTCTACACACAAACATTTCTTATCAGGAAAGGGGTTGATGAGACACACAAGACATTTTTTGAAACCACAATGTCATGATCATTCTTTAAAAACAAAAAAATCTCGACAGAAATGTCAGCCGTAACACTACACAAGGTCCAAGGCTGGAAAAGGAGACATTGCCAGTACCTGATCAATCTAATCTAAGGTAAATCTAATCTCCCTGAATGGCTTCGGCATTGCCAAAGTGACTTCGCTCCAGTCTTATATAGCACACATGATTTAATCAGCACAGAGAACATAAGTCGGCAAAACTCAATTCTGACTGTCAGAGTCCTGTTACAAAAGTAATGACAGAAGGAAAAAAACACCACTGTTTTACCAAGGACAGGCATGAGAGCTCCTCTCCAGAACTCCAGAGGTTTTCCCTGATGTATTCAGCCTATTTCACACATACAGAGTTCAAACTGAAATATACAGATATCATCAAGGCAAGCGTGGTGTGTGCTCATTTGTGTTTCACCACTTGAGCCTGATCTTGGTTTCAAGAGTGAAAAAGGCTCTCAGACTTTCACAACATTATTTTTACCTAGATTTTTCCCAGGAAAAAGAGACCCCAAAGATTGGTCTAGCCTAATGTAAAGAACAAAAAGAAGTGATAGAGAAATATATTATCATTAGATTAAAACTATTACAAAAACTGTAGGTATCCATAATATATAATGCATGTAAAATAAAAATAATAAATATATGTTTTCTAGAGTTCACCCACTCCTGGTCTTGGTCTTGAAATGGACTTGGCTTGTCCAGGTTTCAGGCTTGACTCAGCATTGGTCTTGACTTCTTTCATTCCTGTGCCAGTCTTGACTCTGGCTTGGTTTGTCCAGGTTTCAATCATGACTCAGTTTCACCTCTAATAACACTGAATAGTGCTAATAAATGTCACATAATCACCGCTCTGAACTTTCCTAGACATTAAGAAATAAACAAGCTCTTCAAAGCTAATTATTAACAAAAGATTAGCCACACATGAAGGCTTGTATGAATGGAAGGAATATTTCCTTTAAATGTCATTCTCAGTCAGTTTACACTGAAATGTGTAATAGGTCCGCTAAGAGATCAAAGCCAGGCTTGTTGATCTTTAAATCTGGCCAGATTCTCTTTTGAAATACAGGCTGAATATGCCCAATCTAAAATAATGCTAACACTGCAAAGCTAAATCAGTAGTTTATGTGAAGGAGTCTAGAGATTCAGGGCAGAAGTCTCTAGAGTGTTTGCCTCCTCTATATTTATCATCTCGCCGCAGTGAATGAGAGCTCTGTGCAGCTCCATTAAGAAGTTATCTGGATGGAAGAAGTTACACAAACAAACCTCTGTCACGTGACTAGGTGAAAGAAAGAAAAATCCCGCAGTGATGTGTTTAATCTTGGACCACCGAGCATCCTAATTGATTGAATGAGCGGCTTTTGGTGACTCTGAGGGTTTGTTAGTGTTTGTGGAACCCACATCTGGCATGCATAGCAGGGTCAGCTGTGGCATTCATCAGAGTGGAGAGAAAGAGACAGCCATGTGGAGCTTTTGGAAAAGTGATTTTGCTGCTTTTAAAGATTTATTCCCATTTGCTATGTAACTTGCATGAGCCTGAGTTTTGAAAATGATGGATCTGTCTTCTGAACCCAGTGGCTTAACCTACAGGCCTATGTTTTCAGTTATTACTCTTAAGACACATTATTCAATCAACACCATATATTCTTCAGTACTACTATGAAATTAATATGTAAGTCGAGACCACTTTTTTGTCTTGTAAAAAAAGAAAAAGAAAAGTAAAATATCGTAAAGAATACATCAGAATTGTCAATGGTGAGGTTTTGGAAAAAAAAAAATATATATATATATACATATGAGAATGGTGGACTAATGTAGGCTGCAGCACTTTATGAGGCTAAAAATACAGCAAAGCACAGTGTGGGCTAAATTATATGTTTAAGGACACGCTTACCTGGAAAAAAATGCCTAATTGCAAATAAATCTAATTAAGTATGAATTATGTTTGCTGTCCGTGGTGCTGAAATCGGTTTGAAAAATCAAAATCATTGATGATGTAAAAAGTGGGAATGAAGACATGTTTCTTTTATGTCTCTCACAAATGAAAATTCTCGGGAAATGTGCACACATTTTCGCCACTGGGCATGTGGTAGAATTCGACTTTGGTTACATATGTGTCATAAGCTATTAAATTGTTGCAGGGGGGGTGGGGGTGTGTAACATTCCACCTCATTACCACCCTTTAACTGCAAAACCTGACAGCCTCCTGAAAAAAGAAAAAACTAAAGACAAAATCGCCAGAGAAAGAGAAAAAAATTAGACAAAATGTATTAAGAACATTTTAGTGTTTTTGAATACAATATACAAGATAAATAAAAAGGAGAAAGAGAGAGGAAAGGAGAGAGAGAGAGAAAGAGAGATATCTACAGAGAAAAGGAGTTAGAGTGAGAGAGAAAGAGAGAGCAAGAGAGAGAGAGAGAGAGACAGAGAGCGAGAGAGATCTACAGAGAAAAGAAGTTAGAGAGAGTGAGAGAGAGAAAGAAAAACGAGAGAAAGAC
>JBBPCY010000007.1:7164464-7197073 GCA_037974405.1 Brachyalestes nurse
ACACACACACACACACACACACACACACACACACACACACACACACACACACACACACACACACACACACAGACATATACACTACAGGCCAGAAGTAAAAAAAAATGCATGCTTAGTTTAATTACATGAAAACATAAAACATTAGAAATACAATGTATCATTAGAAAACAAATGTACCTGACTGGCTTTGAAGTGTAATGCAACAATATACACTATAATTGCAAATTAATAGATACGAATGGAAATAACCACTCCTCGCTTTTATCACAGCACCACAGTGTTCTGGCATATATGTTTTTTACTGGTGTTTACTGGCAATCCCAAACATGTTTTTTAAAAAGAGAACATACTGTATCACATGGGCCACACACAGAGAAAATATTCTTGGGTTGATGTGCCTTAGAGTAAATAGATAGCATTTCTCTGAAATCAGCTACATTTTATTTATGTAATGCAAAGTGGCTGGGTGTTCCTCTCAAAGCAGTCATTTGTGGAGCTCACCACATCAGCATACTAAAGCTGGTGCCAGCCTCCTAGCTGCCTGGTGATAGAGCCTCTCTCAGTCTCCTCCACTGACATTCTCATGGTCTTCTGTTACACTCAGTACGTCTACATCCCATGCTCTATGGGAGGAAACTTCTGAGTAACCCCTGCACCCATTAGAGGTCAAGGGCCAAAAGTTCTCTAGTGGTGAACCACGGGTCAAATAAGGAGATCTAAATAAGGTACATGACTCATGGATGAAAAACATAGTCAGAAAAAAACTACACTGGCAACCACTAACAACACTGTCTACACATCCATCCATCCATTTATCCGTCCATCTAACTATCTGTCTGGATATCTATGTCTAGAGAGAGAGAGACAGAGTTGTCACTAACAAGCCGGGAAAGCACTTAAATATACAGGGCAAGGGGGTCTCCTGTACCGAGTTTGGGAACCACTGATCTATGCGATGCCTAGAGACATTAAAGAGAAATCTGGACAAAAATATTCAAACCTGCTCTTCAAAACTGCTCATATCAGTTATGTTTTTAAATTCAGGAAATTCTCTGCTTTTCCTACTGTGATATTTGTTTGCATTTGTTCTAATGTTAAAATGGTCTGACGATTTATATGGAATACAAATATGCATCTGATTATAAATTCTCATTACTGTAAACAACCGGCTCCGGTATGATAAGAATCAATGTAATGACTTCAAGATAAAGCATATCACTACTGCGGGTGAATTGTTACTGACTGACTTCCCTCTGGTGGCTACCGATCTGTGTGAAACCCGATCGCTTTCTTAGATGTGGAAGTACAGCTAATAGGATTGAAACACTAAAAGACATTCAGCAATTTGGCTTATGGATTTCAGGTCACCAGTCGTTCCACTCTCTACAGTGACATGCATAATCATAACAACGACCGTTCCCTGACCGTATTCAAACAGGGTACATCCCCAGGGAGAAATGATCTGCACATAATTGCCCTTCCAGCTCTACAGCTTGTTTCCAGTCAGTCTCGGAAATGTACTGAGAGTAGACAAGCACTTTGAGACTGAACCAATATTCTAGTATTTCTGGAATTCATTTGCTAACTTATTTTTATTTTTTAATAGACAGGTCCTCTGAAATTAGTCACCACTGGCACCCTTATATAAGCTAATATAAAAGTGGTCCATAGTGAACATTTGCATTGCATTTTTGCCTGTCTTTACCAGTGCTTCCAGTGATTCATGATGTTTGACATGAACAGATAACCTTTTTTAAATCTAGCAGGTCAGTCTGAATTGACTTGAACACCTGATCCCAGTTATCTTCTTTTCCACAGAGGTTCACATGCTTCCTTTCATTTTGAACCATTTCTAATAAAGATAAGACATTGCAAAATGGTGTGTGTGCTCTTTGGTAAATACTATTGTCTTTATTCATTATTGTGAAGATAAATATCAAATCACATTTTAGAACTCATTCAAGGGGAAAACCAGACCATTCCAAAGGGTGTATTTGTTTGTCACAACTGGATCTCAAATACATCCTGACTCATGAACCAAGTTTCCTGGTTTACTTTGGTCTGTTTATCCCATCTCGATTTTACCAGAATGGAGAACTGGCTGGAAGTGAGTGAGAGTGTGTGTCATTTAGCCCTTTTGTTTGCAGAGTGAGTCAGCGAGGGAGGCTCAACTCAGGCCACGGACAACTCAGAACCAAACATTTTTCTTCTTTTCAGCTTTGAGGTTCTTGGGCACTTCTTCTCGCTTCTTGAAGTCATGGAACACCTAAAGGCAGGCAATTAATGAGGTTCAAAGGGCCAAAAGGAAGGAAGGCTGAGGCGATGAATCATTCATCTCCAACATACACTACCTAATGGAGTCATGCTAATTAGGTTGTGTACGTAAATAACCAGGCCATCAAGACTTTAGTGATTTTATGGGACTCAACAGGACTCCAGCCTCCAATTCTGATAAGCATGTGTTTATAAGCCTCTCCCTTGCCTCAGGTGATATGGTAATGCAGTTGGCAGGTAAGGATTTCGGCATTAACACCATGTTCACTTCCTCGCTAATCCCTAATAAAGATCTCTGAAGCTTGCAGACAGCAATAACTGCTTAATTATTTGTACAGCAAATAAGAGAGGGTCCACACGCACAGGGCAGCAATGGCCACTGAGGCTTTAGGCTGCTTTCTGTCCAAAGACAACATGCAGCACAGTGCCACGATTCAGGGCTCACACAGCTTTGAGCATAAGGAAGTGCCTGTTGCATTCTCCCTTGTGTTTTAATGACCTTTATCACAGGTTCAAGAAAAACACGGCTAATTTATTCTGCACCAGCCCAGTTTAAATAGAACGTACACCAGCCTTATTTTGACACAGCATTTAAATATCCTTCTATTATATTTTGTAAGGAGTTATAAAAGAGGGGCTAATATTGTTTATCTGCATTATCAGTGTTAATAAAACAAAAAAGGTACCAGTTCTAAATACATCTGGAATGTACAAATCTTTGTTTTATGCAGTAATATATGACCTGTTCGACTCTCTTTCTTACTTGTTAGAAAAAAACATGTTCGGTGCAAGAAAGTCTGTCTGAAGATATCAGACAAAATCGAAGGAAATTGATAACATTCACATAGCGTTCAGCTTGCTTCAGAGCAAGAAAGGAAATGCTGATATGATTAGAGGCAAACACATCCAGCCGTGGCACTGACAACCAAACAACAGATTCCACAAAAGCCTGTGGTCTCAGCATGCTCTGGCATCAGATACAGTCTTATCAGAATGTAAAAGGAAACTTCGCCAAACTTGCCATTCTTCCATGGTGAAATGGTTCACTTCAGAGGCCTCTAGGTGAGGTTTTTAAATGTAGCTAGAGCCCGTACTATTCATTGTGCTTTGTGTGCAGCTGTTTACTGTATATTTAAAAACTCATTCCCATGCACTTATTTAGAGTAGCATCATTCCATGGGAGCTCATTTCAAGGTTTAAATTCATGACAAGCAATTTTGGTATCCTGTGGATTTAGAGAACAATTAACTGCCCAGTAGGGCTAAACAGAGGACAATATAAATATAGTGATTTTCCACTTTCGTATCAGTGCATGTAAATAAAAACAGCTGAGCTGAGACTTCTTTGTCAAGCAAGACCAAGAGCATAAAAACATTTTATCTACCTAAAAACCCATCTTGTTTTCTGCTGATTTGTTTAGGAATATCATGAGCTGCCCTAACTTATGAAACAGAGAGACGTAGTAGCAGACACTGGTTATAAAACCTGGCCATGGTTATTTCCTCATAGCCTCTGGACATATGGTACATACTATACTTCCAGAGGTTTCTCTTTGACAGGCAGGTAAATTACAGGTGTCTGTCAGTAACACCCTATAAAACAGAGCCAAAGGCAGCATGTCTCAACCACATCCAGCTGCTGAACACTTCTGCACCATAATCAAGCTCTCCACTACAGGCTCCTGATATGTGACCATTTCACATGGAGTAGATATATACTTTTTTTATGTACTGACACAAAATATACATAGACTTTCTGGAACTGTACTGTAGGGATGGAACACCATTCTTCCAACAGATATTCCCACAACTGGTGTTTTTGGTGAGGGTGGTGGAGAGCAGTGTCTAATACATCACTGCAAAATCTCCTGTAAGAACTCAAAGGCCACAGTCACGTGCTACATGCTTTACATCATTTTCATGCTCCTCTAAATCATTCAGTGACCTTTCATGCCCTGGGTGTATTTTTACCCTGGAAGTCCACGCCCTTCAGCATTTCAACATAGGATAAAAGTGATCAGTCAGAATAACTTCCTACTCAGAATATGGGACCAAACCATACCAAAAACATTTCCCAACAGTATAAAGAAGACACCAGACCCTCTTACTGCATGGTCAAGGACGGTACTCTTCTCCTGCAGTATGCCAAAAAGGCGCTCAGAATACACTGAAGGACTCATCTGATCATTTCACGGTTTTGCTCATGTCAGTCTATGGTTTCTACATTACTAAACTCTCATACGCAAATTCCTTTAATAAGGAGTTTATGCACTGAGTACTATAACATCTCTCTCTCTCTCTTTGTAGTTGTGGACCAACTGTTTTTGCTTAGACAGCCTGACATGTCCAGCACTGGAATTCTCAACCACCTGATGAAGATTTGCTCATCTGTTTTTCCTTACATATCACACACACACAAGAGTATCATGCTCACCGAACGTGTGCTTTTGAGAGTCATTTCTTACCCTGCTGTCTGATGTCTTTCCCTTGAATCTCAATGCAGTCGCTGTTCCTATACTACCGGTCAAAAGTTTTTGCACACTGTAAGTTGACCATTTTTATTTTGTAAATGGCAGATTTGTATTATTGTATTACTGGAAGTTCTCGAGTAAACACCTATAAATGAAAATATATCAATTAAAACAAATTTCACTGTAACAGTGCATGTCTGACATCCTATTAACTGGTTGTGTGGTGATGCAGAGTCAAATTTTAGACAGTCCTTTAATGTTAAATGCTCGTTAACTGTTTCATTCCATTGGCTCCCACTGGCTCTTAATAGCCCTATAAATATCAAACAGTTGTGTAGTGATCCATATTATAATAATAACACAGGTCGACAGGTCAAAATCACCAGAGATAAGTTTATGTGGGTTTTGTAGTGTTTTTCATGCTGATTTCAAATCTGTGTTTAGTTTTTCCCTCACGTACAGTTTGTGTGATGAAGCTAGTTATATATTGCATGATAGTTGATATAATTAGCATATAATAATCATAGGTGTTTTTGAAGAACAGTGAACAGTGGTATGTATTACATCTATGCCACAGTGTGCGCCTATCTGACTTCGCACTGAAAATATTGAAACAGTTACTTGAGGTGGCTGTGGTTAAATAAGTCTATTGCAAATCTAATATTACTCATAATACAAAAAGTTGATGTGACTGAAAAAAATGGTTTAGAAAAGTTTGTTGTGTTTTCTGATGATTACAAAAAAAAAACTGACCTTTGTAATTATTACATAAAGTGGCTTTTTGTAAGTCAGTCGTGATGAATTGAAAATATGACATTTTCTGGGTAATAAAGGTACTCATTGTATTGTAGTGAACATATTGTGGTGAACATACGGTGGACTCAAATTTATTTGTTTTATATAAATAGACATAAAAGTGGTGAGCAATATGGTAAAATTACAGTAGAAGAATCCTACTTAACGCTTATCCTGGGGAGGATTTTTTACATTTACTTGTTTTATCTACTTATTTTAATGACTGTTTTCTTGTACACTTTTTAAATGAGACCTGTTGCTTCTGAGTAAAATGTTCTCCAGTAAAATGTTCTCTCTGTCTCCTCTCAGCTCTTCTGAGGTCTGGCTTACAGCAAAACCTACTCTGCGTAAGTGGGGGCCATCTTTCAGTGAGGGAATCAGACACTGTTGGCTGACTGGCATTCATCAGCATCAGTCACCTGCCTCTCCCACCTCCCACCACTCAACAGGAGACGGCCAGGCAGCCGCCAGCACAGCTGAGCCACTGCAGGCTCCGGCAGCCGCCGCGGTGGCCCTCAGACACACGGCTCGCACAGGGATAAATAATGTCCAGAAAACATGATTACGAAGATGAGAAATAACAGTGAAATTTGTCTGAATGATGCCACCCACTATGTCCTCATAACTAATTCAATAGCATGAGCCTGCTGCCAGTCATACCTGAGGTTACTGGCTTGCTCTGATTTAAAAAAAAAAAAATCATTCATTCATTCATTAAATGCTACCAAAAGCTGAGGTACGGTATTTGTTTTCAATACTTAATTTTCCTATAACTTTCAAGCATGTGGTTATCACTCCTCGAGCTAACTGTAAGGTGTGAACATTTGCTAAGGCACTATCAACAAGCTAATTAACCCTTGTCATCAGCACAGGAAGCTCGCAATGCTGGCTGATTGCTCAGAAACAGGGCTGCGGCCAAACAAGCTGAGAAAGCACATACAATTTAAAGCATATTCAGGGATATTTCGCAATTTTGGGTTTCAATTACCGGTCAGATCTCACCAGTATTAACGCACTACACCTTTCAAAAACTCTCTGCAAAGTCGATTAAAGATAAATGACACTACTGGCCCACCAGAGGAGGGGAAATAAGGAATAATACTGATATACAATGAGATTCTCCAGGAAAAGAAAAGAAAAATAATACAAGTGGATTCGACACTGTTTTGTTTTGGCTGGAAACTGGAAATCTAAAAGGTTTATTTTGACATTTTATTTTCACTGATTAATTAGTAGCTACACTTCCAAAGTGGTCTAGACAACAAGCAGATAATATTATTTAGGTTTTCTGAGTCATACTTGGCCCACTGTCTCCAGTGTTCAGGTCATGGGACGCAATGACAGTGTCTCTGTTCACTAACCTGGCCGTGACAGTTACGTCTTGTTTATGTTTGAATGTTTCGAGCTCTTTTGATTCTGTTCTCAAAGCTTGATGAACTATTCTTCTGTGTAATGTCCTGGCTTGTAGTGTAAAACAAAATCTGTCTCCAGTACAATACAATAAATTCTCTGCTGTCAGCATTTACATGTAAACTCTGTTCAGGATGATTTGTAATCTGGAAGGAACACACTCCTACCTTTCAAAGCCCAGCTGTCTTATTGATTTCTCCCACGATGAGCCTGAAAAAAAGAAAACGATAAAACATTTAGGGACTTTTTAAAACAAAGTAGCGTATTGAGTATAAAAACCTCAGACACTAGATGAGATGATAGACCTATCATTAATATACAACGCTACTTTCTGAGCAAAACCTTATATCTCAAAAAAGCACCAGAAACAGGACACAAAAGAAATTTTGACACAATGTAAAAAGTAATTTTCAAATTATGTAAAAATATGAAAAAGCAACAAAAAAAGTTATTAATAACAATGGCAGCAATAGCAACAACAACAATAATAAGAAGAATAACAATAACATAATACATGGTACCTTATACACATTTAAAATGCAGCTCTAAGTAATTTACAGTGTGTGTAAAAGAAAGAAAAGAAACAAGAAAAAAAAACACAAAACACAAAAAGTAATTTACAGCACAGTACTTATAACATATGATAAGAAAAGTATATTGAATCACTTGAGTTTCTTCTAGCAGCCTAACTGTGAAAGAAGAATGGTATTAATCAGTCCAGGGGGAAGTAAAAGTATTTAACTTCCAGGAGAACTGATTAAACCCAGAATTACAGAGTTTTACTCGCCTCAGTGAGGAAGACACAGTTAACACCATTCACCGGATAAATGGCAGATGTAAGGATAACTTAGTACATTATACATAACATTAACAAAAAGCTCTAATGTAGAGGTGCCCAACTCCAGTTTGTTGATTTCCCTTCTCAAACACACCTGGTTCAACTCACCTGTGAATGACCAGGTTTAGTGAGTGTGTTTAAAAAGTTGAACTTCCAAACTGCCCTCCTGGATCAGAGTTGTGCACCCCCGCTCGTGGATGTTAAACTATGCCTGGGATAACAGTGTTTATCTCTAAGAGAGTCAATATAACCCCACAATATGCAATCCCAGCACCTTGAGTGAGGAAGAGCATCACTTCAGAGTAAAAATCCCTCTAAACTATTTACCAGTCTTCAGGACAATAGTGCTAGCGTTTACCCTTCAGAGTAAAGAGCTTATTAAACTGATTCAACAACACTTTCCTTAACAATGTATAGACTGTTGGATGTAGAGAGAGAGAGTGTAAGAAAAAGAGAGAGGAAAAAAGGTTTAATGTAAGTCAGGGATGATTAAAATGCAGTGCTAAAGGAGCCTTGACTTGGGTTTAATTGGCGAATACCTCAGGAAAAAACTGACTTTAAGAGATATGTTTTAAGTGTTTATGGGAATACTCACATGCTGCATTTATTACATACACTACCAGTCAAAAGATTTTGCACACATCTCACTTCACATTTACAAAAAATACGCTGAATATTCTTAGCTAACAAATATGCTTACATTATGCTCACCATTTGTGGACCTTTATTAGCTACAAATCAGTGTTTTTTCTTCATCACTGACTTATAAAAAGCCACCTGATATAATTATTATTATAATATAGATCACCTATCAGGTCTTAGATATTGTTAGCCTATTAAGTGACAGCCAATGGGATAAAAGTTAAAAGATAGTCTAGAATTTAACTGTCAGACATGCACTGTTACAGATTCTTTCAATGTTATGAAGGAAAATTGTTTTATTTAACATATTTTTATTTATAGTTGTTCACTCAACAACTTTCTAAAGTTCAACAAGAATAAAAACCTGCAGTTTACGAAATAAATGGATAAGAGGCAAAAACCTGTGGTGCATTGCACTGGTAGATCCTGAGAATGACTACTTAATCAGATTCTGGAAATCCCTATAAGATGCACACACACTGTACCTAGTGTGTTCACAGCCTCCAAACACCTCATTTACAACATTCCACTGATAGAAAGCATGTGCTGTGGAGTACACCACACACCATGGAACCTGTGCAGAGCCATGAGTCGTAGACAAGCCGTCATCACAATTGATGCCATACATAAACCCCAGGCTGTTCTTAAAGATTCAGACTTTTCCTCAACACTTTTTCATGATGCTTCAGACCAAGTGTGATCGAGTGAGCACAAAAGCACTGAAACGAGCTGTCTGCTCAAAACATACATTCCCAGGGCGTGAAGGAGAGGCTCTGAAGTCTCCTAAAGCGCAGTATGAGTGTGTAGCCAGAGATGTGTGATTACATGGACACTTCCAATTATTCCTACAGGGGGCCAGTTCATGGCCAATTTTAATGACAGTATTTGACTTCCAACAGCAAAAAGCTTCCACTGGCCCTTCAGTGCTGAAGCTGGAGAACTGTATTGAGACCCAGGCAATATACTGATTGGCCAAAAGCCGCACAGATGTATTGGGGTCAGCAATAATCTCACTCACAAACAAGTCAAGAATGATTAGTGGCATGTTTTACACTGAAATGCAAGACGTGTCAGGTAAGGGGAAAAAAGCTACAAACCACCTGTTTACACACTGAACCTGAAAATAATAATTGAAAATGAGAAAAATAAGAGCTAATTATGGCAGAAACCAATACTTCTCAGAATGCCAACCCCCTTAACACTAAAATATTTATATTATTAAAAATTGCTTGCTGGGTATTCAATTTTGATTCATTTGAGAACTGACTGAGACTGAGATCTGTCAGTAATAGCTGACACCTAATATCAGTTAGTAAAGAACTTGAAAAAAAATATGTTTATATGAATATCAGATTTTTTTCTTCAACATACCAATTTTGTAAAGAACAAAATGTATATTTACTACATTTTTACAAAGAAAATCATTTAAATAAATAAACATAAATAAAATAGACTGTTAAATAAATTAATAACTAAACAGAAACAAACAGAAAGCAACTGCTGGACCTGACCTACAAACCCTGCCCACAAAGAGACTTGCATGAGGATCCATACATAGAATATGTGTGTGTGTGTGTGTGTGTGTGTTGACAGAAAGCTGTTTCAGTGTCAAATTTTCAACATGTAGCTGGTGTTAGGGCAATTAGTAAGGAAACCTTTAAATATCTCTTTAATACTTCATAGATATTAATAATGTAAAAATCTCAGTGCTCCGCAGCACAGTGGCAAAACAGAGGCTAACACACATTCCTTCGGTCATTTGAAGCAGAAAGTTTGCTGTGTGAGGTCCATGTGGTGCAGAAGTACAGTGGTTAAGATCTAAAGTGCTGTTTACTGTGCTCTTATTATTGACAGTATTAAATTACATCAGGTGATATCAGCTATATGAATTTGTAACCCCCTTAAAATGAGTGTTTTTCATAAAAATATATGTATTGTATGAGTGTTTTAATGTCTTTTAAGACAATTAGCAGTACAGTTAAATAGCGTGGCAGCTGAACTGCCTGCGGGCCTCTTTATGCCAAACAGGAAAAGGTTGCCGGAATACTTAATGGTGCCTTTGTGTGAGCTGAACTTCTTGTTTAACAGTTTAACCCTGTGTAATGTGCTGATAGCAGGCAAGATTGTGTGCAGTTGGTATATACATATACATATTTTTATACATGTATTTTTTGTTATTTTTTTCCTAAATTTTAATTTGGTATTCTGGACCACATGCATCCTTGCAAGGTTTATCTGAATCAGAATCAGAAAACGTTATTGATACTGGCAGACATTGCTTATGTTTCGACTGCACAGTCACACAAAGAGACAAGGATGTAAAATAAAAGTAAAAAAACTCTTTAAGATAAAATAAAGGTAAACCTTTATTAGTCCCTAAGGGGGGGCGGGGATTTGCAAGAAATAAAAACACTCTGCATAAAATACGCTATGTTATATGTACCAAACCCTGGGGTCAGTAGGAAAGTTAGGTATAAATATTATAGATGAATAAGTTATTGCTAAGTAATTTACTAGTTAAACAAAAGGTAGTTTGGAGTAGTTCTCAATACCGAGTCTATTATTGTATGTTAAAAAGATGGATAGTAGCTACATTAGTGACACTGCACATGGTAAGACTATTGCACATAATAATAAGACATTGTACCTAATGATAATAATTTAGCACAGAGTGACAAAAGCAGCATGTCCATACACTGGGTTCACACTGGACAGATGACCTTTTGCCATCTACCTCAACAGGCACCTGTGACACAGCAAAGCAAGCAACCAGGACTTGTTGACGTTGGACGATTGATAATACAGCTTTCAACTCTTCAAAGATTCTATTGTATATTGTTCTTAACTATAGTACCGTATATGAAATGCATGTGTGTTCTCTGAGGATCACTGATAGTTTACCTTTGCAAGGTCAGGCACACATGCAGAGCATATGAAGTTTCTATCTTAGCCTCTGAGTGTCTCTTTTACTTTTCTCTTACAGTTACATAGTGCAGTATCTCAGAGCGGCATTAAAACCATAGGAGGAGCTGAAACCTAACCGCAGGGTACCTTGATTTTGGATGCATTCCCGCTTCATTAATGCGCGGGTTTGAGTCAAGATTTACTCAAGAACATGGGAAAATATCAGCGCAACGTCCAAACCATGTTTTTCTATTGGTGCTGCGTGAGATTTTCAGTCAGCTTGCCTCGCATGTCAAAGTTTCAGTTTCAGTAGGAACTCAGCGGGGCTACTGCTCCAATCTAGACCTGTGAGCATATGGCTAATGTCTCTTTCAGTTCAAATGTTGACATCACAGTCAGCCGTCCAGTTTTTACATACCTGCAGTCTACTTTTCGCGAACTGAGCATACTTTTCATTAGCAGTAAAGCAGGGATAGTGGTGAATGGACTGGGATTCACTGATGAAGATGGAAATCTTCAGTTAGTATTAATCCAAAGCTTGGTTGCATGAAATGGTCATTAGTAGAGTTGTAATTACATTGCTACACACTGTTATTGCGATGCATTTTGCAAATTAATAAATCAATAATGCAATGTGATAAAAGAGTGAATTGCTCAAAATACTTTACTTTTGTTAGTTTACATGAATATAATTTATAGAAGTACCCACAGGAATACAAGACACAGTAAAAAATGATTGTTTAGATGGCTTTAATATCAATGCTGCAAATTTTAAGGAGAGGGTAAGTATTGCAAAGGTTATGTGCAAACCCAGATTGTGCGAACAAGTTTCTCTCTCCAGGAAAAGAGAATTGGTGTGCTAAGACTTTAGGGCTTTTCAGGGAAAAGAAGTTGGCTGGAGTGAAAATCAGTGAGCTGCAACTCTGCTATTTCACCGGCTCCATTTTCGAAAAAGTACTGGACAGAACCGTCCTGTATGCAATGGGCGCGACTAATTTAATAGGAAATACTCTGGATTCCTGCAAAGAAAGATCCTGTTTGCACCTTTCATATAGCATTTATCCCAAAAATAGAGACTCACATAGAACAAAGATGAGGAAAATGAGGCCTTTTGAAATTGTTCTCAAAATTTCGAAGAGGCTTAACAGATAGCTACTTATCATCACTATCTAACTAAATCTTATACCTCAATTTTTGTAATTTTCCATTTTTTCCATTATTTGAAAACGTCACAATAGACGGACCAATGGTCCAAAGCGACAAAATCATCTCGACACTGAAAGTACATCTGTAAAGTTATTTCTGTAGAGATACACGGTTTTGTTCATGTTTTGCTGTTTATATATTTATATATTGTATGTAAAAATATTTTTCAATGAAAAAAAGAAAACAAATAATACTTGGCTCATCACAAAAAATGTAAGGCCTGCAGATGTAGTTCTCCAAAAAAGTAGCTTCTCAAGAAAAAGAAAATGTTCTCAGCTTTCATGTTAAAACTGATTTAATTCTGAGTCATATCTACTGGTGCATTTGTCATGAAATTCAAACACTGCAAAAGGCAGCTGGAAGTCTCGAATCACATAAATACATTTTGTTCTGACAGGATTCTATTCTCAGAATGCCCTTCAGACTTACTTAATTGAAATGAGGGTGTCAAATTATCTACTTGAATTGGTGCCACTCTGTATATGGAACTCTTAAGAAGAAATGCTGACAAGGCAAAAATATAATGTGTTTTTTCTCTCAATTTTAAATCTTTCGATGATGTTGGTGGCAGACCGGCTTAGACACCTATTGTGGTGGTTATAAGGTTTTTACTTTCTTTTTTTACTCATAAAATCTTTAGTGAACTAAGGCCTTTGTATAAGATCTGTAAAAGGTCTACTAGGAACAGCTTGAGAAGAGATTAAAATATTATGTCTTTGAACTGCAACGAATGTGACTCATAAGGTCTAACTACCCGGATCTGTCCACATCTGGTCAGTCTACATGATATGATTATATATGACAGCAATGACTATGGGATGTGGGAAACAGTCATTTTCTCTTTTCTTTTGTTTTGGTGCCACAATCATTTTGTCAATATTAAATTAATTACAATAGGCCCCTGTAGTCTCAAGGTTTCCATAAATTTTCCCCAAACTAGTTTCCATGCAAATCTGCTACTGTACAGACGTCCAAAATATACACAGAGTCAATGTAACAATCAAACACCAAACCATAACTCTTTCATCTTCAATATGCTTTCAGTTTCTCTCATTTTTCTTGTCTGCTGCTGTCTGAAAAGTGTTGTTGTCTCAGGTGTGTGTGTGTGTGTGTGTGTGTGTGGAGCAGGAGGTCATGCTAGGCTGGAAGTGGGAGGCAGTGGAGAGCAGCTGCAGGATCAGATCAAGGCCTCTGCACTGAATGTAAAGACAATAAAGCGCAGGAAAGCGCAACACACAGGATGAGGTACAGGGGAGGAACTCGAAATAAAGACCACTCGATTCATGGTGTGATGATTTAATAATAGTGTTCTATGAGAACAATGAAAACAAATTTAGATGGGCGATGAAATTCTAAGGACAATAAAAAAGGTTTCTTTTCTGATTTTCTCTAGAAAAACAGAAGTTCAGGAAGTTCACGAGAAGTAGTTTCCAAGTACTACAAAATGTAGCCCTCTGCACTCAACTGGGAGACTACAATGTGAGAAATAAATAAACTGGGCGATGCCTTCTAGAGGTAATTACAAGCTTTTGTTGCCCAAACACCAGTTCAGATTTTTTTGTTGCAGTTGTTTTTATAGAAGCAGGCATGGTGGTGATGTCCTAAACCTAGCCCCTCTTTATTATTGTTGAAACGTCCCACTTCCATGTCTGCAAGAGCTCAGCAAAAGTGTCACTCAGACCAGACCTTTTCATGGCACCACAGAGAAAGAAGAAAAAAAAACCCACAGACAGGATCAGCTCTAAAGCACAACACTAAACGTCTGCAGATTCTCAGCTACTGTAACTCCAAACATAATATTATCTCAAAATGGTCATTCTGAATTTCTGAGATGGATAAATGTTCTCCTCCAATCAGGAAAACGACTGTCATTTAGCTACACTTTTTAAATAAAATTACTCAGTAACATGATTAGTTACACAAATAACTACTTTTACATTTTATTTACATTCAAAATGTGAATCTTTTTTTGATTAAAACTGACTAAAATATGACAAAAATACACACAATAGTGACTTTCCAATCAAATTCCAATCACAATAAACCAACACTTCTGCTTGCAACAACCGATGTGATTTTGACTAAATCTTCGTTTGTTTCAGAAAAATGATTACGATTGTAACTTTGACAGGGCTAAAGTTAGGTTGTGTAACTTAAGAGTACAAAAATGGCAACTTTGTTTGTTAACATTTGCTGACAATATTTTCATGGGTCAAAATTTCAAGGGCATTCTACACTACACTACAAGTCACAACAAAGAAGCCACTACCAGGTGGATAATGCTGACAGAGCTGCACTGGTACACCAGGATGTTGAGAGTTACCTAATTTTTAAAAAAGACTTATGGTCCTAGGGATAATAGCAAGTCTTAATTTTGTTTTTAGCTGGGGTAGCATAGTGGGTCACAAAGGAGACTAATCTACTTATCCAGGCAAATCCACGATATCACACCAATAGGAGTCCTTGGACCAGACTCCTAACTGTACATTCAACTACATCTTTAACATGCCTTAAATATGTCTTAGCAACTTTGATACTGACATACATTTAAAAATAAAAGTTGCTAGATATAAAGTAAAGATGTAAAGAAAAAAAATTCAGCTGAAGCTTTTTCATAGTCAAAAAGGATCTTCGCACCTCTGCATCTGATCTGACAGTTAAACGGGGTACTGGACAAAGAAAGAAGCTTCCAGTTATCTTGAAATGACACATGATCATAAAAATACACCAGCCACACATCTAATGAATAAACCATCATTTTATTAGCCTTTTAGTAGCCTCAATCTGTTGGGATAAAGCTAGTGTAGCACTAAGTTAACAGCATTAATGCATTTAAAGGGTTTAATATTTCTTCTTTTAAAAGCTGAAAATGGGGGGAAATATGTGCTTAGGTACATTTGACATTACAGCCTCAAACACAAAATCTGCAATACTGCCAATGTTTTGGTTCAGTCTGTTCTGTTTGTATTTACTCCTACTTAAAATAGGCTGCCGCCTCTAACTGGATGCGTGGTATCCACCTGGAAGCATAGCCAAACCCTGCTGTGTATCTTAACATGCTCTCTTGACCAGACCAAAACCCAGCAAACGTTACAACAAAATGTACATAATCATGTATTTGCTATGCATTTCTGTGGAAGTGCCAAGATCGCTACTGGAGTCTCCATCAATGAGATTCTATCTAAAACCAATTCACCCTCTCGAGACGCACAAATTCAGCACCACATCATTACCTCGACCTCACGTGGGCGAAGATTTAAATCTGGCCTTTGTAAAAAGGCCTTGTGCAAAAATATGGGCTGAAGTGCAAGGGGTATTTTTAGAGCGTGTGGGTTGCGCATCCTGGGGAAGACAATTCTTATCGTGAATTATCGCAAGTTATTGACAACGCAAACTCTCTGGAACACGGTCTAACATTTGTTATTACTGGCAGCTAGTCAGTATGGCGACAGATGAAATGTCTGCCTTCTGGCATCAGGACAAGGCTGCCGTAGCTCATACTTCAGCCAGAGAGGCGAACAATGGCTTATTAATTCACATGAGGAGGTCACAGTGGGGTGGGAGTCAGAGTGACGTCTTATTGGTGGGCTTTAACAAAAAATGCCTTCACATTCCAAAAGCAGCACTCAGATTCATTTGAGATCTTGAGGAAAGACTCTGCAGTAAGAAATGTTAACATCTTAAAACCATAAAATTCACTATTTGTCTTTAGGTACCGCATTTATAGGCAGATGTTTTATTGCAAACCCTGTAATAACATGCAGTTCAGTTAACTGTGAATGTGACGCATAATGTTTAAACATCCTCATATATCCTGATGCTCCCAGTAAGACTGTCATTCTCACTGTATAACGGTCATACACACCCATCAGACCAAGCTAAATCTCATAAACAATATAAAACAATCTTCTCCTTTTAATACTTTTATAGTTATTACTGTTAGCTCTGTTAATTTTCAGTACTTTTGACAGCCAATACAAGGTTTTTGATTAAAAGTTAACTTTACAAAAAGGACTGCTTTAAATTGTATGACTGAAGTAATCTAAATGAATGAACATTTCAAATTTCAAATCTTGATCTTATAAAATCTTGATCTTAAATAATCAAGGTTAATTATGGAGCCTCCGATGTAGACAATATTTAAATACTTTTTAAATACAATAGACAATACTTTTACTTTGTACTTTTTAAATACAGTAGCCAATATAGGTTGCAGCCAATATTTTAAATACAGTTCTATGTTACTTTTTTAAAAGTACTTTGTACTTTTTACTTTTAAAGCTTATGGTCCCTGGGATTACGGTAAATCTTAATTTACTGGTAGATGGGATAGTATAGTGGGTGACATCCCTGCGTTCCACACAGGAGACTTGGGCAGGGTTTAAGGTTCGATTTCAACATCCAGTCAAATCCACTCAATAAGAGTCCTTGGGCATGACTCCTGTCTCTACATATCTTTTACATTAACTGCCCTAACTGTCAGTTGACGACCTTGTTATTTACAAATCAGTGTTTACATTTATTAAAAATAAATGCTCCTGAAAATAATGTATAGTTATTGGTATTGGTATTAAACATTTACATTATGTGCAGCTTCACTAATCTCCAAGCAGGATCTTCGCACTAATTCGCCTAATTTTAAAAACACTGTTACGACTGAATATAGAGCTGAAACATGAAACAGCTGGGAGGTCCGATGACTGGTTTGAGATCCACTGCTTTAGGAAACTAAACATGGTCCTTCTGAGGCATCACTTCAGCGAACACGTTTTGGCACCTTTAAGAGCGCGCCTGTCAATAAGCCTCCAAGTACAAGTGTCTGTGTGCAATGGACTGTGAAGGAATTAGCATGCGTTTTCAGGGCCAGAGTTGGGAACGCTTCATGTAGGAGCTTGGCGCTTGCCACAGCACTCCCTGTGTGAGCGTGGGGAGTCATTTTTCACATCCTTTCATCTGTAAGCTTCTCCCAGCTCCACTCCACAAAAAGAACGCTTGTTTTTCTGCACCCTACCACAGGTGAGCTCACAGGGACACACGGTCCTTTTTTTGACAACCGACTCAAATTTATTTGCCGCCAACAGCTACTGGGAGGTAGATGTCATCTTTGGCGTAAGTGAGGCTTCCAGCCTTGCGTAGAGATGAAGTTTAAAGATGTCAGGAGCAGGAACACGAAGCTGCTGAGAAGTAATGCAGTGTTCAAATAATAGTGCTGAGTTCATAAAAACGTTATTGTCTTTGCAGTACATACACTGGCATGTTGATAGTTTAATTTTTAGTTTTGCTGTAGATGTAAGTAAATGTGGAAAGCAAGTCAATGTTGCATGTATATCCTAAGTCAAATGACTTAACAGACATTGTAAGTCAGTAGAAAAAAAAGAATTACGTGATATTTATGAACTTTTACATTCATAAAAATAGATTCCACCAATACGATTTTATTTGTTTACTTATTTGTTTGTCAGTTCGTGTATTATTTAAACATTGTGTTGATGTAACTGTAATTCATGCATATTTTTCAGTCAGGAAATTATAAAACATTATTTTAGTCAGTGTAATGTGTTTTACAGGCTTATGTTAGGAAATTCACTGATTGGAATAAAATATCAGATTATTGCACATTAGTTTTCATGTATACTGTGGTCAAATCAAGTCTCCATGTTTGTTCTGTTAGCCAGAGCATGACCAATATATCAGCAGTCAACATTGACACTGGACCAATCTCCAGCCAGGCCCTACTATTAGCACCATTGACTGAGGACATGGGAAGGCACGGTCAGTCCAGCTGGGTTGTGACTGCAGACTGTCACTCATCCCACTCTTGAGGCCACTGCTGACCAAGATGAAAACAAAGGAAACGGTGCCAGAAAGTTGAACAATTGCACAGGGCTTCTTGTTTATATGTTAGTTTCCAGACTATCGCTGTGATTATTTAAGGACTGAAGAGAAGAACTGAACATATAAACAGGCAGGCGGAATTGTATAGTCACTGTTGACACCATTATTAAATCTCTCTTTATGTTTTTTAATAGTTCAGCAGTTAAATCTATACTGTTCTGAGCTGATGCTGAAACCGTTTGAGCTTTGGTTGCTAAGTGAAGATAGACTGGGAAATGATAGAGTGTGCAGGAGAGAAATGGATCTATGAAGAGAATAATGCTCTTAGGCATCCACAATGAGGAATGCTGTCTTTCTGGTGAGAAATGCAGAGAGCACAGAAGTAAACTATTTTATTCTAGGAGGAGAAAATAGCACAGCATATATGCTCAGGCCTTATTTGGAGACAGAAACATTGTGGCAGAAATATTGTGGCAAAATGGATGACTGGAATTTAAACAACCACCCCCGCACAGTGACGTGTTTTTCTGCTTTAAAACGCCCAATTCAAATCAGTAAAGTCCTATTAATTAGCTGATTCACTGGATCAGGTGTGCTGAGCAAACACCCGGGCTATTGGTGTAGAGCAAATATCTGGACTGTCTGGGGGTTCAGAATGAGAATCAGAAAACTTGACTGAGAAGGTGAGAACGATTGCAACAAACTACCATAAAAACATTTCCAGGGTTACAGAAAGTCCACATAAAAAAGGTTCCCAAGTAGGTTTTCAGGGAAGGGGAACATTCTTCTATGGTATTATCTCCCCTTGATGCCACCTTTTTTGGAAAAGTGTTTGCAGCAACACTGAATCACACTCCATCTGTTTGTGTAAATAAAGCAAGGACAATGATGTTCTCTTCAAATAATTTCTCTTCAGATATTGGAACAAGTCATGCTGTCAAACATAAGCAATTGACCAGTGTGAAACTTGAAGTTTGTCAGACCAAAATAAAGCTAGTTTTACACAGATAAGTAACATAACTAAAGTAAGTCTTATTTGAACAGCAGAGCAAGCACTGATTGAGTTCATTGGGTTCTACAGCATGTTCAGTCCTGCTAGCAAGCCAAACTCTCCCTACAGCTCACAGCACTGCACCCTCAGCAATGCGGACCCCGCACTCCACCTCACCTGAGTACTGACCCCTGGACCTCGTTTCTGAGTAATCACCCTCCTCTCAGTTCCTTGAACTACTTTGCCATTGCCTGCCATAGTTCCTGTTTCCCAGTTGTTATTTTCCTAGTTTATACTTTGGCTTTGCTTTTGCTGTTGTCTTATTCCCTTACGTGCTTGTAGCTCCTATTTAGCATTTAGCTAGAGCCTCCTTTTTGGATTTTGTGTTACATTTACCTCCTGGATTTGTTCTTTATTAGTCTCTCTTTTTACTTAGATATTTGTTTTATCTCTTTAGCTGGGGTTTATGTGTGTCAGTTTGTTAATCTTCCCTTTACGGTCTTCCGTCATTCATTCCAAAACTGACTGCCGGTCAGAACACAAATTCATTTTAAATGTATTACTTTGACCTTTAAGGTGAACAGTTTTGTTTCAAGAGTTTTTCAATACAGAATGGAAAACTATAGTGTAATACAAATCTCATCAAGGCCAAAACAGAAATAATTTATGAAGCAAGACAAAGTAATGGAGTCAAATCTGATTCATGAGATGGCCAAAGTTTGATATATCTGTCATTCAAATTAAGTATGCATGTGAAACACTCACTGCTAGAGAATGATCATCAAACACAACCTGAATTTTAGGTGGAATGATAGAGGAAGTGGAATCATAATGTTATAATCTTTATAATCTTATGTTATAATCTTATTATAAAGATATTATATGTTGCTTAGAAACCTTAGCCTACTACACCAGATAAGCTATTTTTTAACATTGGTGTTTTTTATTATTTGTTCATAACTGCTTACATATTAAAATGAAAAAGATACATATGTGATTCCATGAAAGACTGTTCCATTATTTTCACGTCTGTGATTTTACTGTTTATGGTAAATGAATTAGTCCGCTTGCTAACTGCTAGGTTAGGTATTAGGCTAAGCACATCCTCCATAATGTAACGTAACACAGCCACCACCCCTGTTATCTACACTCAGCATGCAGCACTCTGATGATTATTTGGAATAATTATGCTTACATTTGTGTTTTGGTAAAACAGTCAACTTGCTTTTTGCTTTAAAAGGCATCATAGAAGCTGTACACATTGGTTTAGGCTACAAATAGTTCATATGAACATCTTTATATATACACATTTCCATCCTTTCAGTGATCTGATTAACTGAGAATAAGCATTTTAATCGATTATTTTTTTAAATAAAGGAAGGTTACAGATGATAAAATAGGGTTGGACAGGTATGCAGCAGTACATCTGTCCCGCATGTGCTCCAGTCACCCTGCTGCGCTGAGCCCTCCTGCCCAGATACCTGAACTCTGACCTCATCAAAGCTGTGCATGTGTGTGTGTGTGTGTGTGTGTGTTTACGCATTCAGCCTGCATCCGTCCACTTCCTCACTAATCACCATTAACAATATTGCCCTTTTGGCAAATTCATTACTTTGCTCACCTGCGTCCATCCAGCTTTAATCCCTTTGGGTGTATCTTAAGTTTTCAGTCAAACTTTGCTTCACAGGCGCAGGTTTATGTGAAAGAACTGCATAATTGCTTAATGCCTGACAGCACAGCTTATTGATGTTCATAAACCTGAGACCTGACGAATACACAAATATAAAGTCTGTCAGTAAAACTCTCTGGGACTCCATTAGAGCAAACAGTTTAAATGGTTTCATATGCCAGCTGTTATCTTCTTCGCCATGCGGTTGGTTTCAATTAGAATGTGCTTGACCAGACAGAAAAGTCATTACACTTAGTTCCTCACCATAAACATTTTTCAGTCTGAATAAAATTTGATTTTCTGCTACATTCATTCTTTGTAGGCTCCCACCCTTGGCAGTGCATACCTCCACTTCTCAATTAGTAAATTCATCCAGACTGAGCAAAGAAAAGCATGAGCAAACTTGATTAGATAGTGAAAGCTTTTTAGATCGATGTACAATTAGGTGTGATGGTCTGGTGGTAACTCAAAGATTCAATAACAACATAAAGTCTTTTGCTGTAGACAAATGTAATTTAAAAATATATTTAAGCCAAAGATACTAAATAATAAGTTTTATTGACTGGAGAAGTCAATAACAAAATAATGCGCTTGCAGGTCAAGGAATTATTTATAGCCTTTTACCAAGAAACTGCTCCTTATTTGTATCAAACCACAAAAAAGTGCTTATCATTTATTGCATGTGCGTTTTTGTGATCGTCATCGTTGAGTCTTAGCTGGCAGCTAATACTAGCCCCATTCAAAACAACGTTCAGTCAAGAAGACCATTAACACACCTTTACAACAGCACAGCAAAGCCCCGTCTAGACCGGATTTACAATTTTGCTGTGACGTTACTGAAGAACCATTCACGCCACAAACCAAAATAAATATTTGCAAGGGTCTCTGGTGAAAACCTGAACGTTCGATCGAGGGCCCCTGGTTGTCATTTGCACATTTTTTATGACTGCATATAGACACGAGACAGATGACCTTAGGCCCAGATTCAGTATTTGAATACAGTTCTGCTGGGCTTGGGCACTTTTTCTGTTCATTATGCACTGATCCCCATCTTGCGCACAGATGTTGTGGCTTAGAGCTGCTGGGAGAGTGTGGCTAGCGCTGTGCGCCTGTTGCACTGTTTGGGTCCACGCCCAGCGATGCTGAGGGGCTCTGCTGCTGCAGCCCCCTCGTGTCAGGGGTAACAGGACACAGGCGAGGGGTGTTGACCTCAGGTCACCCATGCCAAGCCCGACCCAGGTGCCGCTCGGCTCTCTGACTGTTTGTTTAAGTCAGGATTAAAGTTGTGCCTGGAAACCCACCCCGACCACCGTGCTGAGCTCATGTTTAACAGCATTTATTACATTTCTCTTTTTTTCTAATCGTCATGGTGGTGCAGTACACCCGGAGCAGTACTGTTTGAGAAAAGCATGCACTGAAACTGGCAATGGGGGGGTACTTACAGCTGAAGTTGGGCTCAATGTTGTCTCCTGCCAACAGGCTGTTGAGGGTGATCTGATAGATGATGTGAAGCAGCAAAAAAGTCAAGCTGGTGAAGCACAGGGATTTCAGCAAGCGGCCTGTGTGGCCTGGAGGAGAAATAATATTTAGTTAAACAATGCCATGCACACTGATATCCACAATTTAAACTGTACTGCTGATATGCCCCTCACCCTCTCTGATGTTAATTATTTTGTTGACACCACTGCTATTGATCAGTTCTAGGCATCTAGATGCATCCTATGGATTATTTTATTAAGATCACTATTTTCCTCAAAGACGAGCTATTATGAAACCATTTGTTCTGTATTTTCTGAGCCAAATCAATCAGTGAGAAATGCATATCATTACATCCCAATATCATTAATGTTTTTATATGTGTATGATGACAGAATAATAAGAATAACAAGAATAATAAAAAAGATTTATTTGTTTATCACCTTGTTCAGATCCCATGGTCACTCTATAAATGTTGCAAAAATGCATTATTAGTGCAAGTATTAGATGGCCAAAGGCCACACGTTTCATCCTCTGGTGTAATATCATCACTCATTAGGACCCAAACCCTTCAGACAGGCTATTTAAACCTGCAGGCCAACACATTTCTAAACATGCACTTAAATAGTTTGCAAAATAGAACTGTCAAAAAATGAACCTTTTTGCACTAATGTACTCACCCCAATCATGGTCATTTCTCTTTAACCATCTGTACTTGACCTTTTTTAACTAAATTAAGTGCATCTTAAAAATACTATATATAGAATAATACATATATATATATGTATTTATTCAGAAAATTCAGTCTTTTGATGGACAGTGTATTCCTCCATAAACTTCATAACACACCACTGAAAGCTACACAGATTTATAAACCTGGAGGTTCTGGGTCAGGCCAGCGACTTTTTAGTCCTGCAAGGGCATTCACACAGAGGGGAAATCCAGCAATCCGTTTGTCCGGGTGAAAGTTCGCGCAGGTGATCCTGTCTGTCTGCTCGATATAGGAAAGAGCTGCTGAAACCCGCCACCATTAGCAGTAATGTGGCCTTGTGTTACACACTGCTCTCTCTCGCTTTGGGTAGTGATATACCGCTGATGTTTTTGGCAGCTTAAGGGCCGTTCATCATGTAAGGGCCACTGGGCGCAGTTTGAGTTCAGCGCCTGTGCCATTTTACAAAAAAAAGTCCAAATGAAACAGTACAGAGAGCAACGCTGGCACAGAAACCTTTGACTTCATTTGTCCCCTGATGAAAAAGCGCTCTAGTGATGTGATGAACGCAGTAGTTGGGGGTGGATACTGACGTTAGTCCTGCAGTAAAAGTGTTCTGAAACAGTCAGAAACCTGAGTGCAGCGCAAGTTAACCAAGCAGTGCTTTGGAAGTTTAAAGAGACTATTCCCTATTCAAATCAACAGGAGCAAAAAAAAGTTATTTATTAGTAATAAAAAGATAATAATAGTAAACTCTCAGAAAAAGGAGGATATCCAAAACTGACTTCACTTCTGCCAAGTCATGGGCAATTATTCCATGAGAAATCTGATTGCTTATTACCTGTTTTCTCCAGATTTGGAAAACATATCACCTCTGCGGAAAGAGCAGTGTCATTAATACTTTAAAACAAGGACTAAAATATTACTGAAATTCCCGGGTCAGAACATTAGAGGGTCTAAAATTACAGTCTAATGGTGTGCCCAGATAAGCCCATGTGTCTCATTCGATTATATTCAGACCTCATAAATTACATCATTTACAGTAATATCAAAATATCAAAGGGAATGAGAGTGTGCAATTCTGTGTCTCTACGGACCTCTGATAAACACTATCGGCCCACACATTCAGCCTCTGTTCAGCCTACAATACATAATTCAATTTCTAATTACAGTTTTTTCCTACTATGTATGTGAGGTAAATCCAGGCTAAAAGCTTAGTCTTCATCGTGACCGATAATGAAAACCGCTGTTGGCAAATATGCTTCTGTAAAAAACAAAAGAAAGGACAAATCATCACTTCTTTCTCAGAGACGAACAGGGTTTTTAAGATTGAAGGTAAATAGGTTCCAGTAAAGGGAAACTTTAACAGAAAAATATTAGTGTCCTCAAGGACAGCAGCCAATGAATTTTCTACAGATGTTCAAACCTAGGTAGGGTTAGAATTAGGACCAGAGCCAGATTTAGGACCAGAGAGGGGGTTAGATTTTGTCCTTACGACCAGGGTTAAGGATGAGTTCATGGTTAACAGATATGTGACTCTACAGAGCATTTACAGCAACAAAGTGATACCAAACATCGTCACTTTTGTTACATTTCAGAAGATGTACATTTACAGTGGAAGAATAAAAATATTCTCTAATACTGCACCACCTATGGGACCATTCTTTGTAAAATGTTCATGCAATGTAAAGAGACATTGGGTTTTTTAAATGCTTAAGTTTTTTTAATCTCTTATTATATAAAAGGATCATTACACAGTAATCTTAGGAAATACAAGCCCTTGCCTTTGGAATAGTAGATCATATAACTGAGTTTACAAGGGTTTAGTATGTCCTGTAACAAAGAAAGGGCGACTCATGAGGGTTTATTTACCTACAATTCTGCACCAAACAGTCCAGCCACTCTGGTCCTTAGAGGAAACAGCAGACCCCACAAAGTGATGAGTGATAGTGTTGAAGGAAGGGAGAAAAGAGGCACTTTGAGGGGCACTGAAAGAGTGTGGCACTGAATTTACAGATGTGTATAATTTCCACAAGAATTAAACATACAGCATCAGTCCAAAATATGTCAGTATTGAAGTCCTAGGGTTACTAGTAGAAATGACCGTGTTGATGTAAAATATAAATGATGTTCACATTTGAATTGAGTAACTTCGATTCATTACTTTTGGTCAGTGACGCGGTCACTGCATGAAGTGTGAGGCTTTGCGTTTGAGTGTGGCTGGACGAAGAAGACAGTCAGACCACAAACACAGCACAGACCGGCGCTCTTCTAAACACCACAAGAGCCACACTTCCATTCCTCAACCGCAGGTAATGCCCCGTAGGTCAACAAACTGTCACACACTGCTCCTCCACAATGACTTTAAAGAGCAAGGACTTGGAAATAATCCTGCGACTAAAACCTCCATGGTAGCTGTCCACAGAGTGATGTGCATAAGTGGAATTAATACAGGACACACTCAAACACTAGATAGAAAGACTCACAAAGCAGACTGACACATTTTATTCTATTCTAGTCATAAAACATATATTTTCAACAGAAACAGAAAAACATTTAAGCGACTCCAGCCTGTAGTGTGTAATTAATCTCTAAATATGGTCATTTTCTACAGTGAGTTGGAATGAAATGCCTGACTAAGGAGATCCTGCAGAAACCAGGTCATGCAGTACCAGAGAAAAGTACACACTCAAAAAAGGTGCTACAAGGGGTTCTTTATGTGATGCCATAAAAGAACTCTAAAGTTTAGTTCACTAAAGATGCATTTTTAGCTTGCACTTTTATAGTGGTGAGCTATGAAAAAGACAATTAAATAATTATTCACAATTTTGATATGGTAATAATTTCATATTTATCTGGCTAATATTTCATAATTGTCAATGCCCTAACAGTTCTATCAGTTACATTATACTGATTATATATGGACTTTAAACTACCATTAATTTACAGTGTTATACACTTTTATAATACTGCTTTTATGCAAATGTGACAGTGTATGTGTAATGCTACTGTAAATATACAGACATATACAGACGAATGTACAGACATACACTCGAGAACAGTAGTATATGTCTGTATAATCGTCTGTATGTTCTAAATATACAGATGAACGTACAGACCCATACTCGATAACAGTAAAACCCAGTGTATATTTCCTGTACACTGGTGTATATGTACAATGTCAATAAAATTAAACTGTACTGAATGAACTGAAAGGTTCTTTAGGGAACCCAGAGTAGCTCTGTGGCAGAACTCCAAATAAGACTTCTTGGCTCCATTTGACACTTTATATTTAAGACCATCATGGACACCTAACATGTAGATGTTTTTGCTTTTCATAAAACCTTCATGAGCACTTTAAAACTCTCATTATAAAACAGCATGATCACTGTCTTTGCAAAATAAATCAGTAGGTTTTGCAGCACATAAGCTTTGTGTTTAATCAAGGTACGTGCAACAACAGTCTTGATTAAAATAACACATTAGGCTTTGTGTCTCTGGCCAGACATGGATTATTATGATGATTCCTATAGAGCTGCACATCGTCCGGCTGATTAAAAGTAAATAATGAGGGTGTTACACAATTCACAACCTTTAACACACTCAAAGTTCAGCTTTGTGTACTGTTGCCCTCGAAAAGTAAAAGCATGTGAGTGTATGTCTCTATTAATTCTCTAACACCTACTGGTAATCATATTCTGATCGCTTGAGAAACGCGTAAAGTACGTACGACGCATTGCCAAACTCAGCCTGCCAAGGTGTTATGCTTATTACAATGGTTTACTGTTGTGAAAATGTTTTACAGGCCCCGTCAAGCAACACGGTTTTTATTGTTCGTTTTTATTATTCGCTTTGGCTTTGACTGTGACTAGAAAGTGTTTTATTCATAACAGCACCTAAAATTCAAATCAATTGTTTACAATCAGAAGTCGAAATCCAGCACTGCACCCAGAGGCTTAGCCATGGACCGTTCTGTAAATTAGGCATATTACTGAGTAACAACTGACAAAAAAAATAGCTAAAAACTAGATATGTCGTTGCTGTTGACCAGTAGTAACACCTAAAATGTGTTTTATGGCATTGTTTCACAGGTTAAAGTCAAAGACTGACAAAAAATACATAAAAACTAATAAATAAATTCCTAGTCACTATTATAGTGGCTTATGTGAACATGTGTCAATAATGACTTAAAGCAGGGAGGGTGGGGAACCGTGCAGTAAAGGCATCAGAGATACAGCAGTAAAATGTCTTTAAAAACACTGAGGATAAACCCAAGGGCTGCTGGAGGCCAATCCTGGCACAGGAAGCTCAAATATGGACCAGATGTGTTTGTCATGTCGGGGAGAATGGACAAAGGAGGTTGTGTTCAATGGCTCACTATTTGGGCAACAGTCTCTTATTTCGTTTTGCACTGATGACCTACTTCATCCATTCGGTGATGACTGAATGGATTTCTGTGTTTAAATCCACTGTTACCTTGTTTGGACCTGCTTAATATGTCTGCGTGGTTCATAAGGATGTCAGATGGAGTCAGGAGAACACTTGTTCTATGAACCTCTTTGTAGATGTCAAAGCCCAAACAGTGCTGTCCTGAAACCTGGAATTTCATCATCTTAATCGTATTTAAAGAACGTCCCTTGGAGATTCCAAGGGCTTTGGCTTGCCAAAATCAAAAGTGAGCTGGGTGGGTCGTTTAAAAAGCCCCCTGGTTAGAGACTCTATTGTCACTTGTCAAAATTATTGTCAAAATAAAGATGTGTTTGGAGGCAATGATAAAAATGACGGGTTTGTTATACTGTCATTGATCTTGACTGAAAAGCTTTTGCAAACACACATCGCTGATGGCCAGAGGAAGCCCAGCGTCACTCATATGGTAATCCTATCATGGCCTGTGCAAGCTTTTACCGCTACTGGCTTATGTGGAATAACTCATCTGACATTCAATACTGTCCGTGCAACTCAGGAGCGAGCCAAACAAAATCAGATGAACTGTAAAATGTTTCTCCACTGGGAGAAGCTCTCGGGCAGCAATTGAAATAATTGATTTGAATCAATTCATTCTTGGACTGAGACCATTTCCAGTAGGGGCCCAACTACAGAATGTCACGATTGCTGCATGCGAACACATTCAACTTTTCAGAATCAGCACTGATTACAGTAGTGTCAATGGACTACACAGTGTATTCTACTTTCACTCCTTTTTTGTAAGTGAAACTTGAAAGGCATTTCACTTCCAAATGCATCTGTGGTGCAGAAGGTTAGGCGGTATTCACTTTTTCATTTTGACAAATTATTTCAAAAATGTTTAACTGGTTAACAAACAGGTACATAAATGAAATGCAACAAATGTCAAATCACCTATATAACAACAAAGAGAGGGGAGCTTACTAGTGTACTGACTCACCAGCGCAGGTTTAGATAAAGAACTTAGTCCATCAATCGGCGTTGGAGGACCAGAAATGTGACATTAAACCTGTTATGTGGTTTTCATGGTGATGGTTTGTTCAACTACTGGGCATTAGCTTAGTGAGCAGGCTACAGATCAGTGCCACACACTATGCAGGTTTGATTCCGACTAACTGGTGCTCTGCTAAAACAGGAGTAGAGGAAAGAAATGAAATAGGACAAGTTCTGTGGTGTTTGAACTGTAATGTTTAGGCTAACAATTGCTTACTTAGCAGGTCAAAAGTTACCACACATCCCAATGCAGAACTTGGTTCTGACTAAAAGATGCTATAATAACACTCGTTTAGAGGATAAAGACTCATATTTGGTCTCTCTTTAATCATCTTTTTTTGCTATACCTTATTACCATTATACCACTCAACCCTAACAGTGGACACACTGTATAACGTCTGTGTGGGAGATCTTTCCCTCAGCCCTGCCACATCCCAAAACTGCCATTCCGTAGATTATTAAAGACCCACAGCAGCCAGCAAAAGCATTCCTTAAGATCAGCCCCCAAAACATTAAAGGCCAAGGTGTCTGCCTGAGATACCGAGCGCATTCAGACACAGCCTGCAAGGCATTTCACTACAAACAGTGTGCAATTCAGCTTTTAGAATCCTAACACAATCATTACAAAACCATTAAACTGTAACATTTCTCAGTTCATTTGATTCAAATCTCCAATCTACTGGAACACAACAAAAACTCAGACTTCACTACCGCTTTTGCAAGTCATTTACTAATACTGATCTGCGATTACAGCACAACTTACTGCTGTAACAGACTACTAACAGCAAGACAGGACAACTTAAATAAAAAAGTAGATAAGGGGAAGTCTTAAAGGTGCTGTATATAGGATCTAAAACAGAGCAGACTGTAGAGTCCTATTTCTTGGAACAGAGAGGGAGCAGGAGGCAGGCTCATTAATTGAACTGCACTAATACATTAACATTTCCTTTTTAAAACACACTAAATGTATTACACTGTCAAGTCTTTAAGGCCACTCAGGCTCTGGTTACGCTTGAACTTATCAGCTTCTCTTTTACAACAATGTGGTACAGTCCCCTCTCCATTAGGCCATATTATTTTGGCTGCTTACGTGCTAACTTTGCAAATAAAAAAAGGGGACTACAGAGGAACACCCTAAAACACACCGAGAGGTTCGTAGGTTCATCATAATGATGTATGACATAGAATTCAATGTCCAACTTTAAGATGTCCTTTCCATTCCAGCTGTCAACCTGGGAATGTAATTTTGGATGATTCTGAAATCATATAAAATACAGTGTATGAAGCCAACAAAGGAGACATACACTCAAACAGCCCTTAATTAGATTTTATGATGTGACTCACAGCTCAGATATGTGCTCTTCTTAAAGCGTGTGAAAGAGGGAGAGGGAAAGAGAGAGAGAGACTGAGGGGGAGGCACAGAATTGCTAACAAAGACTCTGTGCTTTCCTGAGTCCAAAACCGAATGTCCCAAAAGACAGGGATATTTCACTGCTGTAGGCACAATGGTGGATACTCTGAATTCTTCCAAAAATTCCTCGACTGTTTATTATTTTTTATTAAGGGAATTCGTCTTCTTAAAGAATGTCCATTAAAATGTTTTTTACATTCTTGTGAAAAGGGCAACATTAGATTAAACGGTGCTTAACTGGGAGCCATACTCTTAAAAACAAAGGCACCAAAAAAGGTTATTTGGTGCAACATCATGGACAACTCCAACTTCACTTTTATGAAAAGAACATTTCAGTGAATGTTTTGTGCTGGATGGATTACTTAAGAAATGTAATTCAGTACTAACTGCAAATTATGCAACTAAACGTGTAATCAATAACGATCTTTCTTAAAAGTGCAAGCTAATCTGACTTGTTTGTTGAATTTTTTTTCCTTCTTTTCTAAGGTCGAGGAACTTTTCATTGTTTGAGGAGCCTGTTGTATGGTGCACTTTAAAAACATTAAGAAATGTTTCTCAAAAAGAAAAATGTTATAGGTTGAATAACCATCTATGAACACATATCTAATGTCCCCTTTCACCTTTTCTTTCAAAACAAGCATTATTTTGTCATAGTGTTCAGTGAATAGTGAATATTGTGTAGTTTAGGGGCACAATCAAGTTATTAAAAATCAGAAATTTCCCCCAGGAACACCCAGTTGAGTCAAGAACCTCTCAGGAGCACTTACTTTTAAGAATGTAAATGACTAAGCTTCACTGAAATCCTGAAATCAATTGGATTAAACAGAGTGTAAGCTGCATCCCTTGTAAGGCTGATGAATCATCATCTTCCTGAGGAAGTGCTGTAAAGCTGGGCTAGAGAACTCAGAGGGACGGGTCCCTCTCCGACGACCTCTCTATTCTGCTCTGTTTCCTCAGGAAGCCATCTTGTCTCCTGCATTCCCTCAAGTGAACAGATTACGTCTGTTTTCAGGAGAGACTTGCGGGCGGCCTTGGAGTTGAGCGCTGCTGTCTTCCTCCCTTCATAATGGGAAAATCCAACTGGGCACTGAGCTGAATGTTTTCTGGAAGTGTGAGTGTGACATGAGCAATGTCCAACTGACTCTTGCCCTTAAAGCGATATAAGGTCAGAGTCTAAGATAACCTTGTCGGTTAAGTCCTAAATACTCCTGATATTCAGACCAGTTACTTTTCAGCCTTCAGTTGTAGCTGCATCTAATCACACCCTTGTCATTTTTATTATTTTAGTAGAGACATCAAGTCTAATTACTATCAACCTGTTTAAGGGAAAAGATCTACATGGAACAGAAAGTGTTTTTTCTGCATTTCTACATTGCTCCAAGGAATCCTTCCTTGGCACCTTTTAGAGTGTAACTGGTGTAACTAGTGTAACTTTTACCTTCGTACTATAATTCTCACTTCAATTGTACCCAAGCACATATTATCACCCTAGAACAATTTTGCCTCAGGAGATGGTAAAGAGCTTTAGCTTTATAATTAATGGCCAACATCTGGTGGTGGTGACGCAAGGGCCAGCAAAGGTGCACCAACAGAGCTTGACTCACTCCTTTCCTGCTCTACTGGAGGGTCATAACTAAACAAACAACTGCACTAAGAAGCCACTGGGTGAACAAAGCCACGGGCTCTTTGGGTCTATTGCCCAGCATAAATCTAGTGCTTCACACCCTTCAGGCTGAAGGTGTATAGCAGATGACTGTTTAAAGGTCTGTTGCAGCAATTTAACGTCTTGGGGTTGTGTGTTGTAAAATGTGACACAAAGTGGTCTGCAGTGGAGAAGAAGTGACTAGGCATGGTGAGTATAAGCAAATGTAAAAAACATATTTGCAGTATGAAAATGATGCTGAAAGAGCCTAAAAACCAGCCAGGTGAGCAGTCTTTTGTCAACAATTTACGGACAATTTCACGTAAAAATTATAATGATTGGGCATGGTAAATATAAGCAACAGTAAAATATATATGTATATAAATTTGTAAGCAGCCTTTTGCTAACAATTTACAGACAACATCATGTAAAAAAGTTAATGATTGGGCATGGCAAATACAAAAACAAATGTAAAAATGTGTAAAACTGATTTACAGCCATGAAAGTGATGTTGAAAGTGCCTGACACTATCATGTAAAGAGTTCATGCAAATAACCCCACTATATTCAGCATAAGGTTCAACGATGATGTATTGATGCTCTTCTGCAGTATTCTGGTGGCTTCTTTAGTGAGGAGTATGGTGGAACAGCAGCTGCCCAGCCCAGTCCAGCCCTATCCAGCCCAATCCAGCCAACCCAACTGCACAGAGGCAAGCTTCTGATCCTCTGATCCCAAGATTATCATCAAAGTTGATCAATATATTGCAGACCTAATTTTAGGGTGTCCATTTTGTCATATGTGGACACACCACAGCACACAGTGTGAACAGCACAAAATTCTTCTCTGTATTTAACCCATTCACCAAGTGAAGCAGCGGGCA
>JBBPCY010000007.1:7197173-7219852 GCA_037974405.1 Brachyalestes nurse
CACACCACAGCACACAGTGTGAACAGCACAAAATTCTTCTCTGTATTTAACCCATTCACCAAGTGAAGCAGCGGGCAACCAGGAACACAGCACCCAGGGAGCAGTGTGTGGGGACGGTACCTTGTTCAAGGGTACCTCAGTGGTGTCACTAGCACTCCTGGGATTCAAACCCACAACCTTCTGATCGCAGGGGCAACTCCCTAACCACTAGGCCACCAGATGCCTAGTGTGATAGAAACACTTGAAATCAAGATAACCAAGTAGTCCTACACATAAGATGATTATTAATGATGTTTCAGTTACCTGTTAGATACATTAGTCTTGCAAGTTCACTGCAAAGCTGAAGAAACTAACTTCAGACACCAAACATGTCTTGTCTGATTTGATTTTTTTATTTTTTTTTGCCAACCTAACATTGGGCTGCAACAATTGGCTTGGTGGATTAGCAGCACCTCTGCAGAAGGTGGTCCCTCAGACTGGAATCTTACTACATGTTTCTGCAGGTCTTGAAAATGTGTGTCAAAGAGAGCAGCCACCACCTCAGGTGTTTTTTCGCCAGTCCTTCTAACGCCATCAGTCTGTCAGTTAAACAAACACCCTAAAGCTTGGCGGGTGCCTGCTAATGAAAAAAATGGCTTGCTTTGGCTTTCTTTCATACAGCTTGTCAAAGAAGAATCCAGTTGGTGACACTCTTAACTAAATATAGAGATTTGGTCTGACAAAACATCCACCGTAAATAGCCAATACCATTATCGGCAAGTCATACATCACTCAGGGCTGCTTTCTCTTTTCTCCACAGTGCTTGATTTAAACACAGAGGCAGAAGAGTGAGCGAGCGCCACTTCCCCAGAACCTCCAAATGACCAGGTACTACTGGGACAAAATATCCACCACTGGTTATTTCGTTTATTAAACTAATCATATTCTCATCTTCTCACCACATTGCACTGCAACCGTGAGGAAGGAAAATACAACTGTGAACATACACAGTGCATATGCCAGCTGTGTCTGAAAATAAAGGCTTTATAACAGAGATGAGATGAGGCTAAAAATAAATCACGTGATAAGCTAAACTATGGGAAAAGATAAACTAAATATAAATTATGGGAAAAGCTAAAGATAAGCTAACGATAAATTCTGGGATAAGATAAAGATAAGCTAAAGATAAATGATATGATAAGCTAAAGATAAGCTAAAGATAAATTCTGGCATATAGGTTCAAATACGTATTTTATTTGCATGCCCTATTGTTAAATGTCTTTCAAATGAGAGACCAGCCTGGAAGTTATGCAGACGGATCAGTCTGGAAGTGTTTCAGACTGGAAGAGTAACACTACAGCGGTAAAACCTGAGCAGAGATGCTGGCTGAAAGCTGGCGTGCTGTGCTGCAGATAACACATCATTGTTCAGGGCTGAAATAATGCTGGTCTTACAGTGAAGGAGGACTTTAAGTATAAAAACGATGAGTTCTTTGGGAAAAATTAATAAATGCTAATTTGACTGGAGCAGGTTTATTTTGAATCCAGCACAAAGTGTGTCATTGTGGCCTGAGGTTCATGCGAGGGGCGTGATGAGGCAATAACTGAACTCATGAACTGATGACACATGTGCGGGGGTGTTGGGGGTGAGAAAAGAGCAGAGACACACACCACATTCCTCTCCTGCACGGACTGTCCTCCCCCTTACACACGTACCACTCAGTGGAGCTCGCAGCAAGGTTGGTAAGTTTTATGAAGACCTGCGTGTGAAATGCTCTAATTTCGTGACCCTTTAAAGCAAAAGCATGTCATGTAGTTATTAATCTTAAGACTTAGTGTTCCATGTCTACTACAAGTTATTTGTTACACTTAAATCAATCTTCTGGTAATTTCATTATGAGAGTCCAGCCCTAAATCCTGTAGTTTTCATCTAAACTAAAGGGTACACCAAAGGCAACCCTCATCTACAATGTGGCCAAGTGATATAAAAACAAGGGACTGTAAAAAGTAAGTATAAATTTGCAACAGTAAAAGAGTAAAACAAAATTATACACATGGATTTAAAACAGAAAATAAGATAAAATAAACACAACGAATACATTTAGTTAAAGGTAAAAAAATGCTTATAGCTCACCATACCAATAAAACAGTATAATGCATATATGTCGTAAAACATTAATTCATGCTATTCATACTTTGTACATAGCACACCAATGCTAGACTAGCACCCTTTCTCAGAGAATTTAATTCATGCATTGTAAATGTTTATGAGAAATGGAGGAGGCTCAGTCCCGCAAAATGCCTTTCTGCCTCTAACAGGATTAAACTGGCAAAACTCTCACACCTCCTCCCCGAAAATGATCCACTGCTCATGAAATTCCACTTTTCACCTTGAGGGTACAATTTCTCAAAATGTGCTCATTAAATTTAAGGTAAAATAACTGCAGACTTTAACAACATTACATTCAACTGACATACAGTGACTGACAGCTAATTCACTTAATGACATATTAGATGTCCTGTAATGACATATTACACCTGTATTCAAAAACTGAAATCACTATTCATTTTCTGTGGCATCACAACAGGAAGACTGTGCTAGTGGACATTTACAGTTTTACCCACTAAGGGAAAAATAACCACTTAACCATCTAACAGCACTTTATTGTTAGTGTTAGTTCCACTGTTATCGCAAGAGATGTCTTCTACATAAAGAAATATCAGCTATAGGCTCTTTACGCTGAGAATGTCACCTCCTATTTACCCTGATTTTGGCATGTATGAATACTTGCATCCTTGTAAAATACACTTTAACAGTTGCATGTATGAATGCTGCATAGCTCAACAATTACTAGTAAAAGTATCCCCGTAATGTTCTGGGTCTTAAGTGTGAAAGAGGCTCAAATCTACGTTTAGAGATCTACTTTGTGTATTTATTAACTTGTATTAATCTAAAGGTGTATTGTTCCTGCCCTTTACTGTAGCCACACAGTCAATGCAGACAAGTGATGCTGACAGAGCTGAAAGGTGGCATACAGTATACAGTTAGGTTGTGGTGGGCGGGTCTGAATTATGTCTGAATCAACTTCCAATATGAAAACAAGTCCTACTCTGACTCTGTACAATGAAAACAAGTCCTACTCTGACTCTGACAATGGTTATTATAGTTTTTATGATACTGCGGTGGGCTGGCGCCCCGCCCAGTGTGGGTCCCTGCCTCGTGCTCATTGGCCAGGGGATAGGCTCCAGGTACCTGCAACTCTAGTGAGGATTTAGTGGGTTTACAGAAAGTGAGTGAGTGAAGTTTTATGATACTGTTTTAGTGATCTGCCAAATCCTTTCTTCATGCAGTGACTGTATATTTGTTCCTTAACTGTAACATATAGCTGAATATTAAAATCAGAGTACATATCCTTAATCATATCCTTAATCTTGCTGCTTGTTTACTGAATCACACTGCAGCTCGATAGACTGCATTTCAAGTTTTTAAATGGGCAGGAGGCCCCAGGCTTGTGGATGCGGGATTCTCACCTTGCATTGTTGTCTTTGTCGGCTCTGCAAACAGCGGGATTAGCAGGAGGTAGATGAGGTAGACGAAGGACAGCAAGTTGTACCGGAACAGACATGCTGTGGCAAAAAAAGAAAGCAGAGAAAATGAGTGTGGATGTTTCTCTCCTCCCCACAGACAAACAGCAGACATCTTTAACACCAGGGTAAATCAAAACTCTAATTACAGAGGGCAGAAATAGTACCAAACACTCCATGGATTAAAAGACAGAGGTCATACATAGTGTTTCAGAATCCCTTCAGGGCAGTTAGAAAAAGTGGGGTAGCCAGTAGTTGGGTGAGGCACATGTAGTGTTTGATATTCAAAACGGTACTGACACCAGATTTTGCACTGTGGTGCAAACATGGAACTTTCAAGCTTGTGTCAAAACGAGAATAAAATATAAATCCAAATATTTCAGATCAAAACAATAATTTCAGAGACTGTTATATCACACAGATAAGACTGTGAGAGAAGTGATGTAATTTTTTTAAGACACACATACACACACACACACACACACATTTTCCTAGTTCAGAAGACAAGCAATACACATGTAATGCCAGAATCAAACTGAGCTGATTTTTGTCATTTCACAGGAAACCCCATCTAATTAATATTCATATGCCTCTGAAACGTATTGGGACCAGCAGTCTCAGTGTCACACACTACATTTTTAATGCAAGTTTTAGTGCTTTAATGGAAACTGGAGGCAATGTTAAACAAATGGCTAAAATAATGTATTCATATAAAGTATTTGCAGATAAAGAGAGTGCAGACTTGCTAATACACTGCTGTACTTGTCCAAAAGTATCCAGGCACCCCTTCTAATTTGTGAATTTAGCCGCTTTAAGCTGTGCCCAATGGTGACACAGATACTGCACACACAGACAAAAAAAATCTCCATAGAAAGGCATTGTCAAAAGAATTGCACATAAACCTAAGGTCACCGTACCCAATGCCAAGTATTAGACAGAGGGGTATAAAGACTACTGCTTTTGTGGCTGTATGCAATCGAATCCTCACAGCAATGTTCCAGCATCTAGTGTAAAGTTGTCTCAGAATAGTAGAACATGTTGTAAAGGTTGGTCTAACTCTGTACTAATATTCTTAAGTAGGTGCCTATGCTACAGTTATATGGAAATATGTGTAAGCTGTTTAGTTATATGCTTACAGTGATCCATATTCTTTCACTAATGCAGACCGATCAACCTGACTCCAATAAAAAATTATGTAAAACCAATGAGTTCAGACATTTAATTTTAATATTTATCTTAGGGCTGTCAGTAGATTAAAATATTTAATCGTGATTAATCTCATGTTTTCCATAGTTAACACCCTTAAGTCTGTCCTAAACATACTGTTTTTAATACTCTTATCAACATAGGAGTAGACACATATGTTTGCTTCGTGCAGATTTATGTTTATTAATGACAGTCAATACTGTCAACAACAATGTTTCAAAAAAAAAATCTTACACATATACATATATACATACATATACAAACATATACATATATATTAATGCTGGGCAACGATTACAATTTTAATCACAATTAATCACATGGTTTTCTGCGATTAATCGCATTGTTATATGCTAAATTAAATAATTAATTTGAAACTAGTGTATTGTGCACCTTTCTTTTTAAAGTACAGCTATATGAACAAAAGCGGAATAACATTTGGTTTGCAAAACACTTTAAACAAATAAGGGGCTTTTTAACAGCAGTGTTGCCTTTAACAAGTTATCCTCAGTCCACAGCACTGGAGGGGGGGACCATTATAGCAGCTGTAAAGAGGGACCAACTCCATATGAAAGTCTGTGTATCTGAATGCAGTGTTATTAAAGTCACACTTGGTGTAATGGTCAGGCGTCTTATATGGTCAAAAGTAATAGGAGCGCTGTACGCGTTGACTGGTTTTCGCGGGGGTCAGACGTCCCATTACTTTTGTCCATATTAAAAAGCTCAATGCTCGCATTACTTTGGTGAACGCACCCACCTTTCAAAATAAAAGGATTTTTAAAAACCTGCGTTAACGCGTGATAAAATAATTGTTGGCATTATGTAAATAATGCGTTAATGCCATAATGCGTTAACTTTCCCAGCCCTAATTTATCTAATAGGACCAGAAATTCGCCCATGTTTAAGTTTACTTTGTCCCGTGCTGATCCATTTTCTTCAAGCCTGATTGTCATTTGAATGACAACCTCCTGCTTCGTTATATATACAACCCGAGTCATAAAGCTTTTTAGATCCCAGAGGAAATTGCGCCCCACAGTTTTACTTTCTAATGCAAGGGAAGTAAACGTTTCCATTTGATTTTCATTTGCTCAGTATCAAAATCAACACACTAATCCAATATAATTATTAGGTGCAATCGAAATAAGCAGTGGATCGCAGTATTGGCTGTTACTGTGATGACACTGTGCAGCGGCAGGATTTTTGGGAAGCTGATTCATGATGTTTACATTCACTGCCATGGGATCGCAGCAAAGGCAAAAAAGAGGTTTTGCGGTTAAACTATAAGACTTCAATAAGATAAAACTGCCATCAAAAATGTGTCTCTAATGATTCTTAAACCAGACAGTTCTTTTCCATTTGATTCATTGCTATTGAGTTTCATGGACTGAAGTGTGACATTTAGCGGTTGGTATTTTTTGATAATCTCAAAAAAAACATCTGTATCCTTTTACACTTACAAGACAGTCTATCAAATGAGTTATGACAAGCTGATCAAACATCATAGTCACAGGATGCAGATGGCAGAACGAGAGATTTTCCGCTGAAGCAGAAGAAAGTCACAGGAAAAGTTTACACAAGTTAGGCAGGACGTTCTCAGTTTTTTCCTCACTTGGGTTGGAGGAATCACTGACATTTGCTAATGTGTTTGTTTAGGATTACTGAGTGTTATATGAGGCAAAAGCATTTATAATTACAGGTTAAGGTTTAGCAGGCTCAATGATACAAGTACAGTCCCTTTGTTTGTCCATTCCTTACTTGTGTCACTTGCTGCAGGTTTTCTACCTGTGTTCTATGAGGCCTTGCATTATACTCTGCATGACCCAGAACACTGTGCGAGTGCAGGATCTGCCTCACAGCTCAGAACTGCACTTGACTAAATGAGGCTTATCACACTTGGCTAAATGAGGCTGAGGCCATACAGTCACTGACAGGCTTGCTGCCTGCCCTTCCTGTCTCTGAGGCCAGAGGAGCGCCAGAAGCAGTCAGAGCAATGCAGAGATGATAGGCTGACGGCTGCTGACACTGGATAATTGTTTTTGCCATGTTTTTCCCCCCACTCCTATTGAAGTCTTGTGAGCTGTGTGCCATTGTGTATTTTTTCAAGGACCATTTGTTTTCATCGATTTCCTTGCGAATGTAAGAGTTGTTTTCTCTGACAAATTGGGCAATGCTAATTGTGTGAGGACAGGCGAGGAAAGCAAGGCCTTGGTTTGTCTCATTTGAAGCCACATCCTGGCTTTTCCAAAATTGGAAATTAAACACAGCTTAAACGGTAATGGGCAACCTCCCAGCTGTCCCCTGCGGCCTACTCCTGACCGCACGAAAAAACGTTTTCTCAAGCGCTGAAAAACAGGGGATCCAATGCTATTTAGCAGCAGAGGGATCATCTGGGTCCATGACAAATTATACATTATCAAACATTAAAATCTCTCTTCCACCAGCTTAACTCTGACTAGAATTAAACACAGCACCTCCTGAAAGTTATCCACAGTCAACAGTTAAGTACTACTCAACACAAACTCATCAATAACTCTTGAGGACGAGTGTTGTTTTAGTCTGTTTTGATCTCCTTGTTGAAAGATTCAGAAAGTGATAACTAAAAACTGTTGAGGGGATTCACTATATTCATATCCAAACTGACCATTATTGTTTATGTTTATGTCTTTAGTCTTACCACATGGTGCTTGTGAACAGGGATAAATATTTTTTCAGCTTTGGGTTTCAAGACGGTTTCCATATCAATGAACAGTCCTTTATTTTTTCATAGCAGGGTTCTCGAGTGGGATTTTTTTGGATCTCCAAGGGGGAGCTCTTTTCTGCGGTATTAGCGAGATTAGCCTGCCATTAACACTATCCAGATGGTGACCTCATATTGGCAGCAGCACAAGGTGTTGGCCAGGGGCAGTGCTTTCACATCAGCTGTGACTTCAATTCATACTGTCTGTCTGAAAAGGGAAGAATGAGCCCCACAGCCATGCCACCCCCCAAAATAATGCCTGTTTATCTTCTTCACATTATTACAGACACTACACTTTCAGACAAAACAGAGCCTTTGCAGGTAAAAACCCTCAATGGGATGAAACTATCAAGTGTACAAACCATCAAGGGAACAAAATTGGGCCATACTCTTTTGCATGTGTATTTAAGTTGCATTGTCTATCTTTGCTCCAAGCTTTTGATTTAATTTTCCACTTTAAAAAGGTTCAAACATGGCATTTCCCCCTATGAGAAGTCAATGTAGAGTTAACTCAGTTAACATACCCTGTTGAATCTTAAGGAACATGTTGCATTTTTAAGGGTTGTAAGCCAGAGTAATGTATTGGTTGGCCAACAGCAATTTATTTGGTAGTTTAAATACACTTGTTTAATACACTTGTTTAATACACTTGTTTAATACACTTGATAAGGAAAGATGGGAATAAGGTGTAGGCTAGTATCGTTTCCACTTTTGTGAACCTCTTTGATCACACACTGTTGCTAGAATTAAATGCTGGACTCTTCAAAATGTCAAACTCAGTGTAGAAACAGAATATTCCAACCCAGAGGGCACTGTAGCTCATAATGGAATAACTCTGACCAGATGAATTCTTGACTGATGTACAAAATGGCTGCAAAGAACGATTTAATTTCTCTGTTTTGTAGGTGTCAGTGTTTGCAGACACTCGCTTCTCCACCTAAAAATCCTTGAAAACTTTAATCGTCTCTGCAGTGTTTCTTTGGTGTTCATTTCATGTTTGTTCTCCTCCAGCCTTTTTTTTTGTCTTCCTCATCTTTGGCCATGTCCCAATCCACACACTACAGCACTAAATAGTATGTAGAAATAGTGCATTACTTATGGACGTACATTCAGTATTACAGTACGTAAAGTATAAAGGTGTGTGATTTGAAACACAGCCTTTATATCTTATCCCCATTCCATATTAGTGTCCCATATTCGTTTCTTTCAATTTGAATTAGTGGTAAAATATTCCATGTGATTGACATGTGCCATATCCCCAGACACAAACTGCTAAAGAATCAGAAGCACAAGTCCTGTTGCTAATGGCAGTGGCTTTCTGCAGCATATTGTGAAGCCATATAAGCACATGAGCTACAGTAAACACCTTTAAAGAATATGTTTCTTAAAATATTGTTGGCCATTTAAGTATATTGTGCAGAAAAAAGAACCACTAGCAGCTGCGAAGTCTTGATGCAGGATCTGAAATTCATGAAAAATGTTAATTATGGCATTTTTATGCCCCCAGCAATTACACTTCTCAATTTGGGAACAATCACTCCCAAACAGCAATTACTATTCCACACCCTAATTACAAACACTACAAATCAGTTTTACTGTATCTGCTTGACACTGTAAGGGCATTTTAGAAGCAGTTTTCTGGAAAACTGCACAGACTCTGTTGTCAGAATAATTAATCAAATGAGTGGATACTATAAATCTCTAACTCAGTTTTCAATGCAAAGCTCGCTTCTATAGTTGGGAAAAAACGTTACCTCTAAGCATGTATAGAAATCCATGCTTTGAGGCTGTTTTAAACTTCCATCTTTTGTGTACTTATTACTTGAAAGAAATGCCTTTAATCAAGAGCTCTTGTTTCCAGCGAAACTCTGCTCATCTTATTAGCTCTGAAAACTGTGTATGACTGAGACGGCAGACAGGTAATCTACATCCGTGAGTAAAGAAAACAAAGTATTGCCCAATCTTCGATAACGGTGAAAAGAAAGAGAGCAAGAGTTTGACAGCACAGCGCTGTTGTTGATCTAACAGTCACTCATTTTATGGCACTCAAGAGGACTGCTACAGTATCAGTTACAGCAGAGAAATGACAGATGAGCCATTCCACGATGAAAAAACAAAGTGCACTTCTATGGTAGCTGTGTCGGTGGGAGGTACGCTTTAACAGCATTCATTTCATTTTTCAGCAGGAACTCTAAGCCTTAGTTGAAAGGTTTGTTTGAATGTAGGTGGTGTGCGATTTTCTGATGGCAATGATAAGAAGGGCCCTTTGTCTGAAGCAGGTCCAGTGTGTGCTATACACCGTACACTGCAGTGTGTTCAGGACGTATAGGGCTGACATTCATTATGGCATGTTATGACTTTGTATAAACGTGCCAGTAGTAATCTTCGCGAAACATGGCAGTGACTAAGATTCATGTGATTTCTCCTCGCCGACATGTGCCTTTGGTTAGCAGTGCCACGAATTCAGATACAGAATGGAGAAATATACATCATGATTCAATAATATCACAGCATTTTAGATGTCAAATATCCCCAAAAAAGCCTGGCGTCACAAACACAGTCGAAGCCAGTGAACTCATTTCAGTCTCTTTTGGCTTTTCGGTGGCTGTTTAACATTTCAGACCTCAATGGTTCTCTTCAGTTTGTGTGTGAGTCAGAACAGTTTTGGCGTTCCTCGTCTATGTGGCTCATGTGTGAAGGAGCTCTGGCTTCTAACAGTGTCTGAGAAGCTTTCAAAACCTCCTGGCATCCCCGCAGGCCATGGTGCCCTTTCATTCGGTTGAGTCACTAAACCAAGATTACAGCCAAAATGACAAAAAAAGGCCCAAAACAACAGACAGACCACTAACCAACTTGGAGACAACAAGGTTAGACGTGAGTCTTTATTTTTGTTTAACCTACCGCATTAAAAGACAAAAAGAATGCATGGAGACATAAGGATCATTCCACATCAACTCACTTAAGGCCCGGCTGTCATGCATTTCCATTACAAATTCAAGCAGTTCAATTTAACTCATGAAAGTGTTCAAAATTTCTGTACTGTGCTCCAGTTTTAAAGTTATGATTTTTTTTTTGTTTACCCCTAAACCTTCTAAAATACTGAGATAAACAGACCCCTCATTACAGGACTGAATTGAGCTAATAACTCTATAATAAAATAAAATATAATAAAAAACTAGTATGTATTTATATACACACACACTCACACACAGTTATCGCTCATTAATGTTTGAAAACTTATAAATGTGCTATGACTCTTTTATATAACATTTTACTTGTAATTACTCCAGAAACTCTGTATCCTTCTTTGGAAACATGTTGTGTTTCTTGTCATTGATGCATACTTTGAACACTATATGTTATATGTTTTTAAAAAATAATTACATGTTATTTAAAAAAAAAACTTTATTTCAAAACTATGTGATGTTGTGACCCACATTAAACTTTCTATATAAAACTGATCTTCAGTCAGCTGAGACACTGAAGCACCAGCCAAGATTAATTGCTGCATTCTGTTCTGAAAAAGGCAGCAATGTGTTCCAGTGTCAAACATGCCTACCTGAAAGAATAAGCACATTTCAAGCTGGCCTCTAAGACTAAGGTTTTCTATTTTGTTAGCTGTTAGCTCAGAACGCTCCAACATTCCTGATGCAGATGTTTACATCCAAACTAAATAAGTTGGTGTTGACTTTGAAATAATACCAAAGCAGACAAAAAACGTTTCCAAAACTATTAAAAAATGCCAAAAAATACCAATTTTTATACAAGAGCTTAATATTAATGTCAGGCATAAATGTGTCAGTCCATTGATGCTGGGGAATTTATGGGAGGTTGAGAGGACGAAACCTCAGGCAGGAATAGCCTGCGTGAAAAGTCCCGCTGGTTCACGCACACACACACACACGCGTGCGCGCGCATACACACACTCAGACACTAGTGCCCACACCCTCTCCTTCTTTGGCTTTCTTTTAACAAATAACTGGCTGAATTATTTTTCAACACTTCTGTCTGCATTTGGTGCTGGCACTTCTTGCTCAGACCTGAGCTGTTGTGCTGAAAAACACTTGATAAATGAATAAAACAGCACTCTGGGCCACATCCTTAAACTCTTCCTCCTGCAATCGCATCTATTTCAGCCATTTCACTGTTCTGTTTAAATAGTTTCCAAAGTGGAATTATTCACAACTTAAGGTCAGCTACAACATATGACTCATGCAGTCTAGGGCTGCTACTGTGACAAGGTGTTAACACAATTCTCAAACAAGAAGGGCAGTGGGCTCTTCACCAAGATTAAAAAGACATGCCACAGCTACTACAGCTGGTTAGGGGTTGTAGTACATTATTATGTTGTATCGGCCTAGTGAACAGCACAGAAGTCAATAAAAGTCCAATATAACTGGTACCAACTTCTAAGAAGACCATGATGTTTTGGTGATCAACAGTGTTAGAACAAAAAACTCAAATATGCAAGTATTTTGTATTTTCTGTATTTTGTATGTTTAGTATTTGAATGGCTACTCTTTAGACCTCAAACACTCTACTACACACTTATATGTTTTAAATAAAACATTTTATAATAATGTCACAAGGACACAATGCTAAGAACATAATTCCCAGGTAACAGTATCTAGAAGCTGAACACAGTCAAAGTCCCTCCTATGATTTTGCAACTCCCTTTTTTCTCTAGAAGACTGAAGTGAGTTTAGTAAGTGAAAGTTATTAAAACAACATTTAATCAAAGACAAACAGTCAAATTCAGCTTTTTGGCTTTTCAGCACTGACTAAAAGAGTTGAGATCAATCACTTGCTTAAAAGCCATAGAGTGAAGAGACAGGGATAACAGAAATAGCAGCAAAGCTGATCGTTAGATCTTTACAAACACAAAATAATGACATAAGTTGAACAGTCACTTGTCTTCTATGTTGGCTGTTCCACCTGAAATGGTGCAGAGTGCGTCACCATTTACACTGTATCGTCTCTGCTATACAGGTAAGTCAAGACTCAGTCAAGTCAGAATAATTTGTCTCCTAAACGTATCTGACTGACGTTAACATGCAACATAACATAATGTTTCTCTTGGCATCTTTGCAAAAATACATGAAACTACCAAACAAACATACTAAAACATGACTTAAACACTTATAAGAATTGTTTTTAAGAGGCGTATTGAGAATGAGCATTCATATACTCGTTCAGAAACACCAACCAGTATTTGAATCTCAAAAAGTACTTTTCAGGCCAGCCTTAGTGGTCACATTATAAGAGGTTTCAGTTTCATAAGGAAAAATGTGGTGGATTATTCAGAGAGTAAGTCAGAATTACAAGAGTATAAACTTTCTTTGAAATCCTACCTCACACACTTGAGTTTGATACTGTCTGCTAGTGGCTGTCGCTTCCACATCCAGTTAAATCGGTGGTCGAAAACAAAATCCAAACTGGCTGACAATGCAAAAAGTTCGAATTTCATGCTATTTTGAGTATGACTCAGATCTATGCAAAAGGCTCTCTGAGCCGTCTGACTCAGTGTGCGTTTATGAGACACCATAATGAGAGGGAAAGCAGATTGTAATCAGAGAGAAAAAAATAATAGATCCTTTTGTATTCAACAAAACTCCAACTGACATCTTGGAACATTTACACACGATTACGCTCCAGGCCTCCAAGAATTGATTAGCCTAAAGACGGACTGGGGGTTAATAGGTACTACTGATAATGCCTGAACATGTAATCTTCCCAGCATCAAAGATATTGTGGTATTATGTTCTGTGATGTGGATTCCTATCTGAATGAAGTGCAAATCCCTCAACGATACCAAATATAATTACTGTCAAACCTCCTAATTGCTATTTTCAAGCTGCTCTTCACATTATATGATCATTTCGTGCTAAAGAGTTAGAAATTACTTAAATAGAGTCACGTATACCACAGTTAGGGAAGAGTTATGACTGTTATGTTACTATTCTCGACTAATGCTTCCCAAATATTCAACATTAGCCCTGTTATACATTGCTAAGTTAAATAAGAGAGCATCTTTAGTGACATTTACTGTTCCGTGATATGTATACAGTTAAGATGACAGCAGCTAGCAAGGTTGCAATGTTTGTTTTGTCTGCAAATGGAACCAAAGGTCTCACACATCATTCAGTACGGCCCAGGCTCGAGCAGCTCTGTATTGTTGACCTTCAGCGTCCGCTTGTCAATTAACACATCGCACAAACACACAAGGACCACAGCTGCACCACGCAGCCGGCTAGTCTACTCCAGCCAACACCGGCGCGGAGGAGCTCGGGCTGTTCCAGCACACGCCAGCCAAGAAACCCAGCAAAAACCAGCAGCTAACATCTGCCTGTTGTCTGGTTTCATTCACACGGTCATTTCTAGAAATGTTTCAGAAATAAAAGGAATCAGGACTTGCTCTGTCTTTCAGGAGAGGAAGCTACATGCATGTGTTACTAAAGCTATTACAAATGCAGAGTCACACATAAAGCTTGGATGTTGTTACATAAATTGTGTGATTTAGACAACACATGACACATATTTGACATTTACCTTTGTTGTTCAATATACTTCCAGTGCATGTATTCACTTCAAATTCAGACACGTCTTTTGTAACTTTGTACTTTCAATTGGAAACAGAAAAGTTTGGATTCATCTGGAAAAACAAAGATATGTTAAACAAAAACCTGAACTGAAAGGGAATAACTGAGAAATGATATTAAGAAAGGTTGCATGAAACCAATGTTTAAAAAACGAAACGGATAGGAAATGACTGAAACACTATATTACAAATGTAAGTGAAGTTTACAAAAAGTTATAAATATGAATGCTGAAAACAATCTGATACAAATGACTCCCAGTGTCACTACAAAAGACCACCGCCACTGACTGGGAAGATTTAATAAAATAATTTGAACTGATGTGCTGGGAGATATTATAGAAGAATTTAATCTCATTAGCCAAGAAATTGAGCAGAAGATTTATGTTTCACAAGACAACTACCCAAAACATGTATACAAAATAACTCAAGATCTGCTGACTTATGATCCCAGTGAACATTTATAGAGGATTTTGAAATTGTGAGTGTAACCTTGGGAAACCGCGATTTCCCAACAGGAATGTGGCAAAATTGAGCCACACTGCTGCAGAAAGTTACTTTCATCTTACCATAAACATCTTGAACTTGTGATTGCCAAGAACAGATTCACAAAAATGCTATTAAACTGAATACATTTTTCCCAATGTTTCACCATAAATTTGTTAGCGTTTGAGAATGCATATCTTTGGTCAGACATTATACGTCTAAATTGTAAGTGAATATATAAAATTGAAGGAAAAAAATAAAAGCGTCTGAACGTTTGTTTCCCCCCATCGTAGCCTTGGACTAACATCCATGTCTGTAAGATGCAACCAAAGCAGCAATGTATTTTCCAAATAGAGAAAATAAGGTCATAAGTCTGCAACAACTGCACTCTATTTTTTTTTTCTTCACGAATGTGAGCTCTTAGAGGTGTGATATACAGCTGGCCTGTTTCTGGTAGCCTCTCTTTAATTGCTGGAGTGAGAAAAAAGTGCTGGATTTAGTGTGGCAGGACGAGCGAGCACAAAAGGTGCTTTCAGGTGACTGAGTGTATTTCAGTGGCTGAACTGTCAGATTACTGACAGGAAACGGTTAAGATAAAATGGTATGAATAGTGCTACTATGAGGGCCCAGAAGAAAAAGAAACACCCAGAAGGAACGCACGGGTGATCAAAACGTGTTTCGTTCCAAATCTCCTCGGAACGGTTCTCTTTTAGGCCACTATTGACGTTTCATAGCTATCTAGTGAAGTGAAATATGGTATCGTATATTTGACATAGTATCTGACTTAATTAAGCCTCGTAACAGGCGCTGTCATGGGGTTTCTTTTACAAGCTCTTTGACTATTATTTAGCGGATTATTACCAAAGCTGACAATTTCCTCATATGAAGCACTAGAACATACGATACGCTACACAAAATATACAGGGTTTATCCCAGGCCACGGTTTGCAGACCCCTACTTTCTTATAGTCCTTAAACATTTGCAGTTGGTTGCATCATAAACACATACTATAAAAAAGATAAAACTTTTACTGCATGAAAGATGGAGTGATGTCTTTGCCATCAGCTTTGAAGTAATGCTTCTCTTTGCACCATTAATCATAGAAGCAGTGACACGTTTAGAGTGCTTTATAGACTCCCTGTTCCCTTTCTAGTTTCTCTTAGCCTGAAGGGCCGGGTCTGCTGTCTGCTGTGGCTTAGTGCCCCGCCTGAGCACAAAACATTCAGACACATATCTAAAGAGAAGATGCATCGTCTGTGACTAAGCTGCTGCTAAATGGGCCACGACTGGAAAAGCAGTCTGTGCCATTATCAGCAAGTTAAGACTCTCAGTCATCTCAGTGACGACTGACAGATCGCAGAAGTTGCACGGCTATTGTCGATTAAATACACAAAAACTCTGCTTTGGCGAATGCCTCCAGGATATGAGCTGCTTTAGTTTCTGTCAATGTGGAAGATGTATCCTTTATCCTTTCCCAAGAAGTGTTCAAACTGAGTAGGAACTTTTACTTAAATGTGAGCTAAAACCACTTAACATTTGACCCTAATGAATGGCTCTATATTTTATGAGCATTTCTGTGAGCCTTTGTGATCCTACTGTTAATTAACTGGGGGTACAGTTTAACTAATATCACAATTTTCTTAAAGACCACAGTAAATAAAGCAGGGTGTCAAGTGTTAGAATTTGTTTTCTGCTCCAGGTTCAATGAAAGTTGAAAAATTCTAATGAAAATGGTCAGTATTATCAATTTGTAATCTGATCAATCTGTGCTTAGCACCAGATATATTTTTATGATAATGTTTTCTTATGCTTCTGTCACTGTTTTAAACAAACATAGAAAACTCTATTGATATGGAATATAAAGAGACCCTAAAAGCAATTCATTACAAAAAATAACTAGGTTTTTAACCTTTTAATCTCTCAGAAATAACACAATATCATCTGAAAAGTATAATAATAACCATAGTCTTCGGTGGGTTAAGCCTGAGCCTGCATAAACAAGGAGCCTCTATAAAGAAACGTCACTAGACCTTTTTATTTTCTGCTTTTGGAGAAGCAGCTCAGTTTTCCCTCACAAAAGGTTCAAACAAAAAGAAGAATACAAAGTATTTCACACAGATAAAGTTTACTGGTTGCCAAACCAAATCCACAAAAGGCTTCCAGTGTGAAGTCAGGTCAAGCACTCCTGCACTCTCACTTTTGCTTCTGCATTCGGCCTGCCAACCATGACAGACCTTAACAATGACCGAGCAGAGTTTGTGGACTTATTGCATGTTACATACAGACATCAAGCATCTAATCACAAACTCCTTTCAAATATCTTGCCTGGCCACACTTTTATTTTTCTATCACCGGATAAAAGAAACTTTGTCTTTCAATTTCAAGGTTTCCATGTGCAAACACAGGTTGGCGCTCTCTGTCCATGCGTGCCTTAATTTATTAGGTGGCTCTATGTAAAGTTTATAGTCTCTGTATACATCCTGAGACCGAGGAAACGAAATGTTTGTCTGAAGTAAACCCTGCAATAAAATACTTAAGTAAAAACAAAACAAGACACATCCAAGTTTTCGTCCCACACGAGAGGGACGCATTTGCAGGGTAAGAAGTTAAAAAGTTTAAAAGGAAAGGTCACACGATTGAAGAGCACCTTCTGGCTGGGTTTACCAATCAAGGTTCTGAGTTTTCATTCATACTGCTAATATTTATAAATTCTCCATTTGGTGAATAAGAGGGGGAAATGCTCGGAGTTGGGGAAAAAAGGGAGGATCAGCGGTTTCAGCTTGAGTGGGTGGCAGAAAGACTGAGGACGGGTTAATTTGCCCTTTAAAGAACTCTTAGAAAAAGAGTTTTATCAAACAAATTCACTTGCATTCAATCACACTCGGCATCAACAAAATTAAGTCCCGGGCCGACCTTTCCAGGCACATCTACGCGCACTCACTCTCAACACTGACTGATTTCTTCCACCGAGCCAAGTGCAGCCTTGCATTACTTGCATTTACACTCACACTCCTCCAGACAGATGAATAAAACTCACAATCTAAAACGAAAGGCAGCAACTCCAGGACCTTCTTAACTCTGTGGGTAAACTATTTGCTATGCCCTGAACCAGCTGCCACTAATACAGTATTATAAGAGATAAACAATCATTGTGTCTGTTGTAAATGAGGGTTTCCAGGACGCTTTGATTGTGAGAAATTTCAGGACTTCAGTTGTTAAGGATCTCTAGTGTGGGAGGCTTAAGAGGACCAGGCCCAGTGTGTATCTGCAAAAACAAGCCTTTTAGATATAAAGCTATGAGTCATGCAGAGCAGATGTTAAAGGGACAATCAGCACTATCTGGACAAAGAGGAGCAGAGCTTCTTCTGTTTCCAAGATTTACAATCCTTAATTGTCCTTACAGAGACTGAGGAAGGGAATTAAAAACAGAAAAGCTCTGCATGTGATAGAATGAGAGTGACATCCAGGGAAAGTGAGAGGAGGGGCAGGAAGAAGAGTTGATACACAACTGATAGACAGAAACCCAGCATGGACAATTCTTTTAGCCAGGAAACTCTGGTATGACGAAATAAATTAACCAAGGTGATAATGAAATCAGTAGCCTTAATTGAGTTGGCAGAACTTTCCACAGCTCAAACAAAGATTTATCTCTGCAATGCTCATATCTCAGAGATGTCTGTCTAACTTCATAAGAGAAGAGGGAAAAAATTAAATGTTGACTTTAAATGCAAGGTAATGTAATGAAGCCTTATCCCCAGTCATTTTCAAGGCTCCCTAATTCATTATGAAGTGTTCACCACAGCTGGTGCTCTCAAATGGCCTACAAACCACAAAATCATATCCATAGCATCATATATTTATCAGATCAAGCGGAATATGTTTATAGAAAAAAGACAGAATTGCTCTGTTGTGTTTTTATTTTCACTCAATGCCCTACTTTCAAAGGAAATAACATGCAATTTTGGAAATACCAGCCAAAGTCACAAAATCAGCCCGTCCAAAAAGCCTGGTGACACACACTCGCAAAACTTTTGGTGACACATCAGCCGGAAAAACTTTGAAAGAGTCTTTGTCTCTTCAGCTCCGCAACCACGACTACAAAGCCTGAGCCTACTGTGTTCCCAGGCCTTCACACACAGTGAGCTCTTGTCACTTATGAGACCAAATGGAACATCTTCGCCATCTTCGCTTATATATGGCCCACAGCTACACAATTCAACACGGCACCTGTAGGGACTTCTGACGTCGTGCGGTTTTGATGTTTACATGATACCCGTAGCCAGTTCAGGAACATGTCCAGTGGAATTCTCATAACTGAAATATGGAGATACTCCCCCAGTTATATGAGGAGAACCTTTTTACCATCTGGATGAAGACATCTAAAGTGAGAGACTACAGCACCATAGCATCAAGCAAACACAGGACCACCATCATGGTGGAGGTGTCCTGGAGGTGTCTTGATGCACAATCACTGATTCAAGTCTCAATCACTGATTCAAGGTCTGCCTATCTCTCAGCATGTAGAAAGTAAACGTTCAACTGGTCCTCAGAGGCACCATATCACACTGGAAGAGTACAGTGTTTTAATAGTTACATTTAAATACAATTTCAGATTTTTATTATCAGTATTATGGTATATGGGGTGCACATAACAGATCCTAGAGAGCAAGCTAAGTGACCATAACTAAAAAGTGACTGATTCAAGACATTCTTTCTTATGTTCGATGGTATAACAGCCTTCATATTGTGTTATGTCCTGAAATCTCACCTTTTTTTGCAAAACAATGTCTCAACACTATATGCAGCTGCATCTTCGCTCAGGTAATTCTATGTTACACCTGAAATAATATAGCCACTGTATCATGATTCTGATAATTAATATACATAAAGTTAATATTAGAGATCTATTATATTCCCTAATTAAACCATTTACACTGGTGAAACACCAGTAAATTATTATATCATGTTATTTGTGTGGTTATATATATGATATAAATATTGAGAAACAAACAAACAAATAAATAAACCTGTTTATAGCCTAACGTACATTTTATCTCAACTTTCTGGTTATAATTTACTGTGGTTTAAAATGTTAAAATGCACTCCATACCATTCATTACAAGAATAAACTGGCGTTTGTTAATTATTATATCATTTTATATAACCACATCATATATAATTTATTTTACTAAGATGACGACAAAAAGTATAAGAAAACTGACATAAGAAATCATCAGTAAAACATAAAAGTTATAGTTAGTGCAAAAATAAAAGAAAGAGGAGAAGAGAAGAGAGGACAGCAGAAAAGAATATATAGCAGTAGATAATAAAAGAAAGAAGAGAACAGAGATTGAAGATAATAGAGATTGTGAGGAGAAGAGAAGAGAAGAAATAAGAGAAGATCAAACGAGGAGATGGTACCTGCAGCCAGACACACTGGCAGTAGGAGCCTGAAGATGAGTCCGCACACCACCTCCGAGGCCATGTCCGCCTCACCCGGGTCGGGCTGCTCCTCTCGGGGCTCAGGTCCAGTCTGGCTCTCCGGGGGGACAGGGCATGGTCTCCCTCAGCTCCTGCTCTGATTACCGCCGCTTAGTCCTCATGACAGTCCTCCGGGTGGGAAAAAACACACTTCTCTGCCCTGTCAGGGTCTCTCTGCTCTACTCTCCACACCCAAACCCACCTCAAGATCCTCCTTAGCGCCGGGGAAGCGCCACTTGTTGCAGAAAGTCACAGAAAACACTGCATTTCTCCCTTTCCTCTACTTTTGTTTCTCATTCCTGTCTGTCAGGACTCATGTCTCCAGCCCCGACCGACTGAACGAGGATCAGTAATAACGCGTGCACTCCCTCGCACCTCAGTTTTGAAGAGTTAACGAAAATAAAACTCTTTTTTAAAGTTTTAGTGACACTTCACAAACTAAGAGTCAAAGCAACGTGCAAAAAAGAAACAGCTGCACTGGCCACACACACACACACGCACACACATACGCACATACATACACACAAATTTTTGTCCTTCTCAATGAAACGTTACAAGACCCAATCAGTGAGCTGCACACGAAAGACCACTTTCCCACCTGTTTTCTGACAACCCTCTTCTTCATTGTGACGATAGAGGGCGCTGTTGTCTCTCCCTGTGCTGTGACACTTTCAATGAATAAAGTCAACAATAAACAAATTAAAGAGAAAAGATAGATATGTTCTTGTGATTATATGTAAGCCAGACATGTGATTATATAAAAGCCAACCTGCTATAATTTCATGTATAATTGTAAAGTATACTGGTAGACCTGGTGCAAGTACGAACTATCAGCCAATCACGTCGCAGGTGGGCGTGGCCTGTCTGAATACAGGTGGAAAAACAATGCCTTTCCTCCATCAGTTCTCAAACACTGACCTGTAGGCTGTCTACTGAAGCATAAAATGGTCTTAAAAAGTGTGCTAAAATGACAACATATAGACATAAATTAATGAAAAAGTTTAATGTTTAGTGTTTTGTTTCTGGTTTTCGTTTTGTGGTATGGTTGTTTTATTTATTACTTTGTTAATAAACCTATGGCTAGTTAGTCACATTCACGCCTGTTTGGTCTGTGTATAAATAGTGAAGTGAAATAAAGAATGGAAGAAATATTGAACTGGGAGAAAATTAGGAATGTGACTCTAACTTACAGGACACAGCAGCGCCACCTGTTGGCACTAAACAGCGACTCGAGGATAAGGTTTATTATTGGTTATTATTATTATTATTATTATTATTATTATTATTATTATTATTGCACCTTTCATACAAACCAATTCCAACAGATTTACAAACGTGCTATTATTATGATATTTTTACTCTTATTAAAATCATCATCATCATTAAACTAGTCTTCAAAAGTGATGCATGTGTAGAAAATAGTGCAGTACGTTATGAGAGTGAACCCTGTTCATGTGGAGACATTTATGACTTCTTGGGACTTTTTAGGGTACACATATATATTTGACAAAATAAAACTGCTGTGTTTCTACTAAGAAATATAATCTGACCACTTTCTTACCATGTAAAGTTTAGATGGGGCATCAGTCCACCCTTATTAAAGACAACCAGAACAAGAGTGGTTTAAATTAAGGGCAGTATTGCATTGCTTTTGGCTCACTCAGCAGAAAACAATTTGGGATGTGGTACAGTGTGGGTTTGAACTCATCCAGTAACAAACATTCCTGATCAGAAGTGACAGCAGCATCAGACAATAGCTTATTCTCTACTTCTGTTTGTCCAGAACTGAACCCATGAAAACCAGAATAATACCTGACCAGTGCACTCCAGTCTGGCCTATAAGCAAACGGGAAGATGACTCACACTCTATAAGCAAACTCTGCAAAGAGTGGCAGTTCCTTTTACTCTCTAATCTACACGGTAGAAAATGATGTCAGTTTCTGTCACCCATCAGTGAAGCAAATATTAATTTGTAAATTGACATTACATTGTTTGAAGTTTGAGTAAATTAGTTGGACTGAATTTAACCAACAAACTGCCCTTTACAACACAGATATTCTATTGTTACATTTTGCACACCGTACAGGTCCTGCTTCTGGTTGTAATGTAATATTTATTTAGTTGGAAGATAATTGTTTGTCTGTATTTTAATTACCTTAGTTTATCATTTCCAATTTTCTCTTTAAATTATTTGATTTATTAAGTATTAATTGACTTTATTGGACTTTATTGGAGTCTTAGATATTTTCTCAGGGACTCAATTCACTACATGTTGTACATCTATAAGTACTGTATGTGACAAATAAAGAATCTTGAATCTTAAGATGTGAAGCAGGCACTGTTGCCTTTCCTGTGCAATTTTTTTATATTATTATAGTTATTATAAAGGCTACTTTCTTCTCTTGTTTTGTTACAGTGACCACTTTGCTGTAACAATGCAAATTTCCCACCTGTGGGACTAGTAAAGGATTATATTATCTTATCCTCTGCTGCTGTGCTTTAAGGTTCTCCTGGGTGGCTGGGTGGATTACTCTAATGCAGGGGGGGGGGAACTCTGGTCCTGGAGGGCCTGTGTCCCGCACCGTTTGATGATTCTCCTCCTCAAACACAT
>JBBPCY010000007.1:7219952-7244121 GCA_037974405.1 Brachyalestes nurse
AACATTTGTTCACATTTCTTTCATTTAATCTCCTCAGTGTGACACAGATCAGACAGAAAATAGGATTTTTACACCAAAAAGGAGATTTAAAGAGAGATATAAAAAAAGGCAGGCAGCCTGGGACTTTTGCACAGTGCTGTATATTGGCTGGTCTGGGTCCATATTACAGTGTAGAAATTTCAGCCTGTGTGTTGGGGACCCTACAGTCATTGAAGTTGTCCATGTGTCTCTCCAGGTAGGTGCGGGCGGACTGTGAGCGGGCGCCGATGGACATGGCCTTACAGTCGAAATAATTAGCTGAGGGGCAGGTCTGGAAGATATGGGGTCCCATGTCCTAAATGCAGAAACAGACACATATTTATAATTTTTTTGAGATTATTCCGCAGTAGTCTGGATGGAAAAAAATCCTTCATTTGCATTCACTGAACTCACATCATATCCTGCGATCAGGAGGCCCACTCCGTACGGCCGGCGCCCGTAACGCTGTGTGGGAATCTGGGTTTCTGATTTACAGCTTAAGGAAACATCACCAACATCACAGGACTCTCAACACTACTGCTGAATCTTCTCACGGCTTTTTAGTGACATCTTTATTTTCTATACCAGACTGTGAAGTAGGATCAATAGGGGTATTGATAAATTAATATCAGCTGCGAACGGATAAGCAGGATCAGAACAGATACGCAGTAGGGCTGTTAAAAATAATCACATAATCGATGCATCGCGATGCAGACGTGGACGATCCTGCATCGATGCTGTCGTAGGACAATTTTTTTGTTTTGTTTTTGAAGGCTGACCAAGATGTGGTCTAGGCCTATAATATTTACTTTGGTTACAATTTAATGTTATGGGCACAATTTCTGTTAACTTTTTGATGAGCTATGTCTATATTCTTTATTTCTGTTTACAATTTAGTGTAATGGTCACAATTTTTGTTTACATTTTCCGGTTTTGTTGAATAAAAACGGGAGCTTACATCTCACTGCATGTATCTGAAAACATAACAAATGTGAAGTAATGCAGAAAATTGATGGAATGCATCGTGATGCATCGAGAGATCGAATTGAATCGTTGACATGATAATCGTAATCTAATCAAATCGTGAGGCCAGTGAAGGTCCACACCTCTATAACCCCTAATCATTTTGTGAAATTACATTTATACATTTACAAATCAGCCAATTTAATTCCTAATAAAGTACAATATTAACATCCTCTGGCAGAACTAATTCAGTTCAAAGAGTGTTTTTACTCAGTATTGGCAGATTAAATGGATTGTTCTGAGGTGTCTTGTTCTGCATACTCAGGCTCCTTGATGAGCAGAGATTTGATGAAGTGGACGGCAGCCTTGTCCAGTCGCTCCAGCTCCTCCTCTGTGTAGCTAATATTAATCTGGGAAATATTCAGGAAGGTCTCCTGCTTATCGTCTCCCAGGAACGGAGAGATTCCCGTCAGCATCACATAGGCGAGGACACCAATACTCCTACCAGTGAGAAGAAAATGGCTGCTTAGGAGTACTGACCACATTTTCAATGCCTGTAGTCAGCATGTACTTACTGAGAAGGTTATGATACAAAGTTACAGCATATTGTAGTATTATAGTGCATTAAGTATCATTAGTGGCATCATTTAAGCATCATTAGTGGTGGAGTTCAGTGACATCTTGAAGACAGTTACAGAGACTTGACTCACCACATATCGGTGGCTGTGCTTATGGGCTCATAATTCAGAACTTCTGGGGCTAGATAAAAAAAAAGTCAAGAAAAAAAAGCTGATGGAAAAACCTCACAGGCACTATTGGTTTTTCCACCCATTCCAGCTAATGTTTGTGTTTATGCTGCATTTCTCTCAAACATTCAGTGTGTTGCAAACAGTGAGACTCACCAACATACTCTGGCGTGCCCATGATTTCCCTGATTTCCTGGTTATTGCTCACCATCCTCGACAGGCCAAAGTCCACTATCTTAATGTTCCCAAGTGGATCGTTACTGGTCAGAAGAATGTTCTGTGGCTGAAGTCATTTTAAGAAATTCGTTAGACGTAGAAGGGACAAAACGTCCTCTCATGCTTTAAGATTTTACGTGAGAGACACGATTATGGCTTCAAAAGTGGATTATGGCTTCAAAAGTATATTATGGCTTTAAAAGTGGATTTAAATTGAAGTTATAAAGACACAGTTAATGTGACTTTTTACAGTCTATTGTCAATATCACTAGCACAAAAAACTTCCATTTAGCTTCAAAGAAAGTGCACTTTCCAAAAGCAGCCACAAGATGGCCTCCATAATTAAATTTTCCCCCTCACCTTTGGAAAACTCACAAAATGCTGTCATTAAAAAGCGATCACAGCATTTTTGTAAAATGCATCATTGTACAAATACAATGCCTTCACCACAACACTATAAATAACTCCACTGAGATAGAGATAGATAAATATGCACATTACCTTTAGATCCAAGTGAACCACATTGTTCTTGTGAAGAAAGGAGACACCTTCCAGAATCTGTCTCAGTAGCCGCTTCACATCCTCCTCTTTAAAGGCCTCATCCCTTTCTGCCACGCACTGGTTGAAGATCTCCCCACCAGCAGCACTATGTACACAGACACAGACGCACACAAAAATAAAAAAACATGATTTCAATGCAAACATGTTATATTCATACTTGCTTCAGTGCAAAACATTAATTGCACATTACATTGTCCTACTTTCATGGTTGTGCAGAGGGCAATTGAATGTTGAAGCTGTTTAAAGCTGGCTCTGGCTGGCTTTATGTGGTAAACTCGGTTATATTTCACAGAGACACATTTATTGCCTTAGGACCACCTGGAAGTTCTCCCTCCCTAAAGTATGCAAGCTGTACAGTGATAACCCTTTGGCACTGACACATTTAACTTGAATAACTGCGTTCAGAAATGACAGAGAAGGCTTATACTCATCTGTTCTCTGTCAAATACGCTGTTACCCTCCCACCCTTAGTCAACCTCAGTGTGAATCACTGTGTGTGTGTGTGTGTGTGTGTGTGTGTGTGTTCTTAAAACCATGTAGTGAAGCAAGAGAGAGAGATAACAGAGATACCACCAAGATTCCCACATATAGTATGGAAACATATAGCAATAGCTGTTTTAAAATAAACAGATTAAGAAATAGAATTATTTGATTTAAAAAGGGCATCCATGTACACCAAGCCAGTCAGCAGTGGTCTAGGAAATGTAGGATAAAAACAAAGGCACACATCCACAAAACAACCAAGGCAGTCACATGTTTGCTGATGGTTCTCCTTTCCCTGCCTCCAGAGCAGACAGCATGTCAAATTCAATTACAGCATGGCCAGGAGTGACCTCAAATACACAGCTGAGGTTTCGCTATCGGCCTACATGCTGCTCTCTGTTGATGGAGCTGATGTTTAGAGTTTGGAATCAAGCTCATAACTGCATACTTGAGATTAAAGGAAACATGTATTGTACTATACACAAAAGAGAGAGAGAGAGAGAGAGAGAGAGAAATGCACTGGAACACTAACATACATTCCACTTTGAACTACACCTTCTTGTGTATTTTCCTTCTACAGATTTGGGTGAAGCCTCTGTCAAGCCAGATTCTTGCTTGGCTTACATCCACATAGTCAATCCTATATAAGATTACACATAGATACGATGACCCTAGCTGCATGTTTTTTCTCTGGCATTGCCTGTAATCCTATTCACAGGTTTCCATCCATGACCCTGACCACAGCCACGATAGAAAGAGGAGCACTGATGCTTTAGACCTAACAAACTAATTCTGTAATGGGTTATAATGATGGAAAAACCAGGATCGTTTTCTATACCACAGGATCCACCTTCACTTTCATTAACAAGAAGCAAGCTGATCCCAGGGCAAGGGGCTACACTAGAGCCTGCTACAATGCACAATGAAAACCATGAGCTGGAGACTTCAGCCGTGCTTGAAGCCAATTCATTAACTCTAATCTAAACTGTGGGGTGGAAGCATTACTCTAATTGAACTAATCATATGAATACAAAATGCACTGCAAGTCACTAATCAAACATTGTTTTAATAGTACAGTCTAACTAGTTTAGAGATATGATAATGAATTAGCCATAAAATCTTTCAAATTAATTCCTGGGCACTGGATGACTTCATAGGCTATTACAACAGGGACCTTGCAGTCAGGACATAATGTTGATAAAATTATAATAATATTTCATATCATCCTATTATATTATTGAACCCTCTTAATTTACTGTCAATTTGACCAATTCAACATGTAATGTCTCTAAATAATTGACATATTTGCTTCATGTTAAATTACTTTTCCTAAATTAATGGGGACAACTGGATAAATACAAAATTAACATAGGTTTTCAAGGTCCTGTAAACATGTTGTACACTTTGGTGTTCTTTGGGGTCCATGTGACCCCAGGCTGTTTGGGCTGTATAAAACATAAATATCAACATTTTACGCACATTTATTTTGGTCATTTTAGATGATATTGAGGACACTGTAATATGCAATTTTATAATCTTCAAAAAACTCCCACTGCCTTCATGCCATAACCTAAATTTGATCACTTTGATATGTAAGTACATATCGGCTGAGACCACGGTTTCACCAAATGGTGCCACCTCATGGATCAGAACAGATATGCAGTGTAACAATGGCATTATCACTCGTTACAGATATTGATAATTAAATCATGACAGATTCTTTGGTGTTGGTAAAACAATGCTATTTTTAAAACCAAAATGTTGAAATACTGTACATGGGTCAACGGTACATAAGACAATATTTCGCCATCCCTGTGGCTTCCCTAGCCCACCAGTAGGTAGGGCTAAACTTACTAATGAGCTTAATCTAAGTAATTCAAAGCAGCTGTCTAAGGGATGAGCAAAATCTGCTTACAATATGCTGTGTTCAAACACTAGTTAACTTGCTCTAACCTTTCTATGCAAAATCTAAAAGGTACTTCAGTGTTTATCGAGTAGCGGTTCCTAGTTCGAATCCTTTTCAACATACTTTCTCAACCTTTCACAATTGACATTCTGGGATGGCAGGGAAAAGCCATTAGCACTGGGGCAGCTGTAGATTCTGATGGGTTTCAGAGCTGGCACAACTCTCCCAGCCCTCTGAAGATGTGGAAAACGCAAAGACTTTACTGTAAGGCTACAGTAATTACAGCCCAGAAATGCCAAGCCAGGCCATTTAGACTCCAAACACTAGACTGAAAAGAGAGGAAAAGGGGGAAAAGAGAAAAAAAGAGGAAAAATCTGGCCGATTCATAACTAGGTCACGTTTTTGGCCGGATGAGGGCATGTCTGGGCATTTGCAACACTAAAGCAGTGTGGGGTTAGCCCCAGCTAATCTGTGGGCACTTACTACACATGCGCACACACAGGCAAATACACATGTACGACACTGTGAGGGGCTTTTCTTTCCTCTTTCCTCTGTTCTCGTGGAATGAATATGTCTTAGTGATTAAACAGAGCCGCAAGTTTTTACCAGCTGATCTATTTCTAGAACCTGCTGCTTGATGACAAATGACTACAGCATACTGCGCCAGCCTGACTAATTAATTAGGAAAAGGCCTACATCAAAGGACTCCTATGACAGTCAGTGGGTTTCCAATGAGTAACTCAACTAGAATATGCAGCTGATAAGACATTGCTCTTCTTTCAGTTTTTGTTTAAATTATTTATTGAATAAATACCCCATTCATGTCCAGCATTGCATTTCATACAGAATGGAAAGCCTTATGAATGGAAAAATTATTTGGTATTGTTCATTTTGATATCTGAAGTTGGCTTTTTTAGTTTTTCACTGGAGCTTCAATGATATGCAGCTAAAAAGTAATGGAGTCTAAATCTGAGTGACATGGACTACCATTACATTAGCCTCGTAACTCCAGTGGGTAAATTCAAGTTTGATCAGAATCTAAAATGTATCATCATGTGGAATTGGACCTTATTGTGCAAGCTTGCATGTCTTTTATCTCTGTTTGACTTTGAAGTACAAATTAGTGATGATCTTCCTCACTTAGGGTGCTGAAGAAAAACAAGTTCACTAGTAAAACTAGGTTTAAACTCACCCTCTCTGAGGTTAAATGCTGGCATTTACTTCAGGGACTGGCTAATAGGTTTTTTGTGTGGCTTCAAAGTGAAGCCCAGTTACAGCTGCCAGTGAAAGGTGGCAACTGTGATCTTCCTCACTCTGAAACAGACTCAAGTACAACTGTTATCCTTGGTTTAATCTCTCCTGGGGGTTTAATGATAGCACTGTTATCCCATGTGTTGAGTAATACTTTACAGGCTGTGATCTTGATCACTTTGAGTAATACAGCCTATTTTATTTGTTACTTTTTCTAGTTTTATTCTTGGTTTGTCATCATTTATCTTATTTATCTTAAATTTTCTTCTGATGTTGCTTTTACTAAAGTAGAGAGCTTGGAAGTGCCTTTTGTGTATGAAACATACTCTATAAATAAACTTGCCTTGCCTATCAAAGTAACTGTGGAAACAGGTTAGATTAAAAGGCAGGAAAAGACACTTTTATACACAGGATTAAAGGGTTAAAGTATCTCTTGTATTCACTAAATGTGGACAAGCAAACGGGAACATTTGCAAATGGGGACATTTTGTGAGTGAGGAAAGCCCAATAATAAACAAGAAGAAAAAAATAAACCAAAGGAAGAAAGAAAGAAGTGAATATGAAACAGTGAACATCTGAAGTTAAGACACTCAGCCATGTTATATTGAGGAATAAAAGCCTACTAAATAAATCAAGAGCAACAGTATAACCCTTTTAGAACACCACATCCTGACACAACATCCCAAATGAGCCGGGCCACGAGACGGGCGGTCAGAACAGCACAGGACCGAAAGCAGCTGTAGCTGGTCAAACCCTGCAGTCTCTGGGTGTGGCCCGTGTTTGGGTATTCCCCACCCGGCCGAAACTCCTCAACTGTACACCCACTGCATTCTTCTGGGCAAGGCCGTCGGCCTCCTTTACGGCTCAGATATCACCTGGGGGCTGCAGTTGTTCTGCTTTCTCACTGTGTAGGAGGAAACAGCTGAAACAAGTGGCTTAGACTTTGTGGCTGCAGTTTTATTACTACATACCTCCATTACTGCGGAGTTAGACTTTACACAGTATTATACCACTGTTTAATAGCTAGTAGCTATTATGTCATTTTTATAAATACCTGCAAAGCTGTATTAAACGTTTTAGCCGTTTTATTATGTTTTGTTACAAATCCTGACTTTGATATGGAATCAGACTTTTTTTTCCCCCCCAAGAAAGGCAAAAATTGACTTAATTGAAAAATAAACCATGTCTAGCCTTAGAAAGACCCCAAAATATTAATATTATTGAAAATGAAAATGAGGCTGAAAATGAGAATGTTCATTTTATGATGCTACGCTATTGTGACAGCCCTAATGTCTGTCAGAAGGATCAATTTATTTGATATTTTCCATTTTTAGTAATTCAGTGATGACTACTTTAATGATGAGTAAGTTAATGATGACTTGTTTTGCAAATCATTTTCATTAAAAATAGTGCAAAGTTCATTTAATCTTCTGTTAGTACAAAGTCCTTCTAGTGTTCATTAAATCACAAAACCACAGCAGATTTCGGGAGTTCACAATAAATTAGTCAAAATTGGCCACACAATTCAGTTAGCTGCTTATTCTAGGCTAATTTGTGTTATGGAGCATGAGGCTTGAGTACTAAAAAGTAAATGACTTCCTTATCTCCATTATGTAAATTATTTACAGAAGAAATGTAGCTAAAAGTTAGAATGCATTCCATATAAGCCTCCAGTAAGAGCTGCTCAATTATTAATCAGTTCCATTCACTGCCATACATAAAGGGCATCTTTTACAACCCACTGGAACTGCTGTACCTTTACCATATGGATTCTGTATATTCCATTGTCTTCAAATATAATCCTGCACTTCATTTTAGATACAGATGTGACATTTTAGCAAATTTTGGATACTTTCAGGAAGGCAGCTACACCTCACTGTGCACTACCTGATCGTGAACTTGTTTTGCACCAAGTTTCTCAGTCCAATAGCTAATGACTAAACATACTTTCTGCATTCATGGAGAGATCAATACAGCGTACCTCTGGGTTTAAGGCCTGGAGCCATTTTTTTGCACATCCATGAAAATCAGGCCCAGTGTCTTTAACCACGGAATGCATCATAAAAGCTCTGCAAGAGTTGTATGATCCAGCATGTCCTGTATCCATAAATCAATGGTAGAGGCGTGACAGAAGAATTGACCCATCTTTGATCTGTCACCATTTCCCACCAATAAGAAAAACAGAGTGTGTTTGCCCAAGCCCAAACCAGTGACCTCATTTCACTGAAATGAATTCAGTATAGAATGAATAAGGATATATTCAGTATATAACGGATAATGAATTCAGAAATTGAAAAATTGTTCCTCAGTGGTTAATCTACAGTGTACTCCTCCAAAGCAGAAATATACAAACTGCCAAACCAACAAAGGAATGCAGGGTAACACCAAACAAGGGACCCTATTGTTAACCATCTCAACTATAAAAGCTGCCTGAAATGTTTAAGATGAATGTCTGAATACAGGTCAAAAGCCCCTGCAGTACAAGACTCCTCAGGTATGAAAGAGCCATCAGTGACCACAAGATATAGGACTGGCAATTTACAAATTGAGCGTATGGCTAAGAGCTATAGAAATGAGCACTCTGAAGTAGGGCTATCCCCCTCTGGCTCTGAGGATTAAATCCCCCCCTCGCTCCCCCCTCTCTCTCCCTTCGGCTGCCGGCCACGGTCTGAGCGCTCACGTGCTGCTGTAAAGCACACTGACATTATGAACTCCCAGTTGGAGCCCACAGTGCAATGAGGGCGCGCACTTGAGCCAAGCCTGATGAAGCCCCCCCACCCCCCCCCCCCACAGAGCCTGCCAGCTACCGCTAACCATGAATAGCCTTCTATCATTGTGGCCTGACCCCCCTTCCAAAGCCATATCCTCTCCCCTCCCCAAATCGCCCCAGTGCCCCAAAATATCAAACAGACAGGAAAGAATGAAAGAAAGAGGAAAAAAGGGCCTACAACCAGCTTTATTTATTTATTTTTTTACAATCATGCTCATTTTGCATGCTAGATCTTCATAGAAGCGGAATGCATTCCGCTCTACTTCCTGCAAGACATCGACGAAAAAAAGAAAAAAGAAAAAGAAAATGCCTTTGATAAGCATCTATTGAAAATCAGTGTATGTTGCTAACAAAAGACCAGTAGGAGATGACATCCATTTTATTATTGCCTCTATGACTCTTATTGTCTCTATCCCTTTCCCTGGCATGTTCCCTATCCATACTGTCTTTATTGAGTGTCAGCAAACAAGGACATCACAAGAGTTCAGCATGCTGACTTGCACCTCTGTCATTTAACTACAGGGAATCAGCTTTGACAAATTCCTTTTAGAACCAATTCTGAGATTGTTCATAGAGGCCAAACAAAAATTTGACTCTAACAAAATTGCTGTTTTGTATCTGAGGGAGGTATTTTCAGCACATCCCAAACAAATAATTAACAATTAACACCCTAAAAATTGCATTTCATTATGAAAAACACTTCTGTTGGATATAATAGCTGAAGTTAAGATGCCCTTGGCTTTGTCTTAAAATGCTAATCTGCAGAGGCAACCAGTTACCCTGCTAATAATTCCTCCTGGCCCCCCATGGTCTTTGCCAGTCTAAGTCCAAAGTAGATTTAGTGCATTACCAAAAGGCTTCAAACTGTTAGCTCTCCAATGTTTAGGGCCAAAAAACAAATTAACTATTGATATCAATGTACTGCAGTGGCTTAAGACACATTTATGCTCCTTTTCTGGGCAAAAATAAATGCATTCATTTCAAACAAATGTAACCGTCATTGCCCACATACTTCCATTCATCCTTTGTGGCAGTGAATAAATATTCACATTGTTTTTTCCCTAATGCACCAGAAAGTTTTAGCCCTGCTGAACATCGAAGACCTGTGTCTCTCCTAAACCAGACTGCTAAGTAATCTCAGCCATTCATGCAGTCTTACTGACCTAATCTGACTTGGATTAATGACGCAAGTCTAACATAGTGATGATGTACCACACCTACTACATTTCTGGAGATTTGGCTTGGCTGGAGTTTGTTAAAAAATTCCAGTGAAGTTTACTCATGCTTGCACATAAACCTGCACAATCCTAAGGTTGAAGCTCAAGGAACAATGATTTAGGGTTCCCCGACACACACAACTGTAATGCTGTTCATCCTAGAACAGTGTAAATTGGAATGAACATTCTAGAATGGTGTTAATGGGGAGGTGTACTCTAGAACAGCATGAACAAGTTGAGAACTTTCTAGAACAGTTTGCATGGGGAAACAAATTTGAGAATGGTGTATATAAGGTGTCATTCCTGTTTTTAACTGCTGGGAGAATCTAAAATGCTTTCTCAAAATACGCTCCGGATCATTTCACTTGGGCCGCAACTGAAATGGTCCCTACACTGTCATTAGTTTTGAACTATAGGGATGAACTATTCAGAATCTTAAACAACAGTAAAAACATATGAATCATGAACATGAACACTAATATTATCATCATGCTCAATAGAGTCCTTAAATACAAATCAGGATAGATTACCTTACAGTTGCTTTTCTAGTCATTCATTAGAATGCTGGCATTTGCTACAGAACGTTTGGTTGGTGTGCTCTGACGTTAACTTTTACTGAAAGTGTGGGTGAAAGTAAAATGCATGTCTGTTTACCAAACAGTCTTAGCATCTTTCTGTCCTACTTTCTCCTACCCTATTAAAGGAGCCAAGTACAGTTCTTCTGAGTGATGCCATGGAGGAACCACTTTTGGTTCCCACAGGTCCATGGGATTGACATCTGGTTCTTTGAATGGCTATTCTGTAAATTGCATGTGAAAGTAAAGATTTTTTAAACATAAAAAATGTAACAATGTCCCATTCCTAGAAGCATGTCCAAGCCAAAAACTTTAGCATTCTCTCTCTTCCACCTCTCTATGTCTCTCTCACACCCACAAATAAACACCCTTAACAACGCTTGAAATTGTTCTGAAAATTCTGGTCTTTTGATGAAGCCTACAAAACTGATTTGTGGCCATACAGTTGGGTACATCAATGGTACCCTAGAAAACCCAAATTCCTTTTCGATGAATGGTTCTCATGAGAAGTCCAGCTGCTGCTGGGGACTGTTATGAGGGTGGGCAGATTATGGGTTTGAAATTCAGCCAGCTGAGCACATGCCATTCTCTAGTGGGTGAGAGGAAATGAGAGTGACCTCACTCATCCTGCTCTCTGAATCAGGTCCACAATGGCACAGGGTCCATGGGACTCAGAGATGGGGCTGGAAACTGGAGCGATTGGGAGATGTGAGGTCTTGTTGTGTCAAGCTCGGATTGGGTTTAAGTTTTCTTAGGTTAGAAACAGGCACGCTCATAATTTCTAACTGTATCATTAGGAAATGATTCAGTTTCCATTGGGGTGTGTTTAGGTGAGGTTCAAATTCAAATCATAGGGCTGGGCTCTGACACAATGTTCTTAGGCTACAGTGAGGTTCACATCATAACTACAGGCCCTATTAAAATTCTGTGTTTACTACAGACAAAGAGTGCACAGTAAACACAAGCTACCCTTTTTCATTCTGTCATCAGCTCACTCACATGTCCTCCATTCAGCAACCCTCATCATGGCCGGACTTGGGAAGCTCTACGGGGTGTGTGAAATGTGAGGGCAGATTAAAACGACTCTTGTGACCCCTTTCTCACTCTTCTTTTCTTTGTCCACACACAGAGGGCCAGACTATTCACAGTGGACACTGGGAATCAGGTCAGTCAGTATGGAGGCAGCTGTAGCAACAACCCACACACATCACACAAACTTGCTCATCTCCACACATCAACCAATATCTTGCCATGTATCACAAAGTCAAAAAGTTGTCTGTGGTGTACAACAAGGATCCATACTTGGTCCTTTTACTTTCCAGGCTGGGTTGGGTTATATTTTGGCTACAGAAAGAGAAAGGATGATGATCATTAACTTATTTTTGTGGTTAATACACAGACTGACACATATTTGAGGATATAAATGCTACTGCATGTATTTGAATCTAGCATTTATTCATCACACTTTGAATGCAGACAACCATTAACTATGTTAAAATACAACTAAACACAATTTGAGTAATTTCGAGCCATTCAAAAGACTTGATACAAGAAAACAAAAAAAAGCAAAAAGTTACGTAGGCAAGCATTGCAAGATAACATAAGCTAAGAAAGTAATATGTCTAGATGGGATGCTGATTGCTGAAAATTTGCATGGTAATATCCCGACTGTATAAAGCGTGGGCGAGACAACAGCTGCCATAATACCCTAAACAACATAGTTCCTGTCTCTAGAGCCTGGAAACACTCAACAGCTCAGAATGTTTATGTTTGTGGCTGTGGGGGAACAAAATATGCCAGTCAGAACCTAATCACACATTGTCAGCATGAGCCCACTCGTGTGTCTGTTAAGTGAGTAAGAGGCAGTGCAATGCTTTATAGGAGGTAATGTGGGTTGAAGCATGAGGCATGCTGCACGTTACTGGAATATCAACCGGTCAGTGAGGCGTGTTGGTAATTGCTCTGGGCTACTCTGGGTGCTCTTCCTCTCTTTCTTTCTATCATTTTAACTTTCCTTTCTCTATATTCTCTTTTGTTGTTTCTGTCTGTTTTATGTTCATGTCTTCAATTCTTCGACCTGTGAATGGGCAAGAAAACAAATATACCCCATACAAATATATCTTTTGTACAAGTTTGTTCAAAGTATTCCACAGTATGTATTTTTTCAGACATCTGACAAGTTGGAGGATACTTAAGAGAGCCAGCAGAGCCACACTTAAAAATATGAAAAATGTTAAATATAAATGATTTGTATTAAAAGTGAAAGAGGATGTACTGTGCTCTATTTGTAAGAAAACATGCAGTCAGTATTCATTATGTACTGATATCACAAAATGCTCAGAAAAGCATACACCGATATACTGTGATTCATCACATCAACACTAAATATTTCATTTATGATCATAATGCCAAGCTCTAACTTTACTCATCTGTCCCTTTTGTTAAAAGTTCCTGCTTTCCCTCGTTCAGCCTTTTTGTGAACGACTTGGAACCACTAATATGACTCAACAGCAGAGATGGTCCTCTTTACCATTGACTGACATATCCAGATCAATCCCTAATTTGTATTCACTCTTTTATGTTCTACACACTCCAGTGTATTTCCTCCACTATATGAAGCTGTGACATTTGCAGTCCCTGAAGTTTAGTGTAAGAGTTGCAGCCCTTTTTGAAATTCTTCATAAAGAGTGTTACAAAAAGTGCAGAAACTTTTATAATGTACCCCACTGCATACCAGCCAGGTGTATATTCACCCATTTTCCTGAATTTTAACCATTACTGTGATTCATAGCTCAAGCCAGTTCTTATTTTTCATTAGAGAGAAGTGTGGTCATTAAGTGTAGTAAGAGAAGGTTTAAGGCATGGACAAAAATACTAGGTAAGCTAGAAATGAATACACAAATGCATGTATTCAGTGATAAAAGGTGTATTGCCTACGTTGCTTGGCAGGCAGCCAATATTAAGGATTTTTAATTAAACAAGGGTTTATTGAAAATGAGGCCATGCAATGTAAAGAATAATCTAAATACAAATGCATAACACAGAAGATGCAGCAAAATTATATTATGTTGTAATTGTTATTCATGCTAATTATAATCAAACAATAAGGTTCCTGGACACTGGAAATAGTGGGGTGGATGTCATGGCAGTGACCACTGCTTTTTCAAGAAGCTGGTGGATACTCACAACTCCAAAACGAGCACCATCTCGTTGGGAAGCTCGTAAACTTCATGCAGATTGACCACTCGCTGGCAGGCCGCTGCAAGCTCCAGCACAGCAATCTCATGAATGATTTCTGTACGGCAGTCCTGGCCCTTTCTTCTCTTCCTCATGAACTTCGCGGCATATTCTCGACCAGTGCTTCTCTCCACACACTTCCTCACCACTGCAAACTTCCCTCTAAGAGGAGACAGACAGAGAAATTAGGTTCATTTCTGCTAAATAATAGCACCAAAACAGCTTTATTGCTACACATTCCACATAAAGTACAAGGTGTACTAGAGGTGCACAATCTACTGCTTTCTTGGCTCACGCACATTGATTTGACTCATAGCTGAGTTACCTGACCTTGCTAAACGTGTTAAAAGGCAAAAATGGCATGAACTGGGAGGTCAGTGGTCAATGGTTTGAAAACAAAGAACAGAGTAGGAAAAAAAAACAACACAGAAGTTACCTTCCTCCTTTATACATATGAACAACTCAACTGAGAGTAAGTTAGAAGCAACGGTAGCATTTCCTTGCATCCCATTAGCTATTGTGTTACACTCACAGACACACACACTTTGTTCAGGGTTTTCTTTCATGCCATTGAAAGAAGGGCCTTGAACTAGAAAGCTTGAGAGTGGTCAAAGCATGTGTGTGTGTGTGTCTGTATGTGGTGGTAGGGGTTTAGATGTCTGAGGATGGCACATTTGTTATCATGAGGGTTGAACATGTCTTTGTCCTGCTGGCATTTTTACAGAATGAAATCATCCCCAGCTGAAGTCTTCACTTTTTCCACTCAATCGAGCACCCACTTCGTGGTATGACCTACTTTTAGGATGGGACTTTTAATAGGTGCAGGGGCACTTGTGAGAAAACATGCGCGTGCAAGCACACACACATTCCCACTGTTGGGGGGGGTCTCATACAGAATAGGCATTATTGAGATGACAACCCAACAGGAATGTCTACTATGCCCCCACTGAAATGCCAACTATAATACGAAATACAGTGTACAACACATTGGGAAAATTTGGGGAAAAAAGAAAAATCAACATTCAACAAATGTTCAATTTAAAACAAAATGGACTGATAAAATGACCTTTCTATTAAAATACTATTGATTTAACTTTGTGACATCCTGAATGTTTACAGAAAAAAAAAGACTTCCCTTGACTTGGAAGGTGACCCTGGAAGAAAGCTGTCACCAGACAAATCCCTACTTAAACATGTCCAGGAGTGATTTACTATGGAGCATGCCAGAGTCTCAAACACATTATTCACACTGCCTTAGTGATTCTCTGTGAAAAACACTCCACACACACACACACACACACACACAGGAGTTTATCATTACCTCAGTCTAAACACGGTGGCAGCCAAGAGAAGCACAAAGGAGATTTAACTTCTTGGAAGAGTTTGCTGAGCTGCTGGGACACTTCGAGTAAGTCACTCTGAGAGAGGGCATCCTGAGTCGCGCAACCATGTCCTGAGCTAGCCTTCTGGCCCTAGGCCACCAACACCCAGTTCAACCCGAACATACTCAGCACAGCCCTCGCTCAAAGATGTTATCATGATTAATGCTTGTCCTCAGAGACCTGTGGGCAAAGGCTACGACAGCTCTTGCTGGAATGCTCATATAGCAGAACAAACTAGAAACAGAATACGTTTTGAGTGGGAGAGCACATACTTGGGACAGAGATCTGTGGAATGTATTCATATATTTCACAGTATTGTCTAAAATACAATATCAAGTATAATATGGTACAATATCAAGTATAATAGCAACACTGTTTTCCTACCCAGTACGTCCTGAATTGAAAAAAAAAAAGATCACTAATACAGTTTACAAACGTCAGGGAATATCTCAACATTATTTTATCAAAAAATAAAGTGTCCTGTAGTTAAGAAAACTGACTGTCACTTGTCAACTGTAAATGCACAAATATTAAATGTATTTAAAAAATATTAAATGTATCTAAAATATAAATGCACAGCGCAAACCCTATACACCCATTATCTGAGCTGCTTATCATTGACCAGGGTTGTGAGGACTGCTGGAGCCCATCCCAGCGGAGAAACACCCGGGACAGATTACCAGTCCATCACAGGCCCAACACAAAGAGAAACACATTCGTGTGCACAGTCACACCCATGGATAATTTAGCATCTGCAATACACCTGACATGTATGTCTTTGAACTGTGGCTGGAAACTGGAGCAGCCAGAAGAAACCCATGCAGATACGGGAAGAACTTGCAAACTCCACACAGAAAGGACCCTAGTCTGCCATCTGGGATTCAAACCCAGGACCTTCTTGCTTTGATGTGTCACCTTGCAGCCTCAGCACAATCTCAAAGTGTTAAGAAATGCAGTACAGGGACATTTGTATTTCTGTATTTTTTATCCCAGTGTGCTCAATTTAATCAGTACTGTTGTAATTTAAAAGGAGCATCAACTTAGCTGTGTCTTATAAGTACTTGCATCATTAAACTGCTCGCATATTTTACAGGTCAAACAAAATATTGGTCAGGCCTAAGTTGCCTTAAGATGAATTTACAAACTATGCAACAGAAACAGAAGATGTTTAAGTGTGTAGCTAATTGCGGGATAAATGACAAGGCACACACTGACCTCCTCAAAAAAAAACAAGAAAATAGGAAGGTTATAGACTCCAGTTTTCGAAACGTGTGGACCATGACTTTGACTGCAACCATAACCGCATCACCGCAGTAAGGAAATTACCCCCACGTTGCCAAACATTCTCTCCATCGGGGGGAGACTTCTTGTATTGTAATTGAGGAGAGACAAAAACATGCAAAAAGCAACACAATCATCAGTCTTACTGGAAATAGTGCAGTGTTACTCAAGAACATATTTAGCACTGACGGTCTAAACATACCTATTATTTAGGGTAGTACTAAACTTACTACACAAAAAACAGGCTAAATAGAAATACTAGTGGGGCTAGTATTCCCAGTTAGCACACAGAGGCCTTGTAGTGCTCAGTGTTCAGACCAAAAACTGTAATCAGGAACACTAAAATAAAGAAAACATAGTATTGGTACATCCCCAGACACAATATTCATTATGTAGTAGTACAGGTCACAGTGCTTTATGTCCTTTCACACTGATAATCTATTCTCTGAACTCTGAAAGTAAGTCTCTGAGCAGCCATGGCTGCTGACAGTGCTCATGTGAGAGTCATAGATTTGGAGTGGGTTTCAGGCACCACAGGAAGCTTTCCCCCATTTTCAGCCCCATTCTGTCCATCTCACCACAGATTTACTACATACAGCTGGTGCTGCCTTCCTCTTTGAAAAACATTTCTTAAAACAGAGAAACGGGGAAGGAAAGGGGAAATAAATGTGTTTGGTTTCTCCTGGACTAACGACATTCGAGTTTACTAATATGCGATATTAAGATGAATACACAAAAGTATTCGAGTTAAATACGATTTTAAAATGTTACATAGACTTAAACTGTTATTTATTAAATGTTCATACAACAGGTACAAATCTTTGTAGTGAATAAAACATCTGGAACATCCTGGCAGAGGATAGAGAGAAGACAATACACAAAGATCTAACGTTTTTCATGACTCCTCATTCTCCAGTGTAAACTAAATAGTCTTCAAACTTGGTCTGTAAAAGATTGTGAGGGTTCAAGCATTTGTTCAGACCAGTAATGCAACATTCCTGGATGATTGAACGATACTGGGTGAAGATTTAATTACTGAATGATCACCTATGATAGTGTCTTGTAATGAACAAATATGACATCTCTCCTATTTTACTTTCTCTGCAATGGCTCTCGGTGGAATTTAGGATACAGTATAAAATCCTCATTTTTACTTATAAAGCCCTACAATGATCAGGCTCATCAATACATTGTAGACCTCCTGCAGCATTACACCACTATGCGAGGCCTGAGATCCACCAGGCTGAAGACGCATGGGGTTCACAATCTGTTGCTCCCACACTATTCCACCAGCACTAAGACAAGCAATCGTTTAAACAGTTTAAGGCCCATCTTAAGACTTACCTTTTTAGAGAAGCCATTGGGTGCCTTTTATTAATATATCTTTACGTTTTATTCGGCCTGTTACAGCTTCTACGGAATTTTATTGTTCAGTGCTTTGTTAAATGCTTTAGAAACAAACTTACTTGCACACATTGTTGCTGGATGAAACTGGAGAACACTGAATTAAAATCCCCTTACATAGAGGTTTGTCTACTCACATGTGTGTATTTGTGTGTTTTAGCCTTGCCTGATTGATGCATGGCTCCATGATGCATTCTAAGATTTTTAATACTTAAAACTTAATTCTGCTAGATTTGGTTGCAGACGTCTGTCAGTACCAGAGACTAAAGCACAGCACTAGTTAATTATAGCCAGCATTCATAACATAGTCTCAGCAGACCATTTCAAATCACTGTGACTAAGGCTAACGGACTCAGGAGCTATATGGTACCTTCCGCTCCTTTGTAAATCTAATAGGCTTTCATTGCCCTTGACTGCACTGCTGCAGCATACCTTCATTCCTATGGCAGTGCACTAATCTGGCCCCTGCTGCTCAAGATTGGCTTCTAACAAACATGAATGCCAGGCCTGAATGTAGTAAAGGAGCATCTCTAATCTCCTTACATAAAACCTGTCACTCCAGAGGCTTGCGGCTGACTGTTCAAGGCATGGCAACTGCCATGCAGAACTCATTGCTCACCAAGTGAGAGTAATTTGGCTTTGGTGTGAAATGTTCTAAACACTTATGCAGCTCACACATAATCTGCCAAGCATGAAAACCATCAGTTGTACCAGGAATGGACAGCACACTCCCAAAGTACCATCAAAGACATGACTTTAGGTAGCATTCAGTATGAGGGAAATGTTTAGCCAGATCTGATTTCATTATTGTGAAGCATTCTCATGTGAACTGTGGTTAACCGGCAAAGAGTGTCCAGGAGCGAAGGCTTAGGAGCGTTGGAAAGATGGTCTGTGATTTTGAGCTCGAGACTCTGTGCCTCTGGTGCCTTTAAAAATGGTCTGCAGGCTTGTTCCGCAGCGGTGTCAGCACATTTGCAAAGCGTGTGGCCTCACACAGACAACACCCTGAAAGAGCTGGCTTTCATGTGCAGCTCTGGGGTTGATGGCAGGGTCACAGTCTATACGAGTCTGTGTTTTATTCTGAGCAGATGATCTGCGGTATATTGCCCAAAAGCATCTTAAAAAGAAAAAGAAATTCTAAAAAGTGTTCAAAGTGACATTCAGTAGACCGCCTAACTATCTTTGAGTTCTGATGCTTTTGGAAACAGCTATTTCACCACAGTTATTGCATTGTACCAGCCAAAACCATCCAAACTTTGCCCAGACAAAAAGTAAAGTCTTGAACTGTCCACATGTTTGTTTGGGACCAATAGTTTTAACCCTTGGCTTGAAATCTGTGTAACAGCCTGAAGAGCTCTCCAAACGAACGCCAAGATTATCTCAGCACACATTCTAGGGAGAAAACGCTAGTTTTCTTTGCATGCCAGAAGCTTTCCCCCCTTCCCCTTCATTAATGAAAGAATTCCACACTGAGGCCCATCAGATGTTCTCTAAGACCGAGATACGATTCATACTGGTGAATATACACCTCAATAAATGTAAAGATTGGGTGCTGATTTGAGATACTGTACACAAACAGATCATTAACCCTGTCAGCTAGTCCATCACTCTGTAATCTGACATCTTTCAAAGTGACACAACAGCCCTGACCCCAACTCTTAGGTAAAGGAGATCCATAGGTGACAGTAAATCTCAAGGCTCCCTTTGAGGATGCTGACAGATGGGCTTGACAAGACTGAGGACAGACAAGGACCCTTCCACAGGGACATGTTAGAGACCTGACGTCAAGATGGTGACATTCTGACACCGTCCATCTGAAGAACTAATTCACACTTCCTGGAGAAAATCTCATGCCACTGTGCACACTGATAATAGAGAAGCCAGCTGGTACTTATAATATCCCTCAAACAACTGGTACATAACATCTCCAGAAATAAAAATAATTGCCAGTCAGTGGACAGAGCAATCCTAGATATGTTCATTAATTAAGAATGTCAGATATAAAGAAAGATCACCATTGATTCCATTGGACAGCAAAGATTTGGGTCTGCAATTCCTTTTGGGAAAGCAATTAATTTAGCAGTTTATAGCAAAATAGGTTTAAAAAAGGTCAACATGGTCAGGTGGGTTGATCAGCTGGCTAAAGGAGCTCCTCGTTAGACCATCTGTTCTCTTTACTTTAATAAATGCTATGGGTTAAACTACAAAAATCTATAAAATAACTGTAAAACAACTAACCCTGACACAATAGGACATTTTAATGAATTGTATGGTAAGCCTCCTCTGCTTCTCAAGAAAGAGATGGTGAAAAAGTGAGATACAATTGGAAGTATATGACTAATGAACAGAATTACCGCTGGTTTCTTATGATTGATGCCCTCATTCCTGGTTATATATCTTTATTTTCTAAGAATTTGGGAGTCTCTGCTGCCTAATCTAGAGAAGTGCTCCCTCAGGATGTTCACCAACAGAGAAGGCCATATGTTCTGGGGATCTTATAGACGGCAAATCCGCCTCTTCATGAGCACTGTGAGGAAACAACTAGCAAAAAGAGAAAAACAGCCTGAATGTAATCACATAACACTTGATTTTATTGCTACTACATAAACAGTACAATCAGAAAACAAAAATCTACCTGACCATACTTGTCGTGACCTTGCCACACAAACAGGTACTGAATTTATTTACTAATCTAAAAGATTTCCATCATTTTGAGATGTTAATCAAGTATTAAGGAGGGAGTGGAAAGGAATTTCACTAGCTGATGGCTGAGACAAGAGTGTCCTTTAGCACATACTGGCAAAATTGTTTTTTTGCTAAACAGCCAAGAATTTCAGTTAAAGTTAAGCTTTGTAAGCTGCATTAATCAGCACCAGGCACCTAGAAACAGCAAACAGGAGCCACTGTGACAGGAGCAAAGGCACCTCATTTGAGGAACAAAAACCAAGGTATGACTAAAATCCCTTTAAGTGTGGTGGGGTGGGGTGGGGCTCCCAGACTAAAACCAGAGGCCCGTTTACTCTGTAGCTATGACATAGGGGAATAATGAACTCTGACATGTGACATCAATGTAGAGCAAGAGGCGCCTATTCAGATGGTCTCCGGGTGCACAGGCAGACATTTTCTGAATACTTTGGGAAAGTGCATTACCTCATCAGTGTGCCTGTGTAAAGTTTTTCAGACATGACTGTCCTTTCAGCACCTCTCTCGCTTCGTTACATGGTGGTAATCGCGCACAAAAAAGGACCTAGTCTCCCCGCTATGCATAGTGGAGACAGACAAATGGAAGTGAACTTCACTGCTTCTTTTCTCAAAAGAACTTAAGTAAGCGGCACCGCAAATCTGCTGACAGGGGTAAAAGTGGGTATGAAACTTGTGCTACTCTTGTTAATAATTAAAAAAATGGATTATGCTGTGCAGAATAAAAACATTCAGAAATAAGAGATGTCTACACTTTCTATGATGATTTGTATAAAGTTGAAATGTTAGTAGAAAGCTGAATAAAAATAGCTGGACTGCCTCAACTGTAGAGAATAACTACGGCATTTTGACATTCTCAGTAATGGGCATAGCGCTTTTTTTGACAAGAAACGATAGGGGACCTCGTCAACAGGCCTGAAAAACAAACTTGGCTTTCACACGGCCACCCTCCCCTTCATTGCCCCGTCCCTGTTGCCATGGTGTGTCTCAGATGTTGCCATCAGGGCCTGAGACCCAAACAACTTGAGAAGTGGAGCAATGATGTCATGGTATCCTTCTCAGTTGTCAGGCCTGAGACAGAGATCCTTTTTGTAAGAATGAGGGTTGCAAGGCTGGGGGTTCTGAAATGAAATGGGGGGACAGAGGAAAGAAAAGGGGGCCTGTGGCGTAAGTGAAAGGGACCACACTGCACACATCCGACAGCCTCTCAAACCCTGTCCAGAGACGGAACCCCACACGGCGGCCCAGAGATTTAGAGAGGAGGGTGAGACATTTTCAGCTGATGACACGCTGCTTTAGGGCAGACTGAGAGGAGGACATGCAGTAAACAAAGCTCTCCCAAATAACTTCAGAGTGTCTGACCTTAATTAAAGATGGCAGAGATTCTTCTTTTATGGGGTCAGATGACCTCTGGAATGCTGCATGAACACGTGAGAAATATTCAGCCCATCACTGCTATCAGATTCATTCCATCACTGTTGTCCTGCAGTCTCTCAATCTTATTTTTTTAAGGTCAATGACATAAAGCGCATTGTTCGCGTCCATTATGTTTCCATTAAATAATTTAATAATAATTGACATCTATTGCAATACAGTACTTCCTTTATTCAAATACATTCCATTATGTCAAAATAAAATTCACTTTAGGCATTTAGGCTATGCCTCTTCAAAAATGTCAAGTGGGGCGACTGTTCAATCTTACAGATTAAATTAACTGTAAAATAGGTTCATGTTGTCAAATAAAATTCCAAAGTAACCCAATTTAGTACGATTTCACGTTTAAAGCGTTTAAACAATCATAGCAATATTTAAATAATAAGTGACTTTTATTCTAGGAAAAAATAGGCATGATAATGAATTTTAAAGACGACCCCAAGTGACCCCCTCATGGTGCAATGCCACGGTCAGAAGCTCCTTCACAATTACTGTAAAATCTTTTTTTCAGTCACAGTTAGGCTGGTCAGATGGCATGATCCAAAAACACAAAATGTTTTATTCCTGTAACAATGTATTATTTATTTGAAAAAGGTATACATTTAGCTTTTAGTTTATATAGCTTAGCTTATACGCATTTTCCGTGGGCATAAATCACTTTTTTATTAATGTGTGGTTGTGCCACCTGAACTTTCATGTGTGGTAAAATTCATTACAGCATTACAAAAGCTTTAACATTATCAATATATCTGCACAATAGCTGTGCAGATACAAACATAAACCATATACCAGATCAAGATTTTTTTTAATTATTATTTTGAAATTCCTCATTGTTACTGTCTGATTTAATGAAATTAAACAAATTTTCTCGCAAACCATATAAGCATCATACTAAAATAAATACTGGACCCATTCATAAGACGGTCATGATGCGTCGCATTAGTCATAGTCATCATCAGTCATGAGCTCCACCAAGACGCCTGGATTTAGCTGAGGGGAAAAATGGATACAAACTTGCTGAAACATTTGCAGACAGACTTATCTTTCTTATTTTATAAAAAGGCTTCTCTTAGATCAAATTAATTCAAGTTGAATCAATGGATGTGTTCACAATACCCACACACAAATCAGACACACAGGGCAATGCTGCTTTTCTTATTATTTTATGAGCGATTTGGCCTCAGACTTCACACACAACAGTGGAGTCCTGGACCTTATCCCACAGGACTGGGTGTTCCCTAAGCAGTGGAACGCAGTGTGGCAGGCCTGCAATTATCCATATTTGAGCATCTAGAAACCACACAATTGCTTTTATTTCACCTCTCGCTTTATATACAGTTGGATTCACCATGGCACAGTACAAATTTTCTATCAGCACAGACCAAAACTGACAATGACTCAACCAGTCTGGCAATGATCTCATCTCAAGATGAGCCAATTTCAGACAACTTCAAAACTTTAAATCCAATTTTATGAATATTTCCTCAACTGAAAGTCCTTATGGGTTTGTGAGCATCTTTAATTATCTTTATATTTGAAGAAATCAGCTGCTTTGGCAGTATTGCCCTGTAGCCCAACACTGGGTTTACCAGAGGTTAATGCCACTGTGCCTTGTAAATTCCAGGCTTGTCAAAATACCAAACATTCTCAGGACACCGTAAATCTACTTGTTCTGAGCCCAAACACTGGCAAAAATATCTACTGAAGTTCTTAACAACTTTGTGTATTACTGTTGCTTTTGTAGCCTCGTTATAAATATGTCAATTATTCCAATCCTTTGGGACACTCAAGAATTCAGACAGCTAAACATTTTCCTCCCCCTCTCTCTCTCTAACCAAGGACCAGCTTACTAAATCATTAAACCAGATGTGTACAAGGGTGCTTTCACATATGTGGTTCGGTTCATTTGGTCCTGACAAAAGGCAACAAATGATACATTGTAACATTATTTCTGCCGTTTTGGGTCCTTTTCACACTGCACTGATTGCTCTGGTCCGGACCAGTTGAAACGAACCAAAATGCAGT
>JBBPCY010000007.1:7244221-7277845 GCA_037974405.1 Brachyalestes nurse
AACCCAGCCAGCTTATAGACACTTTTAAGCCCAGTGTCATAACTTACATGTACTCACAGCGAATCAATTCAGCAAACCAAGAGTTTGTCCGTGCTTGTATATTTGTGATCTTATGGGAGGGTTCTTTGAAACCCTAAGACCCTCAGCTATTGGTTAAAGAAAGGAAACTATATAGAAACATTTTTTTTGAATCATTTAGAATTTTCTATATTTTAAAGGATATTATATTATATATAATTATAAATATATTTTTCCATAAGTATGACTCCACCAATCCACAGTCAGACAAAACATTGTTACTGTCCACTGACGTGACCGACTCAAGATCACTCCAAGAACAAGACCCGTAATAGTGATACTGTGGCTCTGAAGGTGTGTACTTGGTCTGCAACAATGTTTGAGTAGATGGCATATGACAAAGTAACACCCACCTGAACACCAGGAGCTGGGTGGTGGTGGCCTAGTGTAGGATACTTGTCTCTGGACCAAGAGGTCTTGGGTTTGAATCCTACCTTCACCCCAACTGGCTCCAGAGAGACTGCCCCCTGTAGTTAGGGAATGGAAGTCGCTTTGGTTAAGAGCGTCTGCTAAATGCCGTAAATGTAAATGTAAGCTACGGTTTCCCAGCAGAACATTGGCAAGTGCATCACACTGCCTCTGCCATGTAAAGAAAAATGTGATACATCAGACCCACCTCCTTCCATTTCTACATGGATCAGTTCTGATGCTCACATGCGGATTGTAAGTGCTTTTTGTGAGGCACGGGTCAGCATCAGCCCTACAGAGGGCCAGACCCTAACACAGCAAGCTGTGGTGCACTGCGAGTTCTGACACCTTTCTGTCATTGCCAGCAGCTTTTTTGTCATTTTTACTAGCTTTTTTACATCACTGAACACTGGACACCTTTTGGCAGTTCATCGGTTGTTCTTGCTTGGACAACTTTTGGTAGATACTAAGGGTGCTTTCACACATGCCTCATTTAGTTCGGTTGAATTGCACTAGAGTTCGTTTTCCTAGTTGGTGCGGTTCGTTTGGGCATGTGTCGCACGCGAGTGTGCACCAAAAGCGGATCAAAAAAGCGTACCGAGACCTCCTTGAAGAGGTGGTCTTGGTACGCTTTCAAACTAACCCTGGAGCGGTTCGTTTGTGGTGAGAACATGATCCGAACTCGAACAGAAACAACTGCAAAAAGTACTGAGCCATTTGGGCTAATCCAGCTGCCGTAGTCAGCTGCGCTGTGCATTATGGGATGAGGAGACGTAAGTTATTTGTTTACAGTTAGCGCTTTAGCAACATAGCATCGAAATTTGGTCTGATGATCATATTAGGTCCCAACTTTCGAAAACTCACAAGAACACCGCAATATTTTCATTATTTAGCAAACAGCTCAGGGAAAGGGGGTTTAATAGATCTGTAGAACAGTGCAGGGTTAAGGCAAATAAACTCCGCCAGCAGTACATCCAAGTGCGGGATGCACTTAATAAAACAGGCAGCTCGGGAAAGGAGAAACAATCGGGAAAGCCAGCGCAGTCGTCCAGCGCAGTCGTCCCTCCATACTAAAAAGCGGCATGTTGTCTACCGGCTTGTTGTCTCCTTGCTTTGTTTACTTCCGGGAGTTCCACTGGAATTTTCCCGCACGTTAATTCTGACCAATCGAAAAGCAGTTTAGGAAATACGTTCAATGGCACATCTGGCCAATGAGTGATGTAGATGTTGTCACGTGACTGCATTTTGGTTCGTTTCAACTGGTCCGGACCAGAGCAATCAGTGTAGTGTGAAAAGGACCCAAAACGGCAGAAAAATGCTACAATGTATCATTTGTTGCCCTTGGTCCGGACCAAATGAACCGAAGTACATATGTGAAAGCGCCCTTACATATGTCTTAAGCCAGACCAAGCATAGTAAACCAGTGTGCTACGAAACTGACGAACCTAAAGTTCAAAGCTATGAGAGATTAAAAAGTAGCCCTTTTCACCTGATGGACATCAACTAAAGCTGTATTATTATTATTATGCCGCTACAAGTATATTCACTGAGTCTTTAAACATACTAAAGGCTAGAGGAACAAAAAGACCATGTCAAATGTGATATTTTCTCTTTTACCTGGTTGTTTGGGCAATAGATACACTCTCGACTGAAAGCACATGATCCGTTATAGACCTGTTTTCACACACGAGTACATTCTTTAAGGTCTAAAAATAGGCTAATGTTATTTTCCAATGAAAAAAGGACAATCCCAATTCCTTTAGCAGGCACTGAAACCCCACACTACGGCTTTCAAGTTCAGAGGGAGGTTGTCTCCACACGTGCATGGCCATCCAAACAAACACGGAGCCAGCGGGTCCAATCAGGATGCTCGGTTCGAGTCCTGTTTGAACTACTCAGGTTTACCTTTGGGGAAACAGGGCTGAAAGATGGGTAAACCAGGAGGTCTCCAGCAGAGTCACGCGATGTCGTTAAACTTCCCACATGTTACTCTTTATCCTGCTTTGCCCTGCTCAGTGTCAGAGCACATTAACAGCCAGCTGATGTTGTCTATTAACCAGAGGTAGACCAGAGTGGATCCAATAGACTAACCATTCTTTAGATCATGAAACGGACTTATCACATAGTCTTAAATGCATGAAATGCATTAAGCCATACATATCTTTAGTCAGGCATGTAAGTGGTCTGGGTTTTGTCTGAGAAACTCAGACAGACAAGGATTTTGCCTAGCACTTCTAAAGCTCCTAGGCAAAGAAATCAAACTATAAACAGTTTATATACTTTAAAGGCATCAAAACACTGCTATATGACCAGTAAGCCTTCGGTAACTCCACAGGTGACTCTAACAACACTGAATATACACTCACAACAATCATCAATACAGTGTCAGACAATCACTTCATTAACCTCTGTATCAACAATGCATCATATTATTGTAAAGATCTATTCTTCCATCACTTGAGTTACAAATGATAAAATAGACAATTTTGCTGGAACGCATCTACAAGCAAACACCACAGATAACAAAGCCCACTCTTTGTTAGTGTAATCTTATTCTTATAGCCACTTTGCTTTAACATTGATTCTTAAAGACAAATAGCTCAGATGCTTCAAGAAATCATGGAAGTTTCATACCAAAATTGTGAATTTCTGGTTTCTGACTACACTGCTACACATAAAAGTAACAACTACTGGATAGCGCCGTGCAGTTATTTATTTATTTATTTTTTAATTAAATTGGCGACAAATCTGTAACCCCAGTTTGCAGCTTTATACAAACCCACAGGCAGACGTTTCCACTTACTTGATGTTCAAAGAAGGGGTGGGCAAATTCATTATATTTTATGACTATCGACATCACGTTTGTGGTATTGCGAGCGTTTAGGAAAACCAACTCCATGTTTCATCATAAAGTGAGCATAATTATCCCAGCCATATACATTACGTACACAGTGAGAGGAGTATATTTTCCCACCTCTAGTTATTTTGACAGGTAAGGATAGGTACAGAAATTCTATATGCATCAATTCATTCATTAAACCCTACTGTAACATTAATGATGACAAAGAACCGTATAAAGCTCACCAGATCTTAAAAGAGTAGGTCAACCTGTATGAGGTTAGAAAGAATGTGTTTTCCTAGTAAACTGGAGTAGTAAACATGACCGAGATGTTTAAAGCACATCAGATCTTAAAATATCAGGCCAGTCTGTACAAGGTAGACATTCAAGCCACATTCATATGGATTTACCCACCATACCACTTTAAAATAAAATTAGATTTAAAAGGTTTGCAACAGAGATCAGCATTACATGAGAGAGGTAGGTTCTGAAAAAGCATGAAAGAAGGTGTATTATGAGAGGCAGAGCAGATACAGAACTACTGGAGTACTAACAATGACAAAGGAAAGTTTAAAGCACATCAGATCTTAAAAGAGCAGGTCAGTCTTTATGAGATAAAAGTCCAAGTGTTAAAAGCCATATTCAAGTCGATGGATCCTGCATTCCACTTAAACATAAAATTCACTTTAAAAGGTTTGCAACAGAGATCAGCCTGAAAGTCTAAGAGGCAAAAGCCACATCCATATAAATGGATCCATCATTCCACTTAAAACGTGGATCAGTCTGAAATGAAAGAGGTGAACGCTGAAAAAGCATGAAAGGTGTATTATGAGGAAGTACTGAACAGATACAGGACAGATAGAGAGAGCCAGACCTCACACAAGGTGTGTGATGTTTCTCTTCCTACCTGCCCAGCTCCTTGCCCGGGATGAGGCTGTAGTGGTCGGAGAAGGGGTCAGTCCTGATGCTGCTCCTGATCTCGGAGAGTAGACCAGAACGACTGGGGCTGGACTGGGCTCGGCTCCTCGGACACTCAGGGATCATAACGGCGCTGCTTTACACGCTATAAGCAATTTAAAACGTTGCTTTTAAACGGTAACCCTCAGAACAACACAGTTATCTACCTACAACCACCTTTAGGAAGTTCTCACACACCCCAACAGAGACAGCCAGCCTGGGGCTGGAACTGCAAATTAAAACTCAAAAACTGGTCGACTTGGCAACAAAACCTTTAGAAGTTCACCAGTTTATGAAAAGGCGACTCTCCAAGCGTTCATTTTTGCTTAAGGTTTGTGTTTAAGGGTCTAAATCACTCAAAAACACTAAAAAACGACTACTCCACCAACTTATGTTGCTGCTCCTCTCTCTGCAACGGTCACTTTGATTTCCGTCACCATGGATACGCTCTGATTGACAAGCTGCTCAAAAGGGGCGGGGCTTGAAGTGATGGGGTTTCCCTATGGGCATGTGGCCAACATGTCATGCTCAGTTAATCCAAAACGGCTTTGAACTCAACTTTAACCACTAAAGACTTGACTAATTTCGTGTGTGTCTGGTTATGTGTACTAGAGTAAGAAAAGGACGATGAAACTTTAACTGTGGTTCATTTTATATCATTTTAAGTAAACGTTGCATGAAGAGCCCCCTGCTGGTTAGAAAAGCAATGACAGTCGCTTCATAACAAACGCATTTTACAAATCAGTCTTTATTCACAGTCAGTGTACAGAGACATAATGGAGTGAAAGCATGTAAAGGGGACATTTTGATGAGTGACAAAAATGCCTCTCAGTACTGACAAATGAAGAAAAGCAAACAGCATGAAATTAGTTGTAAATATACACTATATGGGCAAAAGTATTGGGACGCCAAATCATTACACCAACAGGGACTTAGATGACATTGCATTCAAATACACGGTCTTTAATATGAAGTTAACCCCCACACCCCCTTTGCAGCTATAACAGGTTCCGCTCAACATGTAACGCTTTCCACAAGATTTTGGAGCTTCTATGGGAATTTGTGCCCATTCTTCAATTCATTCTGTGGAGCATTTATGAGGTCAGACACTGACGTTGGACGAGAAGTTCTGGCTCGCAGTCTTCGTTCCAGTTCATCCCAAAGGTGCTGGATGGGTTTGAGGTCAGGGCTCTGTGCAGGACAGTCAAGTTCTTCCACACTGAACTCATCCAGCCAAGTCTTTATGGAGCTTGCTTTGTGTACTGGGGTCACAGTCATGCTGGAATAGAAAAGGCTGTTCCCCAAACTGTGTGCAAAGCTGTGTCCAAGTTGGTAGCATGGCATTGTCCAAAATGTCTTATTACGCTGAAGCTCTAAAATTGGCCTTTACTGGAAGTAAGGGGCCACCTCAATTAAATAATTAAGAGGTCTGTCCCAATATAGTGCCCGTATAGTGTTAATATACCTATCAGAAGTTTTAAAAAATCATTTAAGGACACCTTTAAGAACCCAGATAACATTTAACTCATATAAAAAAGAGTAGTATCAAAGCTAGAACTGGAAATCAATATAAAATGAACACCTAGCACAGTGTTTTATGGTGCATCAGATGCTAAACTGGCCTTTTAACCTGATTTGTCTTATGGTTTAAACATGCTTGTCCTAAATGCACCCCAAGCATTTATATATCACAAGCTGTGATACAAGTTAAATATAGTTGGAATAGAACAGAAACTGATGGGAGATACTTCATATGAACATGTGGTCTATAGCTCATTTTAACATGTGGTAGCTGAAAGATATTCCAGGTCTGGACAGCATCAGTGCAAAGCATATTATAAAAAACCACAATCAAACAAAACAAAGGGCACAAAGTGAATCATATGACTAACTGTGAATACAGAATTAGTGAGAGCAAGTTCCATACTACTGAACGGTAAAAGTAATTTATAAAGATCTCTCTTGAATACAATTGGGATTAATTAGTGTTTACATTTGAAAATGATTCAGTGCATTACAGGATTATTTTGTGTTTTCCAATTTCAATCCTGTCTAAATTCCAACTCTGTTTTACAGTTTCTTCTGTTTCCTGCTCCCCCACACCTGATTCAGCTCGAGAAGGCCCTGAATCATATCTCAGATGCTGGAAAACAGTGTGGGACAACTTTCCAGGACTGAAGCTATCATAGGCATAACCAGGTGTAACATTATTAACACATGTGCTCCCTATTAATGGTCCCTTCAAAATAACAACACAACTGTGTATACAAATACACAAACAAGGCATTGAGAAGTCATACAAATAATTAACAATAAATAACAATGAACATCACAGTCATAGTCAGGCATTCAACAAACAAAAACAATCACTCGATTAAAGAAATGAATCAACATATAACAGCAGCTGTTCAGCAAACCACAATAAACCTACAAAAATAAGTACATTTGATCCACATTAGGCATACACACTTACAGATAAATAAGAAAGGCTTAGATTAGTGTCAGGGCAATATTGCAAATTCTAATCGTTTCATAGATTTGAACCTCTAGAGGGATTAACATGGACATTTCTGTGGTTTCAGTAACGTATATTGCTTCAAATAATTATGAATGTACAATGTTTAAAGTTGTAAGGATAAGAACATGTTAAATATTCTGCTTTAGAAATGCTCTTATAGGGATTTACATCGAAATACATTATGTATTTTTTTAATAACCTGTTCCAGGGTTAGCAATCCTAATGCATTGACAATACAGTGATCCTCAGAGTACTGACTTGAAGCAATTTTTGAGAAACATGACATTCTCTGCCGGGGAACGGAACTGAGGGACTGAACCGTCATGTCTTCCACTGCCCATCTGAATCATCTGATGAGCATCCCTGAGCTCTTGAGGTAGAACTCAAAGAGCTGTGCTGCAAAAGCCTGCAGTGTAATTTGGGAGCTGGGAATACATGCTCTGGCTATAGAGCACTGAGAGGAGATAAGCATTTGAGCTGCTAATCTGGGTATACTGTAAATTCGCTTACATCACATGGCTCAACAGGCCCTCTGCACACTCCCTGCTTATAAAACACTGAGATGGCAGAGAACGAGGAAGCTGCACTTCATCATTTTTGTTCTATAGAATGCTGTTTGGAAGTTATCTGACTAACTAAACTGTCTAAGAGACGGAACTGTGTAGCAACCTACAGAAGTGGGCATACTAGCTCAAACCCTCACAAGTACAACATTCCTTCTTTATTGAAATGACTAAAGTAAAAGTATCTTTGAAGAAAAAAAAAACTTAAGTACCTACTTAGTACAAAGCTACTAGGTAAAAATCTAACTGTCATAGACAGATGTTCAGGAATCTGAAAACTTTACTGATCCCAGAGGAAATTGCTTAAAATGATTGCTTTTTAAGTGAAAATATTTCTTAGCATAACAGGCATAACCTGTGCAAAGGTTTTGGCATTATTTTATGTTTTATTCCCCCCAATATGTTTAATTTAGCAAATACATAGATGTTTAGATGTTGTGTGCTAAAGGAAAATATATGAAAATGCAGCCAAACTTCTTAGTACATCCAGCATTTATCAGAATTGGAGCTGACGTTTATGAGCTGAAGACTATTCTCACCTTTTTGATCTATTTTTAGTCTAAATTTAAACAATAAACTTAAAAATTTAGAAGTGTGGTCAATCACAAATCAGCACAGATGCTGTCAGCAGTGTTATTCAGCTGAATTACACTCAAATCAAAAAGCAGTTACTAACTAAAAATGAATATGCAACTGAGTAAAAAGTAGATTCCTTTCTCCACAAATATACTTCATTAAGGGTAAAAGTATTACAATTTAAAAATATTCACAAAACTACAAACCTTCAAATGTCTTAGTTAAGTACATGTTACTTGTAACTACCCACTTCTGCGAGGTTTTCTAACTTGAGGAAATCATTTGTTGAGTTTATTGATACAATCACAGTGACTGTGAGTGTTGTATTTCCCAGAAAACGTCTATATTACAAGCTGTACTAAAATTACCCTTGGCAAAATTTGAGTGAGGCACGGCAATATGCTTTCTCTCCACTGTTGGCCATTAGTCATCATCAGGCAATATTTGGAAAAGCACAAGGTATAAGAATGAATGTTCACAAATAAAAGATGTCAATGAATGTTACTTCCTCTCCTGAAGCTATAGGCCATCGGTGAACCACATGACAGGTGGGCTTTGTCCCCCATGCATGATAACAGCATTATAGGAAAACGAGGAATGTCTCATTAGTAACATGGCACAGCAGATGAGCGGTAGCAGGGGAACAGTCAGTGAGTTCAAACACAATAGGCTGGACGCAGGTTTTCACTAAACATCTTAGTTTCCCCATCCCCACCCCCATAGTAGTACAATATGTACAATATATCTATTATCTGTTTCATGCAAAGTCATCTCAAACACAGCTTCACATACTCTCGAATAAATCTTCAGATGCATTTTGGTAAAAAAAAAAAAAAAAAAAGAAAGAAAGAAAGGAGAGCGACAGTCCATTGAGGATATGGTCACTGAAAATTAAATTACAGTACTTTTAGAAAAAATAGTCTCTTGGGTGTCCTAGATGTCTTTACTCCAGACCAAAAGTGCTGGTCTCCTCCACAGCAACCAGTAGTTTCTCATACAGCATGGTGTATGAAGGGTATGGGGGCAAATCCAGACGGTTAAAGCACGTGTGGGCCCTGTAAAATAAAAAAGAAACCGTTAAGATGATATCAAGATGGAAGTCCATCCACTCTGATTTGAAAGCAGAGCATAGAAAGCTCTTATGATATTTATTTACAGACGATGTCATGCTTTGCAAAAGTATTCAGATTTGCCTGGATTACTCACTGGGACATTTTAAAAGACTGCCCCCAAGATGAAATAATCCGAAGCAATATTGGTTTTATGCAAGAAAATATTATTGTGACAAAAATTCAACCCCTGTGCTGTACAAGTTCCACAATCACTACCAATGAAAGATATTGGCCAAATGAGGACACAACTGCCTTGTAGGCATGCACAAGTAATCTGCTTTACACTCTTGCATATTCATTTTCAGTTAGTAATTCCTTTTTTGAACTCCTTTGATTCAAAAGCAATTCCAAGTCTACAAAATAATATCTAAATCTTTAGATATCCCAGGTGAGCATGCCACACAGGCAATACCTAGACAAGGCTGTCCTCCATGGGGCACCAGAGGAAGCCACAGAGAAGTTAATAATTACTTTGAAGGAGGTACTGAGTGGCTGTGACTGGAGTTAAGGTGCAACCGACAGCGATATCAAGAGCTCGGCAAACAACTGGCTAGTATTGGAGGGTGGCTAGAAAGAAGCCATTACTAAAGATCAAATACATCAACGCATCAAAGCTTTTCCTCAGTGTGGAGTGGGCATCTTGTTAAAAACAATTAAGGATGGAAGGTATAAAAGGATGTGGGAGAAACTTCAATCTCCTAAAACCTAAAGTTTGGGAGAAACTTCAAATTTCAGGAGGACAATGATCCCAAGCATAAGGCAAAGTGGCTGAAAAACAAGAAGGTGAATAGTTTACAATGGCCGAGTCAAAGTCCAATTTTAATCCATTTGAGAAACTGTGGTACTATTTGAAAAACTGCAGTCCAACCAAGTGTCATCCAACCAACATGAAACCTAGAGCTGCCAGAAAGAATGGGCGAAAATCGCTCTCAAACTATTTGCTGCTAGAACCTTTCCCAGCCTTGTTACACTTTATTATTCCAACAGAAGGTGATTTCAGCAAGTGCTAGTCTGAAAGGGCTTCAATTCTTACCTAAGCAGTGTTTTTATTATTATTTTTTTTTCTTTCTGCTAACAGATAAATCTGACTGTGAAAAATGACTTTAAGAGCAAATTGGTTGGCAATATTTGCTGGAACAATCGGCGTGAATGTCACTTGCAATCCAGACAAATCTGATGACTTACTGAATACTTTTTCAAGACACTGTATATTTCCCTGGTGTGCATCTTTCCATGTGACCAAATATAAAGCTGAAACTGGGCGAGTGTCCTGCATCTGTTCCCTCAGCTTGTCCTTATTCAGCTCAGCCTAACTTGCACACAATGCCAAAAACAAGCCCATTCTCCCTGTGACAGCGAAATCTGAGCTCAGTGGAGAGTTTTAGAGCTGACAGCGCCAGCTTTAGATCCACTGGCTTCCTCATTGGCCAACATTAAAAAAAATTCAAGGTGAAACACAAGATGCAACAGTGAGAGCCTTTCAAATGGGCAATTTTAAGTTGACATCCTTTGTCATCTCAAGTTACTTTATTTAAGTCTAAACAGCATGAAAAGAAATTTTGAAAAGGGGAGCTCTTTGGGTCATGAATGACTGACTCAACAATTTCCCAAGGAAACATTAAAGAAACGAAGCCAATGATGAAAACAGCAGTTCAGTTCCTGGATCTCTTGCATAGCTCACAAGATTTTGAAAGATCCACGACTTGGGTTGGCAGTGATGTGCTAACTTATTTCCATTAGTGTTGTGAGTCCTGCTGCTTTAGCACTTTAGGCTCCAGTTCACATGGCGCTGAAGGCCAGATATCATATGATAACAAATGGAAAGATAAGAGATTATACCCATTTTCTCTCTGTTTGATTTATTAATGGCTGGTACCACCTTGGGAAAACATAATCTACAAAGCATTCTTTCTCAGTCAACACTTGCACTTGAACTTGATCTCTATTATTTTTACTTTTCAACTTTTTTGACTCAAAGAATAAGTTTGTTTAATCACATTCTTTATTATATTTAGTCTTTGTGAAAAAGAATATTGTTCTTTAGTAAAGGCAATGGTACTTTACCAAACTATGAACTATAGAACTATGGACACTGAAATAACCACCTGAATGCACATATGGTTCTTATATATGATGGAAAATGCTGTAAATATGTTTTTTTTTTAAAAAGAGCCTTTTTAAAATGTTTCTATAAAGCACCAAATCCACTACCGTTAGATTTCAAACCTTTTTTGGTACTTTACAGAACCCTTTTTGCCAGAAGTGTGCTCTACATGTCAGATGAGTGTGCTGCTCGTGACTCAAGGATATTCAAGGTTCATTATCAGCTGAAAAAATCAGGTCAACGGTAGTAATGTACTCTGCAGTGTAGAGTGGAAAAGGGTTAACTCATTTAATACCATACATAAATTCTTATCTCCTAAGGTCATTCATTAGGGAACAGCTATAAGAATGAATTCAGAACTTGACCCACATTAGGCCAGGGACAGGACTTCCTGAAAAGCCATTTATGAAAGTGCAAGAGCTATAATGAGAAAAGTCAGTCTCGTACTCTTAATTATTCACTACAACTGATATCAGGACCTCTTAGAGCTAACACACAACTACTATTCAGAGCGAAGGGGGTGTCATGCCATGAGTGAACGCTGTCCGGCAGCTAGAGAGGACATGTGAGAGTGAGTCAGCATGAGTCACACAATGCCAGCTAGAACACCTCTGGAATAAAAGCTCTCCATAGCTACTAAGTGTGAGTGGGAGGGTACTTTTATAGAAGAGTAGTTGATTGATCGCACATGCTGGAAATGCACATGGACAGAGAAAACTTTACAAAATTAAAAGAGAAACTGCACATGTTTTTGGAAGTGCTTTGGATCTTAGAAGATTGTGGTAAATCTTTCTTCAGAAATGGTGTCACAGTCTACTTCTGCTTCTGGACGTTGACAGTAACCAGATAGAGAGCTAATTCCTCACCCTGCCCCTGTACCTGAATGACTGGAATGTGACCAGAAGCTAAGGCCAGAAGCTAAGGTTTAATGCATGCACAGTTTTCCAACAGAAGCACCTTGTACCCAAGCTCAGAAATGCCTCAGGATCTGTTACCATAGAATTTAATGCATTTCTCTTCATACCTGGGCAGAGAGGTGATCTTTCCCCATTTCTCAATGCAGAAGCGGCGCAGGCCGTTGCTTCCACGTAAAGCTGCAAAGCCCTCGTACGGCACGCTAGAGGTGCCCGTCACAAACTGCAGCAGCCTCAGCCTCTGCTCGTTATTAAAACGCTCCACTGCTCCCCAGAACCACCGCATCACTATATGTCCATCATGGTACCCTGGATGGAGATGGTGGATAAAGGGAGAAAGGAGAAGGGAGAAGAGAAAAGCAGAAAAGTGAAGAGAAGAGAGAAGAAGGGAAGAGAAGAGAAGAGAAGAGAAGAGAGAAGAAGAGAACAGAAAATTAGAGGAATGGGCCACGTAAAAAAAAAAGGTAAATGCATTTCATTCTGCAAAGACCAACAGCACATGTACATTAAAAATGGTCCTTTGCTGAAATGTGACACGTAAATGCTGCCTAAACCTTGAATGAAAAGTCAACAGAGGCACTATGGTTATGAATGAGGTCATTCTAGCACCATAGAACCACCAAACCACAGGGGTCAAGAAAATATCGTAGAGGTTGCATGTTTTTCCTCTGACGTCTAAAGTTCCATCCACGGGAATGAAGTGCAAGGGAGAGCGGGGACTTTGTTTGTTTTGGCGGCAGAGGTGGCAGAAGGTACTGCAGACTCTGCTGGCCTTCCAGAATGATTTATAGCAGGAGTTCTGAGGAAAGGAGGGTCAAATGGCTCAAATGGAGCAGATGATTAGCCCAGGCAATTAAGCGCTTAGACCTTAATGAGGGTCAGATGAGTGTTCTGCCAATCCCAGCACAGCACTCCTGGAGGTTAATGATTTACGGACATGTGTGGATATTTTTGGCATAGAAAGGTGTCTACTGCAGCTGTCATTTTAGGGGAGAAATATAAAGAGCCCAAGACAGGACGTCTGCACCAGAATAAATATCAATGTCATAACAGCATGCTGTGTCTTGCAATTTACAAATTAAATGACATCCATATTTAGACTTTTAAATGGCACTTTTGCCTCAAGGGATTTACACTAACTAACTGCGGGGGATGCCCTCCAGGAGCAATATTAAGCAAACAGACTCACTCAAGGGCACATCAGCTGTCAGCTCTGACTCTGACAAAGTTATTTTTTGAGAGCTAGGCCACCACTACTCATGCATTTCGTCCTTACCTCCTCTGTACTCAGTATTGGACCGCCAGTCATTCAGGTCTATTTCAGCTGTTCCTGCAATGACCAGCTCCAGCTCTCGAGCATCAAAAACTGACACCAGACGCGAATCTACCACCTGATCAGAAAAAAACAAGGGGTAAAATAAAGCCAAGTTCATCATTAGATGCAGCAGTTATCATGATTATCCGTTAGTGGTACAGTCTGAAGGTATTTGGATTGTGTCCTTAAGGTTCAGTGATTTTTTTTAAATGTGTGACATCATTTTCAGTCTCACCTTAAGAATTTCGGTAGTTGTACCTCAAAAAATATGTAGTCACCTGAAGCACAAGGTTTCAACTACAACTGAGAAATCACAGTTAAATTGAGGTGGTTCAACGTGCTCACATACCTCGTAGAAACCCCGTACCAAAGCTTCTGTCTGCTGCACCACCCCTCTCTCCACCCTCCACTTGGCCATTCGCTCAATGTACTCCTTCTTATTCTTTTCAGTCACCTGGATGTTGGATCCTCCTGACTTCAGCTCCCTCTCTGTTACCTGTTCATGAACGACAAAGTGAGACAAGTCTGAACGCACAAAGACCATCATATGTACTCTATATGTTGCTATAGACTCTCAAGCATTATACTGTGAATGGTTTGGAAAACATGCCTGCATGGTACAGTCAAATAATTTTAAACAAGTTCTTTTAAATAGTGGCAAAAGAATGAATACTACTGAGAAATGCAGCACCTGTCCAAAAACCTCCTCGTTAACAGTAAAGTTCAGGTCAAGGATGTCCGTGATATCATTGTCCTTCATCCACTGGAGGCTCTGGTGGAACTCCTCATCCAGATACTCTAAATCGCTCAGATCAGTTGCCCTGCACAAGGTGATACACGCACATGCACACTTACAGACGTCTGAACAATTAGCGAGAACTTCAGTGGATGGTGGCATCAATTAACAACAAAAACAAGCAAACAAACAAAAAACACCAGAGGCAAAGTGAGTACAGAACTAGAGAAATGATCATTTGTTGAGGGCAAGGATTATCATCTGCACAAAACAGATGTAGCACAGTTCAGCAGAAAGGACTGATTTTTCAGCGCAGACCAGTATCTCCGTTTGTGATTAAGTACAAGAATAGGCTTAATCTGCATTTCGAAAATAAAAAGCATAAAACTCACAGTCGAAGCAAGGCCTTGTAGAAAGGCCGTGTGAAGAAAGCATCCAGCAGGTACTGATGAATCAGCGCCAGCCCCAGGATACGCCCACTGAAACGGAACCTGTAGGAAGAGCAGTAGCCAACACACTCACATTTGTTTCATCACTTATATAACTTAAGTGCTGCCCTTGTATCAATAATTTTAGCTTTGTGCATTCCAGCCTTCATATTACATGATGTCAATCTACACTTACACAATCATACCAAGCCTCAAACACACGGGCAGGTCACCAGCTGTATAGAGCACTTATAGCATCTCCACAAATTACAATGACCGAGTCACATTGTTTACATATTTTCAATAACAAACTGAAATATGTTTCAATCATTTCTGTTATGTTATTTGGAAAAATAGGCAAGCTATGGGTGTGTGTATGTGTGTGTGTGTGTGTGTGTGGAAGGGTGACATCAAGAGTGTCTTTTAACCTGCATTTAAGAGTTTCCTGCATTTTCCATTTTTTAGACATTTTTTTTTCAGTTTTTTTCAGGCATATTTCTCCAATGAAAAAGTCTTAGGAGCTAATCTTTTCTAAATGAGGGCACTACAATGAAAAGACCTGAGATTGGTTTATCCTACCCCTTAGAAAAAAGAAGAAAGTATCCATTTGGCTTACTTTTCCATCATCACTGTAATTTGCTGAACAAAAGCGACATTTTATCTGTCAGTCAAATTGCCTAAATGACACAAAACAAATACCATGACATTCTTCGCATGCTTATCATAGTGACTGACAAGAAGAAGAGTACTGCTTCATAACCACATGCCACATCGACAGGAGCACTGAAAGTGTGTGTGTGTGTGTGTATGTGTGAGAGAGAAGGAAGGAGAAAGAGAGGGAGAGAGAGACTGAAAACGCACCATTCTAAATGGTTCTCTACGAAGGCGGACATGGGGCTAATCTGAACAGTGTAGGTGTCGTTGGCTGAGTATTCAAACAGGCCGTAGTAGGGGTTAAATAGCTCCTGAGACAGCAGAAAGAAGAATTCCCGCGAAGGCCCACTGTAGTCCAGACTACATGTGAAACAGATAAAAAGATATACAAAGTAAGGGAACAGCATGACAAGGAATAAATAAAAAAACCCTCAAAACAGCAAAGCAAACTAAAAAACATGTTTTGTCTAATTAGAATAACAAAATACTCAAACAAGCATCAGGGATGAAGCCTAGTCCTGAACTGCATAGAATTTTCTGATTTTCAACTGGAGTGGAGATAAAGTGAAGGAGATGTTTGAAAAGAGTTTCATCATCAAATCCCTTTTATACATGATATAAGCTCTGTTCATACTGCAGGGCAAATCATAAATGTTCCTAAAACCTGGTTTTTAGAACTGCAATCAATATTCAGAAGTTACATGTGACCAATTAGCATGGTCAGACTGTAGTTGCACTTCATTGCATATCATCCAGTGATGAAGCAAACATGAGTATGCTGACTAGAAAGGGGAAAAACGTAGTGAACCTTTCATATTTGTGAGTTGTGCCACTTCTTAAAAGAACTATCAAGTTATATTTCACAACAGTACCGCACTTTTTAGCATCTATAGTGTGAACAAGACATGACATTAGAGTAGATAATATTAGCTTGAAGGCTAGGCACTACCATTAATACACAGAGACAGGTTTCAAGTTTACACCTTTGCTGAAAGGTAAATATTTGAATGCAATTGAAAAGCTTTTTGTTGTTCAGACTGCGGAATGAACAGACATGAGCGACCAGTATTAGGCTCATTTTAATCTCAATTCAGCAGTACAGACTAAACCGTTAAATAGATGCATCCCAAAATCTCCACATTGTTTGGGCCCTAATGATGTTTTACCAGCAGTTAGAAAGCCACTGCAATGTGTTTTTTCAGGCTTGAAGGTGGACATACCCTTCTTCTCCTACAAACGTAATGTAGAGCTTGTTCCTCTGCAGCTCTTTGCGAGAATAGGCCATGGCCTGGTTAAACGTGCCTTCCAGCAGGTGCTCTCTTCTGATGATCAGCCTAGGACAGATATAGGATTTTCACATAGAGGAACTGGTCAGATCTGCTTTATTTTTAAACATGCACAAAGCGCACACACACACAAAGCATCCGCTAGCCCACGCAAACACACACTTACTTGATTTTTCCTGGCCCCTGGCCATAGCCCTTGGCTTCAAGTTTCCTGTAAAAATTGCGCAGTTTGGCTTCAAAGTCTCTGCGGTATGGTGCAGGAGCTCTGGCTCTCTGCAATCCTGCCAACACACACACACATACACACAAAGAAACACAATTCAGTGTAGGTTATGGTTCTCTACCTACAAATTACTCATAAAATATTCATAACACTAGCCTCTGAGATACATACTTTTGGACTGAATACTACCTTCTGTAATAGCTTTTCAACTTTTCCACCTCATTGCCATCCAGCTGTGATATCATTTCATTTATAAACGCTTTTTCTGAATTCCCTGAAACCTCATCGGACCCCCTCTGAGTGGTACACTGTACATGTTCCTCCCACTAGCCCTGGGAAGCTCTTTACAGCCCAGCAGGGTGCTGCAGAATCAGGCATAAAGCTCCACATCAAAGACACTTCACAGAGAGGCATTGGAAGAGGCAAGAGGCAAGGAAATGTGTTTTAGCTCAAGGGTAACGCCGACTGGTTGCTGCAAGGACAAACACAACTGATGGTGGTAACTATTATGCAACTTGTCTGTGCAGTGATGAGGAGCTGACTCCAAAAGAGTCGATTCTTTGACTCTAACACGTCTGAGAGTCATGGTCGACTCTTGGCCAACGACAGAGTCTAAATGCTGTCTGACTCCGTCAGTACTGTAATTGCCTCAAGTGGTACTTTGCAGTTTTTTGAGTTTGAGTAGCATTCATTAGTTCAATTACAAGGCCCCGGACAGCTGTTACAGTGTCCTAGCTTGCTAATGCCTAACAGGGCCCACATCAACTAGAACCTGAATTTGTTGGACGTCATTAGATGTTTCACTGAGATCTGTATACATATACAGCCATGGAAAAAAAATTAAAGGCCACTTTTCTCTTTTTTCTGTTCACTGTTTGTACAATTTGTGGCAGTGTGTGTGTGTAAAATGCACAGGTTGATATTCTTTTATAAACTATTGCAGTGTGAGCTGTGTAAAAAATAAGAAATGGCTCCATAATGTGCAGAAGTATTTGTAGAGCAGCTTCACTCCTGATTCAGTTTATGATGGGATGAAACAGAGCTCACATGCACACACTATGCTCTTAACATCACAATTTTAATTGTTGAGACTGTAAAATAATGTAAGAATGTTGTGTAGTTTAACATTCCCAAGGTATAATAAGTTATTTATATGTATTATTTTTTATTTTATTTACATTATTTTGTTTGGAATTTTGAATCAAATGTGGTCAGTAGTGTATAAACCAAAACTGACATGCACATTTTACACAGACACACTCCTACAAATTGCAAAAGCAATAACCAGAAAAAAATGATGCAGTATCTTATTTTTGTCCATGGCTGTATATATAGACTATACTTATGTGGTTTACTCTTCAGTCTCCCTTTATCAAGACTCTTGTGCTGTTTTGACTAAAGCGGTGATCAAAGACGAACTCCCATGGCAGGAGACGGGAGTCAGAGTCATACCTCAGTAATTATTTGTGTGTGACAGAGATAGGAAAAACCAGTGCTTATACACAGCACAACCTTTAGGACAGTAGTGCCAACAGGGATATTCTTGCACTGTATTATGCAAGACTGCACATGACAGATTTGCTGATATTCAACCATTTTTTAAAATAGATGACTAAATTAGAGTCTGAGTTGGGGTGGTGACTGAGCATGTGTGGATAACTCTTCATGATTGCACGACTAGAGATTAGAATGATTATAGTGTTGATTGGCAATCACGCCAGACTCTGAGGCTTTGGGAGTAATAATAGGGGACAGAATGTGAAATTGCAGAGTGTTTGAGCCAAAATCATGTAGTTAAATTTAGGTGTTTATCAGGCCGAACACAAGAACGCATACCCGCTCACCCAAATGCACACACAGATTTACAAACCTGGTGAGTTCTGGGGAGAGGACCCAGGCGAGCATCGTGGGGAGAAGCTGAGGCTGGGGTGGAAGGGGTGAGTGGGGATGTATGACATGATGTCCTCCTCAAATAAGCTGCAGGAGAGAGAGTCAAAACAGAGCTGAGCACAGAATTTCTGCCCTGGATTAAGCTTAGACCTCACTCGACTTTTAGACCTGGACAAAAATCCAATTTACATAATTTTCCCGCTATTCCAGGTGTAGATAATGAGTTGAGACTTGAGCTGCATGCTAAAGTAGTACATTATATGTGCAGTACCAGTGAATGCACTGCTATAGGTGTAAACTATTTTGACATGCTATTTATTATCTGTCCTTGCATACAGGCTAGATGTCTTATTTACTTTCTGGTTATGTAACAACAGACATTAGAGAATGCATAGCCAAAACTACCATTAGCTGCTATCTTAAAGAATACATTTTGTCTTTAATTTAATTTTTTTTATTAACAGCATACAGTGTTAGAAGACACACAGAAAGTCTGGTAACACTTTATTGAAGAAAAGTGTTTGTAAGCTACAAGACATCTGCTTCTTTAATGACAGCTGACATAAAACTACATGGGCCATACTGTATATTTTATTTTTCCCCAGTATGTTCAATAAATTAAAAAATAGGAAAAAAGGGGATGTATACCTATTTTCACCAAGAAAATACAGAGTACATTTTTTCATATGCATATATTATATCATATACAAATGAGCACCATGTTTTTCCCTGTCACAGCAGAGCATTTTGAATGTTTAAAGAGGCATCAGCTTGAAGAAATTAACAATACTACATTTTTGTACATCAAGATGCAGTCTTAATATAAAGCCACTCCCAGTGCATTCAATTTCAAGTTGCTTATCTGAATACGTAATGTGATCCAAAGAATTCTCCAAAAAATTAACAATAAATAAAAGTATATGAGTATATGCATAATGTAGGATTCTGCAAGTCAGTACTATTGTGCAGATCTACTTTGTCTCACCGCAGTTCTGGTGGATTTCAGTGGATAGACAAAAACACAGCTGTGTTTTAAAAACACACTCCTGTGTACTATGTCTGCCTCTCTGTAGATTATGTTACTCAGTGAGGGGTTGCATGCTCTCCCATGTGTGTGTGACGTAAGTCAGAGTGTCCTTTTTTACAAACAGTAATCCAATTGGCAGGACAATGGTGAGGCCCTGCAATGGGATTGGCACTGAATGAACGACTGAGTGAGCTCCGGGTTTATCAGGGCAGAGGTAGTAAACACACCTTAACAACATAACCACGTCCGCGTCGCAAGACAGCTTCTCCACACCTTGTGGTCCCTCGTTTCTGATGTAATGGATCTTCTCCCTGCAAGATCAGACCGTATACATGGTTCCAGCACTTCAATATCTTACTGCCTTTCTCCTTTGTCCTAAATGGCTATTGAAAAGTCCAATCGCTTGGCATGTTAATTGGTTTTAAATGTGCTTCACTTCGCTGAATGGGAGCTGTAATAGCTGTAATAGCCAGCATTCAGGAATGCTTTTAAGACCGAGATCACATGTCAACATTTGTGAGATAGAGATCTGTCTGAATCCTCATGTAACTCTACACGCAAAGTTCAGCAGAAACTGCTGAGTAACAAACTTTCTCATCATAGTTTCTAGCATCATGGCAGCCACAACAGCCATCCATCATTCACTTGTATTCTCACAGGTGGCATGCATACTACAGCTTTAAAGGAGGGAAATATGAAACAGCCCCACCAAATTCTAACACAGCCTCCTTGCCTTTACCTCGTTTTGATGATTATGACTTTTGACAGGTCTATAAACTGTCTTTCTCCAAGGCCAGTGTTCCCTTCGGAGAATGAAATTTAAAGGACAAAAAACACATTTGCATTCTGTGCTCATATAGCTAGATCTTCATGAATCCTCACTGAACATGTTGTCCTTTTACCTGAGTGTGTGATTGCGGGCCAAACTAGGCTGCCTTTCCTGCAGCATCTCCAGGATGTTTGGCTGACGGAGGAAAGCCACAATCTTTTCATTATATGCTGTAGAATAACAAAAAAAGACATTAAGATATATGGGTCACATAAAAGTACAATCAGAAGCATTGCTAATTTGCTGCTCAGTCACATAGTGTTGGCTCAGTCACAGGGCTTGTTACAGAACCAGAATAGGACAAAACAAGCCTGAGGCAGCTGAGATTCCACCCAAACACTGCAAAAAACCCATGTTTTAACGTAACTTGTTGCTCCTCTACAGCTCTACAGAGATAAGCTGCTAACAGGCATACCAGATTTCCTTTGATGTTACACTTCTGTTTGTGAGTGGATATATTACTTCTATAATTTAGATTTGGTAAAACCGTTAACATTCACTGACCTTGAAAACAGAAAAAGTAATTATGTAATTATGTAACAATGTAATTATGTAGCTATATAATTTTATACTGCTAACTTTTTGCCTGGAGTTAATGATGCCTAGCAAAGGCATTCTACACTTTAGAGCTAAAGCAACTCATCAGTGAGGTTTTCACTCTTCTCTCTAAAGGGATTCCAGGAGCCAGACTTTAGCAAAACCTGCAGTCATTTCCTCCGCACCAGCACTGGCAACCCCCATTATACGGGGAAGTACCAGATAACAGCCTGCTGCTGTAATGGCTGACGATAAGACAGGCTCGTACTGGGTGTTGAAGGTGAAATTAAATGTGTTGTTGCTTTAGTAACTCCATGAACGACAGGAAGAATATTGATGCCCATTCACAGTGGTGGTGAGAGCTGTCCCAGAGAGATGTGATTACTATTATAGCTGACAAGAAATTCAATGACTGTGAAGAATAATTTCTTCAGTGTCAATATTCTACACACATTCAGAATCACCAGAGATGTATTCACTGAAACATTCGGAGGAAATGATTAAAACACATATCAACAGAGAATTCTGGTTTAGCTTGGAAAGATTTAGCCTTGTGTTGAGGTAAAAGACCATCAGTATAGAACCTCTATTGAAAATGCTTTTAATGTGTACCTTCAGGCTTAGTCTATTGAACAATGTTTTTCTAAGATAATGTAACATGTAGTTACAGACAGAATAGGTCCAAAAAAATGTAGACACCTTCTCATCCAATGTTCTGTCTGAATCAAAAGTGTTTATAAGACGTTTATCCTCACTACAGTTGGCACTGACACTTGGCAGTGGACATGGTGACCTTAATCTCATTTGTAGCAGTTCAGGAGCTGTGTGTGCAGTTGAATGTTTGCATCAGAAATAGGTGCAAGGCAAAAGAACTCACCATTAGTCAAAGGAACTCCTAATTAGAAGAGATGTCTGAATACTACAGAACATGTTGATATAATACACACCGACTAGCCATAACATGAAAACCATCTGGCCGATACTGTGTGGGCCACCTTTGTGCTGCCAAGACAATTCTGACTGAGGCAAGGACTCCACAAAGACCTGGCACCAAGATGCTAGTAGCAGATCTTGTTCTGTAAGTAGCGAGTTGCAGCCTTCATTCATTGGACTAGTTTGTGCAGCACATCCCACAGATACTTGATTAGATTGAAATCTGGGGAATTTGGAGGTCAAGTCAACTTTGAACTCTTTGTCATGTGTCTCTAACTGTTCTTCTAATAATGACAGTTCACTAATTCATGCATGAGACAACTGTGTAGACATTTAGCTAAATCTGCCCTAAATTAAAATCTCAGAAGGTGCGATTCTTACAAACCACACAGATTACCTATGTTTGGTTTACAATGGTGATAATAAGGTGGTCCGAATACCTGCTGTTTGGGAGATTCTCTGACCCTGTGGTTTCGCCCTCACGATCTGGCCTTGTCAAAAGCACTCAGATTATTACTTTCACCCATATTTTCTGCTTCTAACACATCAAGTTTAAGAACACACGTTTCACTTGTTGCCATATTTTACAGTTGCCACAGATATTGTTCACTTCACCTGTCAGTGTTTTAATGCTGTGGTTGATTGATATATAAGACATGTATAAACTCACAATAAAAAAAGGTGAGTGTATGTGTGTGTGATTATGTGTGTGTGCAGACTGACCTAAGGGCACTGAGTCATGCTGGTATTGGCTCCTGATAGCAGTTACTAGGCTGTTCCCGGGTCTGGTCATGAGAGATGCTCCTCTGCTGCGAGACACATCAGATGCCTGTGCAGGAGCACACGTTAGAACAAAAGATCAGTCTGTTTCCAGCTCTCAGAAACATGAGTTCTTTCTGTCACTTTTTCCTGACAGTTTAAAAAGCTTTTGCACCTCACCATCTGTTTCTTATCCAGTCTGCCTGTCTACAAGTGTGTGTGTGTGTGTATGCATATGCACTCACTTCTCCAGCGCTGTAGCTGCGCAGTCTCTGTAGATGTTGCCTGTGTGTGAGGTGGTTGGGCAGCCGCCCGTTCTGAAAGGGAATTCTGGGATCGATGAAGGTGGTGGCCCGGCTGTTGTGGTCCACAAAGAATGACTAGAAAAGAGAAAAGACCCCAATAATTAGACATTTTTCCATACTGGAAGACACTGCTTCATGTACTGCAGGCTCAAAGCAGCGGCTCCAGACATCGTAAGGTTTATTCTTTTACACTGAAATGGAGCTAGTGGACAACACCGCTGCCCCACACACAGAAGACAGGTTCAGTCTCATCCAATTAGACATAAGAGCACTTGGGCAAAACTGTTAACTGTAATTTCAGCATTTTATTTGGTTCTATATAAAGTGTCTGCTAAATAATGTAACATTCTTAAAAATAATCTAAATGTTTACAATAACTGTAATGATCTATGTAATTTCAATTTAAAATAAAAGAGCCTATGTCACTGAAAACTAAATTTCCCTTAATGCTTTAAAATAAAAGAGCTTGTAGTTTGTAAACCCTGTTAAAGATTCAAAAGACAGCTTTCCCACTCCACTACAGTCCAAATACATTCATTTAATTACTGAAGTTTTAAAAATAAGCAATGTATTTACATATGTCCACCTATTCAGCCAACACCAACTTATCACCAACTTATATTAGAAGGAGTGTTTCAGTGTAGTCTGCTTTTTGAACGAGACACAATACAGGTCAGTCAATCAGAACACAGTTAACAGTACCAAAAACAGTCTGTTTAATTAATAAAAAAGGAAAAATGTAAAAAAAAAAATAATAATAATAATAATTATGACAATAGTGGTGAATAAATCCCTCACAAATATGAGACATATAATGATCCTAGGGTAAAAAACAAGGAAAATGTTAGCCTTTAATCAAAGGCTTTGCAATTTTGTTTACGGATTATAGGGTGAAATTTAAATAACTGAGTATTGGTATCAGTATTGGCCACACGATGCTAATGATCAGTTACTGAGTCACTCTGCGGAGTACATCTACAGTTCTGAAGAGTGCATTTGAAACTGTGTGGAAGACTCCACCTTTCCCTGTGGATCCGTTTTGATCTCCCAGCCCCTGGGTAGCTCCAGCTGTGTGTCCGCAAACTTATTGAGGAAAGTGACGAGGTCGCGGTTGTGCTGGTATCGCTCAAAGTTCCGTGCATCCCGCCGGATTTTCAGAATCATGTGCTTTAGGCAGGTGCTGTTGGTAAACATTCGGTATGCCCCCTGCAAATAAAACACAACAGAACAAAACGGCAGGTGAAGAAATCTTTACGCATTCTTACACCTCATGCTTTATTTCTGTGTGTAGTGTAGCGATTGCAGACCACATTATGCAAGACTGTGTTTCGCGCAGGGGGTGTGTGTTTAATGACATCCCAGCAAACACAGAGGCGATTCATAGTGGTGTGCGGTTTGCAGAGACCCTTAAGTCATTAAACAACATGTCAATAAATAGCCGCATTGACAGTAACAAAGGAATCTCTTGTTGATATTTGTTGACCAAAGGTTATCACACAATGTTCGGAACACACATGCTGAGACCTCAGCACTTACACAGCCCTGAAAATCAATCCACGCTTTATATTCACACAAACGGCTGCATACACAAAGACGAATAAAACATCCTGGCTAAACACAGACACAGAGATTACTAATGATATCACAAGCATGTGATAAGAGTTTAGTAAGTGTGGTTACGAATCACATTGTACTCCCCCTCCCTTCCCCTAAAAAATCCACACACAAAGACATTTGTATTTTAATACATTTTAAGAAATGGTATACATTTATACGTATCTAGATATATAATTATAATACTTATACAACAACTACTACTACTACTTCTATTACTACTACTACTACTAATAAAAATAATAATAATAACAATAACAATAATATGTTTCAAATGTATGATGTATACCGTAATATGTCTCTCATATAAACTAAATTCAAAAGCTTGGAATCACAATCCAAAAACTTGGCTAGAAACCCTAACCATGGCTAGAATACAATTGTTTCAGTTATGTTGGTTTGTTGGTTTCTCTGTTTTTTTTCTTTGATAAATGTTGCTGTACTTTATCTCTATCCACCCTTCTTTTGAAAGCTCATGTTCTCTTCTTCACAGAAAGCTGCTCTGTTACTTACATAGTTAGCATGAAGAACAGTGAAAAATTCAGGGTGGGTGACAAACTTGACTGCCGGACACTGCAGCAGTAAAGTGACCTTCTGACTGCGTATTGGGGATGAAGAACTTTCTCTCCTCAGCTCTGAAAAACAACATAATTCCCATTAAATCATAGGCCTAAATATTCCACACAATAGAACAGCCCCTGATTGGCCACCTGATCATGTCGACTGGACATAGTACAGTAATTTCTGTCTCCTGTAATCATTTACTGTATAAAATATGCAAAAGGAGACCTATGGACCACCTCAGATGGAATCTCTAGATGAAAATGTGCCAGAAGCATTTATATCTTTGCTATGTAACAAAGTTGTCAGCATGAAATAATATTAAATATTTGAAATTAATTTTATTCAAATTAAATAAAGTGCAGCAAAGGGAACAGGTACATTACTGATCCAAGTCAGTAGATACATTATCCATCTGCCTATTTAGTAGTAACAAAATCAGAACAGTCTTTTCAAAATCAAGCTGCAAATAAAAAAATAACTACAAGACATAATCTCTAGCCAATCTGCTAAATCCACTGTGGACAATCACTGCTGGTCTGAGACCAAACAGCAAAATCTCTGCACAGCGGGAAGTTGTCTGGTGAAGAGAGGGTTACCGTTCGGCTGAGGGGGGAGGTCACTCTCCGTCTCTGTGCTGCCGCCTCCCTCCAGCCTTCGGCCACTGGAGTCATCATCAGTGGCCATGGTCCTCTGGACGTTCTGATACCTGACCAGGGAAAAGAAACAGAGAAAAAGTGACACTGAGGCTGAGCAATATGGTAGAAATGTATCATCATCATACTGTATATGTGTCACAGTATTTAGTGATAAATACTGTGACACATATTGAAAGGACTGGGAACTAGTAGGATCAGACAAAGTGGACCAGTAAAACAGAAGCACTCCATTTAAAAAGACAATGAAAAACTAAGCATTCAATGACTGTTGATACTTTAAAGAACAAGAGGAAAAGTCCAACAAAAACAATTTATTGATCAAGAAAACGAATACGCTTAATATCCAATCATCTGCAATGTCTTTATGTTACATGCAGGCGTTCAGTGTTCTTAAAGTATTGAGGAAACCCATGATATACTCGGGTAGTTTATCACAATGATAACATATTATGCTCTTATTGTGTACTAAATCATTCAAAGATGTGCAATTTCTTATTGTGTGCTAAATCATCATTTCATGGAATATCTTTATTATTATATGCAATAGTTTACTATGTGCCATGGGCATGTAAAATATCACAGTTTATGTCACTATTACATGCAATAATGTACTCTGTATAGAGTGCAACTCCAAACCACTACTACAGCAGTCATTTGACTTCTTTATCTATAGTATTTATACCCACCTCTCTTACTGACCACAGGATTTTGTGCATATAGCATAGTATTTTCTGGAGACGTATTGTAACTTTGTTTTTATTTTGTATTTGTGTCTCTGGGTGACTGTGCAGTCGTAGCATAAGCAAAGCAAGTTTTCTGATTCTGACTCCCAGCTGTGTGTATTGTAAGGGTATACTATTTGGATATTGTCCAGAACACGTGCTGCCTTGTTTCATGTTGAATTTTGCTGTAGAAGTTTTCTTTTTTTTTGAGAGATAGCTCCCGTACAACAATCTGAAAGAACATGTTCCCTTTTACAGACTGTAGAACAGCTCCTGTGTAATGTCTACTGTAATTACAGTCTGGTCAGCCCATGTGGTACAAAAGGTCTAACAATAGAAGCAACAACCAGTGTGTGAGGAACAAAACAAACAGGAATGTTTTACTTGGAACCAATGACACAGAGGGCACTGGGGCAGAAACTCTGTTTCAGTGTTAAGAATGAACACTGTATTACAGAGGAACTACACTTCTGTCTACTCACACACTACATTTCCAAGACAGATCCACTCGCATTTTAATGTTAACCATCACTCATCTTACAAATAAGTCCATACATCCTCTACAGTTTAACATACTGGAAACATTTTAAATATAAAATGTGCCATAACGTCTGGCACATCATAATGTAAACATTATTCAAAGTGTATTTTAGCATGCATTAAATATGGTACAAATGACACTAAACGACTATTTAAAAACTGAGCTGCGTTCAGTCAATACATGACTGAGAAATATATTTCAAATAATTATGCTGCAAGTAGAGGCAGCAAGAATTCACTTTTCTTTCCCAATACTGATACTTGCAATGATCCAATGTGTCTTTCTTTAAAAACTAATATGCTGTAAAATAAGCTATTTTTAACTGATGCACTCCACTTAAGTAGGCTATCATACCCTCCTCCATCCCTGAGGAAGAAATACACAGCCAACAACATGACATCACACAGCGTGAGTGTGTTCTATTTCAGGCTGGATTTGTTACAGAACTGGTTCAGATTCATTCTTGTTTCTCCTTAATATCTCATCCAGCATTTTCTATTGATTTACCCAGGATCAGATCATAGCCAAATTTTAATGACGAAATAATGGTTTTACTGACCCAGTCTGGACCGTTTCTGATCAGATTTAACTGACTTGTACATTCAAGTTCTTAAATTATATTATGCGGATCAATAACATGATTATAGGAGTGTAACAATGCACTCAGCTCATCATTTGATCAGTATTCCAACAATATTCTAATGACAATATTTAAATATCTAAATGAACTATGATCATGTAGCTGCACAAATTTCTACAGTAACCCTTCACTGAAAGCCTGTATTCATAAGGATACATGACACATACATATGCCTTTCATGACATTTGACGTAAACCTACATAAACATTTCTAAAGGCTTATTACAACAATTCAATTGAATTAAATTTTATTTACAGAATGCTTTTTACAACCAAGCTGTCACAAAGCAGCTTTACAGAGTTCAAGTCTGAGCCCCTCGTAAGCTAGCCAAAGGCGACAGAGGCGAGGAAAAACTCCCTCAGCTGGAGGATGAAACTTCTGTAGGAACCAAGACTCAAAAGAAGAACCCATCCTCCTCTGGTCGACCCAGAGGGAAAGAAAAAGAGTCTCTATTGAGATAACTGACAAAAGAAAGCCTTCATGAATAAATGTATAGAGAGATTTATGTAGATTTATGTAGGTGTATGTCAGTTATCTATTTGTCAGTTTATCTATTTGTTATGTACCCTTATGAATATAGTCTTAAACTACAGCTGGGATGGAGGAAGGGTGTTTAGAGTGGGCTGTTAATTGGTGCTGGCTGTTTGCAAATTCTGGTGTAGCTGTTTACAGTACAGTCGCATTAAATGACAAATAATACAATATCCATTTTACATCATGCATTGTCACACATCTTTATCACCACCATATCACAATGTCACAATGCATCAAACAAAGACAGATCACTCAGCTTCTTTTACATAACAGCTAAAGTTATATTCTACAATAAACAGTAATTTGAGGTGACCGCTGTTGCTCTTCTCATGCTCGACTCACACCTCCTGCTGACAAGCTTACAGCGGTGTGAAGCATCTATAAACCCAAGCCAAGAATAACAACTGTGTTCTCTTTCAGATAAACATATCAGGCCACAAAAACATTCAGCAGAACTTCAACACCTGAGTTACAAACTAGAAGCTCATCTATTTCAAAGCTGGACTCTGCATCACATTCTCTTAGGGACCAGCACTGAGAGGCAATCATGGTTAAAAGCCTTTCATCGCGTGGTCTAATATCTTCTCTTCCAGTCAGGTATTGCATAAGGTTTTCAGTGGGAAGCAATGTGGTTGGTGGACTCACAATGAGACGGACATTATAGAGATCTAGGCCTTTAGAAAATCAGATTATCACAATCTGCTGTCATGAAGATTCCATGCAGTGGATAAATAAACCTACGTCCTCTAGATGGCACCACAACATGTAAAATAATGGCCTCTTTGCAGACACCCTCTATTTTGGTCTAGTGTATTATTTGGACATCAACAATAGTGGATTATGTTTTTTTAGGACAAAGATCTGGCAGTACAAAATCTACTATGATTAAAACTTGAATTTTGATTAATATGTCATGCATTAATTTGACATGTAGTGCCAGACTACTGACATTTCACCCTTCTCTAAACCAAATACAATGAAGTGGTAAAGCATTTGGCAAAATACAAATGTGGATAATACTGCACCATTATATGCCACAGTAAAGTCCAGTGAATACCCCGCCCTATAACTTTAATACCGCTTGTGATACACTTTCAATAGCACCTACACTTTTACTGCCACTAAGGGCACCCTTATGTCTTCTTACAATTGCCCAAGGTTCTATGATGCTGACTGTCTTCTGAACATTAATATACGTATGGTGCAATACTCATTCTGGAAGGTTTACATCCCTTTCTCACTTTATCCTTGAGTACTATTATGACATTTACATCCCACTCACACTACAATTACGCTGTCGTATTGTCTCTTTATTGTATTGTTCCTGTTATCCCTTGGAATGCTGTTAACTGCCTCCTGTGCAATATCATACTTCTGATACAGTAGTAGTCCCTCAGGAAGGTTTATAAAGCACCCACACTATACTGTTATACTACATTGTCATGGTACCTATTTATTGTGTGATTTGTATTGTTTCTAATGCTGTCTGTTACTTTATGTTGCACTGTGGTCCAAGAAGAAATGTTGTCTCATGACACTATGTACAGGTTCACAGCTGTTGATGATGAGCCTTGAATTTAATAGCACCCTTTTTCCAGTTTAAAACTTGTCACAGCGCTGAGAATGCAGTACCTCCTGTTGAGCTGCTCCATCTGCTGGATGGAGTTGGATCTGTGCATGGTGGGGCATTTCACAGCGTGGCTTGGCCTTTGCCACGTGGTGGTGCGGTTTACATGGTCCACGTAGAACACACGGCCGTGACTGTCTATCCTCGCCTCCCAGTCTGAGGTCACAAAAAGAGAGAGAAAGAGAGAGAGCGAGTAAAGTGGATATTTAATGCTCCTGTTAAGCACACACCTAAAAACACACACACACACACACAATCTATATTGTCTAATCTTAAACTAATCTCCTGTACAAGCCCTAAACCTGAACTGAGGCATAAACCCATGCATTATCCTGGCCATAATCACAGCCTTACCATAACAATACACAAACAATTTTTAGCTTAATTTTATACATACCTCCAGCAAAATGGGCACTTTTTTCATTTTTCTATGTAAGCAACTCTGTACATTCTGCACCTTCTGCAGATGTAGGGTCGTAAATAAAGAGATGTGCAGCGTTTTCTGAGGAGCACAGAGGAAAATGTGTGTGCAGGTTGATTTATGTGTTGATGCAGCCAAACACTTCATCGCCCTGTCGGTTGTTTATGAGTGAGTTTGATACGCATGGCTCAAGAGACAGCCACTGTGGTGTACTCAGATCAGTGTTCCCAAACCACATTATGCACTGAACACGCAGAAATGAAGCCCCAAATCTGATCCAGACTCAGCACACTATCCGTAATGTGCCACATAGCAGAAATAAATTCAGGAAGTAAAACTATCTGTCATGTGCTCATAAATCACCAGGCTGTGCCACATGGGGAAAATTCCACTGACAACTCTCCACACACATGCCTAACCAATATAATGCGTCTTCAGTGACTGGCTGAATTTGGTTAAGCTCCTAACTGTTTCCTTGGGCCCATTCTGGGACAGCCTAGGCTTGGAGAATGACAGTGTTATAACAGACTGACCCCAAATGTGAAATGTGCTGGAGTTCATGGAATAAAAACGATTGCTTGGTGACACCTACTGCATCTTAGTCCAATACTTTTTGCTTTTATTGCTCTTCTTTTATAGACTATGGCAGTGGTCACCAATCCTGCTCCAGGACATCCACTCCCCCATGAAATTCAGCTTCAGCCCAAATATAACACATTTCATCCAAATATTAGATGGACTGAAGGTCTGGTCAGTCAGGGCGGGAAGTGATTTTTGTTTAGGAAAGCAGATCTTTAAGAGCAGGACTGGTGACCACTGGTGTACAGCTTTACATCTATTTTCGAGTCATAGTGGCTTACTGTATGCTGGCTGTGGAGCTATGGAGCTGTGGAGCTGCATTCTCTATAGTGATGGAGCACCATTCAGTACCGTAGGGTTTAGTTGGAGTGCTGTATGTGTTCCAGAACTAATCATCCAACATCAGTAATGCTCTTGTGGCTGAATGCAATTAACTCTTTCACACACTTGCTTTGTGTTGCTGTTTTCTTATGCTTTTCTGTTCCACATTAATCACCTCTCACTTTAACTCTCCACCCCAACACTCTCTCTCTCTCTCTCTCTCTCTCTCTCTTTCTCTCCCCTTCTCTCTCGCTGACTCGGATCAAGATCACCAGGGGACCTGGAATTGTTTAGCTTATGAGTTTCTGAGCCATATGTTTGCTCTTAAACCAGAACAGTGTGGTGCACTGTCATTATATTTTTCCAAATAACCTGAGTCAGGCTGATTGAATAATACACTCCAATACCTCTATACACAGGAGGGTAGTACACCTGCCTCCAAGCACTTCCATCATGCAATACGACTCATATTTAACTAAATCTACTGAAGAATTAAAAAAGTGCTACATCATTTATACGCAATCATTAAAAACGGTTATCATGCGCTATAGGTCCAAAAGTTTGTAGACACCTGTTCTTCCAACGTTTCTTCTGAAATCCTAACTAACAGGGAGTTTGTTCCCCTTTGCTGCAGTCACAGAATCTACACTTCTGAGAAGGCTTTACACTAGATGTTGAAACATTGCTGTGAGGACTTGATTACCTTCAGCCACAAGAGCATCAGTGAGGTCAGGTACTGATGTTCAATGATGATCTGGATCCCAGAGGTGGAACTCCATCACTCCAGAGAATACAAGTCTGTTTCTCTAATGCTGGTGGAGCAAGATTTTATTTAAAATCAGACAGCCTCACTTAAAAACAGAAGGCATCTGTGGGTTTTTTTGTGGGAGTTCTTTGTTGATATTCTATTATTTTGTCCTTAATGTGCAAACCAAAATGTATAAATAAAAAAGCAACAGAAAACAACATCACTGTTTTTGTGTTGTTATTGCACTTACTGAAGAACATTTTTTATATTACCATTCACATTGTCATAGTGGGTAGAAAAGTCTTTTTCCTGCATTTTCCCTATGATGTGTGTAATATGGAGGCAGGTGAGTGTAGAGTGTAGTGTAGTGTAGTCATGGCTCCCTGCTAAAAGTCCCTACTGGGGAGCTTTTTGGAGGTTATTTTTAGCGTATTGAATGTGTGCCTGTTTTAACAGGAAAATCCAAAGCTCAGCATTGTTCCCGCCAGTGTTTTACTGCACTGAGTGCCAGTGTCCAAAAAGCCAAAACACTGAAGTCAGATCTGCAAAATAAGAGGATTTTAGAGACAAACTATTCAGGGGCTGAATTATTGATTGAAAAGTCACTGTAAGCAGAACACAGAGTGACATGTTCCAATAAACAGAGTAGTGTATGAGAAATAAAAATATTTAAAGACTATATCACACAACAGCTATAAATACAGTGTTCCATGCATACTCTACCCATTAATGGTTTGTCACTATGGAAACGACAGATATGAGAGATCAGCTCAGTATAGAGCTGATCCCTGGAGAGAGGAGCTCATTTGTGTCAAGGCAGTCTGGAGGGTCCTGGAGGGGCCCGGTGACACGTCTTGTACTGTATTTCATGGAAAAGACCACGGTAATCAGCGCTCATTCTAATGTAGTATTCTCTCCTCATTCATTCTGCGTACTTCACTGGCTCAAAACAAACGGCATAGATTAGTCCCGGGTGATACTGAGAAAATTCAATAGCACATTATTTCTCAAGAGGTTACTGAACCCATGCTTCCTGAGTGCCACCGCTCTTTTCTTAAGGAATGAAGAAAAACCTGCCATAGTTGTGTGACACCAACATTACCAACGATAAAATATTGCCAGGCATGTCAGTGCATGTTTTGACAGAGCTGGGAGTTAAGGAGATTTGAAAGGGTTTGAATCTCACTGGCGCTGGTGAATTATTCAGAAGAAACTGGGGCAGTGATGATGCAGAACATGACACGGCAATCACATCAGTCACTTGAGATTTGTAGTCTTGGCTACATGCATAGACCAAAACACACACCTCACACATGCAAACACACCGCCACAAACACGTGCACATAATCGAATGTGGCATGTGAGGGAAAGAGGGTAAGGAATGGCAGAGGGAATCTTACTTGGTGGCAATGATTCATCAACACTCGAGGGAATGACTGGTAAAGCAGGAAGCGGACTGCATGGCAAGTAGTTAGTGCCTATAGAGGTGATGGAAAACAAAGGACAGTGTGGTAATGATGGGTAATGTGAAAATAAATATATCAGAATCGGAAAACCAATTGATCCTGGAGGAATCAATAAAGACATATATAGACATATCTATATATGTCTACACACACACACACGTATCTATATATATATCTATATATGTCTACACACACACACA
>JBBPCY010000007.1:7281362-7305734 GCA_037974405.1 Brachyalestes nurse
ACTTCTGCCTGGTGATACTGGGGTACTTCTGCCTGGTGATACTGGGGTACTTCTGCCTGATGATACTGGGGTACTTCTGCCTGGTGATACTGGGGGCACTTCTGCCTGATGATACTGGGGTACTTCTGCCTGGTGATACTGGGGTACTTCTGCCTGGTGATACTGGGGTACTTCTGCCTGGTGATACTGGGGTATTTCTGCCTGGTGATACTTGGGTACTTCTGCCTGATGATACTGGAGGCACTTCTGCCACAGTCCTGCTGTTGCAAAGTAAGTGAGGAAATTACTGAGTGTGCTGAAGGTCCTCACTCTGCACACTGATTACTACCCCCTTATCAAACTCTATTCAGTTATTCATACACTAATCTGAAAGCCTCAGTGATTAATCGCTCAGCTGTTACACTGATCTCCTCTGAACATAACTGAAATTTATTTCTGGGTCTTGACATTCACAGGCTTGGATAACAGTTTGAGAAATTGACCTTTACCAGATTGTACTGACATAGAGGCTGAACACCAGGGCAAAGCTGTGCAAATGAGGATTTAGCCCAGTGCAAACAAAGTCAAGCACAGGACGAGTGGGGAAAAGAGATCAAAGAGCGAACAATGAATTTATAGTGAAAAGAAAAGAAATCTGAAGATGAGTCCAGAATGCAGTTCTTCCAGATACTGACTGTAGCTATTATGATTCACCAATTAAACTAGAAAAAAAAAATATCGAAATGTATCTCCCCAGGGGTGATCATGCATATTTAATGATGATCATGCATATTTAAATATTCCTTTTGGTTTCTTTTACAGTGTTAAAAAGTAGACACTTTTTATAAAATATTTTTTTAAATGAGATGTTTAGAGACATTATTTGTATTTGAGCTTGTTCAACAAGCTGTTTATGTTAATAACATTCTTATCAGCCATATACAATATACATGCTTATTGTCTCATATACCATAGCTCACTACTTAGCTAGTCATGAGTCATGAGTTGAATGTTTTTTAATGAGCAAAAATACTTAAATAAATACATACAAATAAATAAAAACACATTTTTTGCTGATCCGAAAATTGTTCCGATCCGTCACGTAAAACCGTGATCCGATTCGAACCGTTACATTTTTGATCCGTTGCACCACTAGTAGTAGTAGTAATATACATTTTTCAAAATACAGCAGTTACAGCTTTTACAGCTATTTTACTACTGCTTGTGTGAAATAATCTCACACTGCTGGCATAATTGCTTCAGTTAAAGTCCACCTACTGTGTCAATAAGTAGAAACTGTTCGTGGTACTGTTACTATCTATTGTTGATACAGATATAATAAGAGCTAGCATCGGGGCAGAGACAGACATGGGGCAGATATCAGAACAACACTACCCTTACAGAAAGATTTCAAGAATCTATAAGGCTATTTAATGTTAAGTCTACTTTCATTGTGTTTTAACTCATTATATACATCCAAATAATGAACAGATTACTTTATTACCAATGGAATCGATATTAGCCATCAAAGGACCAAAGGACAAATTCCACACTCTCTTCATGTCTCTCACACAGAGATGGTGTACGATATGAAGATGAGGATGGTGATGATGGTGATGATGCTGATTGTTATCTCGTGCAAGCAAAGGAAACGCACTGACCTTAACATTACACAGGTGCAGCAGCATAATGACTCGCCAACTCAAAGCACATCAAATCCTGAGAAGAAGGTCAAGAGGTTATGTACAGACTCCAGCTCAAACATGCATTCTGCTTTGTCTCAATGTTTATTTGTATTGGTAAATCTCCCAGAACACAGTTTTCCATACAAAATGCATCTTTGCAGAGCGAGGCTAGCATTAATATCCAAAGGTTACAGAAATAAACACTGTATAATTTCTATCAAATGCAAAAGAAGCAAAGGATACCCATTCATATAGCGATATTCATTCAAAAAATACATGTTTCAAGACAAAACAGGAGAAAGTCAAACAAACTTATTTTCCCCCTTTCTGTTATGCAAATAATGATCTAACAAAGTGGTCAACAACCTTGGTCCTGGAGATCTACCCTCTTGAGGAGTCTAGTTCCAGCCACAGTCTAAAACACCTGTTCTGGCTAATGAACTTCTTCAGAAGTCTCTGATTGGTTAGAGCATTAAACATGTCAAGAAAGTAGATCTGCAGGAGGAGGGTTGGTGACCACTGCTCTAAATGCAGCTGTTCAGTGTTCTGATGCACTGATATTGTATTTACAAAAATGTAGCCTACAAAGGTATAATTTATCATGACAATATAGTTAACTTGCCCACAACTAGAAAACAGAAACAAGAAAAATCAGAAAAGCTTGAAAATGAATGAAGCCTGCAAAAGAAAATAGGATACATTTCAGAAAAATAAAACAGAGGCAATTGTAAGTTAGGGAAAAGCAAACAACAAACAAAAAAAGGTCTGTCACTGCTTTGGTTTTACAGGTGTGTCACTGCTTGCACATTCTGCTTGTGAAAATATTCACATTGAAAATGCCCAAACTACCATTTAGAAATTATAATAATCTGTGTCACTTTAGCTTATGTAGCCAAAGAGAACAAAAGTCTAACACTATAAAAAAGTAGAAAACTCCAAGTGGATTCTTAATCGGGTCTCCTGCATTGCTTCACTCTGGATGGAAAAACTAAGTTATCTGTAGCTTCAGTTAGAAATGATAGATCCATAGCAGACAGAAAGAGACATATAAATTAGATTTCAAGGATGTCTGAGAGAGAGAAAAAGTGCTCTATGATAACATTACAACCCTCAATAGCCAACAAGAATATTATCCCACTCTTAGGCGTGCCTCTCTACATTATTTAGGTGGATTAAGTAGCACAGAATCATAGCTCATCATGTTTCTGATGAAGAGAGGGCATGGCTCCTCTCTAATGTGGAGGATAGTTCACTTTTCTCAGCACTGGAATTGCCGTAACAAGGTTAACTGAGCTGGCCAAATGCGAGACACCAGTAGGTACATTCCTTCAGCATCATCTCAGAGCACCAAATAATGCAGAAGGCATGAAGACTTATAATGACATCAAGGGCAATACTATGAATTAGAGATGGGAGAAAAAATCGATACAGTATAGTATCACAATTATTTCTGCTATGATACCATATCAATATGGTTGCACCAATTATTGATATTTATTTATTTTATATTTTTTTCAACAAGATTCACAATGTTACAATGGCATACTGGCCCAAGTATCATGATAGTACACATCTTTAGTGAAAGTGAACCATTTTTCATAAAACACAGTGTCAACAGTGTGAAATCTGCATTTAACCCATTCACCCAAATGAAGCAGTGGGCAGCTGATGGTGCAGTGCCTAAGGGGAAGTGTGTGGGGATTGTGTCTCGCTCAAGGGTACCTCAGTGGTGCCACTAGCAGACCTGGGACTCAAACCCACAACCTTCCGATCACAGGAGCAACTCCCTAACCACCAAACTAAAAAAAATATTGAAATGTATCTTTCCAGTGGGAATCTGCATGATGATCATGCTGCACTTTATTTTGTTTAATAGTTATTTACATTTGGAGTTGGAGTCGATACATCTCTCTCGGTTCATCGCTCCGTTCAAACAAAAAAACGCTCTGACCAGCTGCCCGGAGCCACAAAACTTGCTCAAAACACAATAAAATTATTACACAGAAACTCCAACAAAGTTTTATCACAACCCAGCCAGCTTATAGACACTTTTAAGCCCAGTGTCATAACTTACATGTACTCACAGCGAATCAATTCAGCAAACAAAGAGTCCGTCTGTGCTTGTATGTTTGTAACCTTGTGGGAGGGCTCTTTGAAACCCTGAGATCCTCAGCTATTGGTTAAAGAAAAGAAATTGACGTGAAAATCCTCCTATTACGGCGAAAAACTTGTTTCTGGGCGGGAACTGTGCTATTCACCCTCCTTACACCGCGACACGGGTTCGTGGATCCGAGTGTCGCAAATTTGGTTTTGTATCGTATATCGTTACATAACTATGGGATCCAATTTTGAACAAAGGCAGACACAGCAGCTTAACAGCACCTGATCTAGAGTACTGTACAATAAATACAACATCAAATATCAGTTCGAAATATCTGTCAAAATTCATCCAATGATGATTATTTTAATCTTTATCTGCAAATATTGATATGATTAAAAAATTATTCTGGATTCCCAGCTAATACATTGTTGTTGATGTACAATGTAGGTCATAACTGAAATACATTTTACTTCACCACTGCCCACTAGTATTTTATTGTAAATAACTGGCGGAGGTTATTGCCTAATATTATTTTTGGCATAAAACATGATATAAGAATTGTCCTACACAATAAAAGCCATATATTATTCAGATCATACACAGCATGAAAGCCTACAAAGTTATTGTTTTTGGTAAACATAAACAGACAAATACACTGATGCATTTACTGTAAAAAATGCTTTTCAATCACTTTGGGAATACTGTTTTGTATTGCACACATATAATGCAGTTGCATAGAGACCAACGCACCATACAATAATGGGGACATTAGATCAGCACATTCTAAAATAATGGTGGATAATGGCCTTTTACTGGCATCTTGCAATAATGCCTTTTATTTCTCGTCTATCTGTAATAGTGGCAATGCTACAATTGAGCAGTGAGCGCACAACTGAAATTCCAGCAGCAGGGGAAGACACTACACACATGGCTGCACCGCGCTCGGGGATGCCTGCCTGCCTGCTAACCCACTGACACTGTAGGCTCAAATCCAATGACAGAATCAACACAACACGGATGTTCTGCAACACCTCATAGACAGACACACACAGCCATTCTCATGCAAACATACGTTCGACTTCCCTCTTTCTGACTGAAAAATACTTAACATCAAAGATCAACACAAAGCAATAAAAAATGAGTATCTGAGTGGTAACTTCACAGGAGACAGAAGAAAAAATCTAAATCTAAAGTAATGTCATTTTTAAGACCATTTTTATTGGTTAATTCGTCGTTATACACTGATGTAAATGGCAGCTGGTGTTTTCAAAAACTGCATATAAACAAAACTGTTTTCCTATGACAGTGATGGTGTAAAGGGCATGCACAGCTACAAGAAGACCTGCTCTTTCCTCATCCCCACAGGAGATCATCACACTCCCGCCCAACCCAGGTTAGGGCTCCATGGACCTCATTAACTACAGAAGATAAGCAGCCACATCACCACTCCTTCTGGCTTCGCCGGTTTCTCAGCAAGCAATCGTCAAGGGAAAGAAAAGTCATAGTGATCATTTCACTGTGCCTGCTATTGGCACAATTAACCTACATAATCACATTTAAGAGGACAGTTTCAATTTGGTGCGTGCACAGCTTAAGGTGCTGTATTCACAAAGCAGATGATGACTAATTAGCTTTGCTCTCTTTCGCTGGATCTTCCGACAACCTTAGAGCTGCTGCACTTCCTCCTCAAGTGCTGGCTTTGTTCTTTTTTTGGCTTCCATCATGAAAAAGACTTCTCATAGAAATCTGTGGAAGACGTTAATTAGAAGGTGCATGTTCATTGCACTCTTCAGTCCTTTCCCGGTTTGTGAAATTATATCCTTTGGTTTAACAGTACCTGTGCTAGTATTAACAGAGATACATAGATCAGGCATAACCTTAAATCCACTCACAGGTGAAGCGAATAACATTGATTCTCTCATTACAATGGCACATGTCAAGAGGTGGAATCTATTAGGCTGCAAGTAAACAGTCAGTCTTTGAAAATGGTAATTGTAAGGATCTGAGTGAATCCTGTTGGACCGCAGGGTCAGGGTATCTCCAAAACAGCAGGTCTTGTAGGGTGGGCACCAAAGGTTTATTGATGTGTACTGGAAGCCAAGGCTTGTCCATCAGGTCTGACCCCACAGCAGAGAACAAGTAGCACAAAGTGCTGAAAAAGTTTATGCTGGCTATGACAAAAAGGTGTCAAAACACACTGTTTATCACAGCTTGCAGATCGGTCAGAGCGCCCATGTTTACCCCAACACCAAAGGTGCCTGCAAATCAGCATGTGAGCATTAGAACCGAGGAGCAATGGCATCCCTTCATGGCAACAGTATTCACTAACGGCAGGTGTCCTGCCACACTGTATTTTTTTTAAATGGTCTAAAGTAGATGACAAAGAGTTTAGGGTGTTGCCTTGGCCTCTAAATACTTGATCAAGCATTTGTAGGATGTGCTGGACAAACTAGTCTTTGAAGCTCCACCATGTAACTTACAGGACTAATCTGCTGCTAACATCTTGGTTCCAGATACCACAGCACACCACCTGAGGTCTTGTGGAGTCCATACTTCGAAGGGTCAGAGCTGTTTTGGCAGCGAATGAGGGACCTACACAATAGGTATTTTTGTTTATATAATGGCTTTTCAGTGTCTGTAGTGTTTATGTCAAGAAGTGTCTGAATTTGGATAGTTCAGTACAGTCCAGTACAGTTAGGGTATCAAGGCAATTTGATACAAGCCACTGACAGTTTGATTAGCAAATAGATGTATACAAGAAACTGGAAATGAATCCTTATTGTAAAACCTTTCTGAAAATCAAAACTGTACCTGGTAATCATTAAAATATGCAAAAATAAGGAGAATGCTCAGACTGCTGAACACAGTTTTATAATGCCATGGGGATTCCTTGTATTTCAGTCAAAGTGTAAAGTAATCACTAAGCCAATTCATTGGGAACATAAATTTTAATTGGTATTTTTAAAGCAAATAATCAATTTTAATTAAGTAATTGTGACAGCCCTAAACATAAACAAATCTGATCTTTTCACAAAATCATATTTCCACCTGCAGGGAAGCATGTCATTTAGCACACTCTTTCAAACACTGTTCATGCTGGATGTTGGAACCAAACAGTGGATGGACCTGGCTTTGTACTTACTGGGCAGAAATCCTGCATTCTATCTTAGAGATTTTCCAATGAATTTTTTACAAGGCTTTTTAAGCTGAGAGTAGAAAAGCTGCTTTGTTATGCTGCTACGCTTTGAGGTAGAGTAGGTTTGGGGCAGATTCACATGCCAAAGAACAAAGATGGCTTGCTTAGATATCTGATATTCGATGTAATAAGGACTAAAATGTAACATTCAGTTTACTGAACCATTTGCTGCAAGTTACGAATAGATTTATGTAAGACTGAAAAATACAACTGAATATTAACACACATTGTACACTGCTACTTTCAGTATCCGAGACACAAGAGTAATCAGATATACACCTAATATACTCTGTTTACAAGGAGAGATCGTTGCATATCCATTCAGTTCCATATGTATGCAAAGAGCTTTGAATTCTGTAATACAATTTAGAAATTGAATTACAAACTCAGATGAGTTGTTACTACAGAATACAACATGTAAGTGAGGTAATAAACCATTAAATCATTCTGCAGTTTAGGAGAACAAAAAGAAAAAGCCATGGTGTACACTTGTAGAAATGATGTGAACCAGCATGTTTGGAGAGCTTCCAGAGGACGGGAATGTAGCGAAGCGTGACAGTGTTCGTGTGTATGGAGGACTGCCACGTATATAGGTCAACTCCTCTCATAAGGAGTTCTTATGAGGTTATCAACCAGAGCCTCTGGCAATCTCCCTTCTCCCTGTTATGTTTGCAGCTTTCTAAAAAGACAAACGAGTTTCATTACTTCAGGCACAAAATGCGGTTCTTCCTAACCTATTTTTTCCCACACACATTAAACACGGTTAGCGGAGGAAGTCACATAGCACAGCTTTCAGACATGTGCCGCTTGCTTTCTGAGTCTGCAACACTAAAATCTGTGGTTGAATTTAGCATAAGAGGGTTTATTTTTGCTTTTGATTGCAATTATTTGCTCTTTGCTGAGCTCTAGGAGTGTGCAGCTACTCAAATACTCAATTAACCATTGCCAGTTACTATTTGGACAATACTACTACTACTAATAATAATAATAGGGGTGTAACGGTACACAGATGTCACAGTTCAGTACGTACCTCGGTTTTGGGGTCACGATTCAGTACAGTGAATTACCAGCAGTGTATTACCCAGTAAACACACACTCTTGCTTATATTTTCATGTATAGATGACAAAAAAACAAGTTAAATATCTTGTGTTAATAGAAAATAGTAATTAATTTTAGTCTTAACTAATAGAAAGTAAGTGAGATGGCTAAACGTCGCTGTTTAGTGTTTCCTTATGAAACTGTTACAGAGCCTGTTCCTTTAAGGAAGCATGCATGCTGGGATAGTCTTGCAGGGGTGTGTGGTAGTAGTGCGGGGAAGTTTCTCTGAGTTTCTTCCCATGGCCGCTCCGTTCACGAGTGCTTTTCGCCACTCGAATGCTGTTTTAGACGAAAGGAAATAAATGCTCCTGTTCTGAGGGAGGAAAGCACAGACCTATCGTCTCAGTTTTGGACCTGCCACTTGTAAATTTAGTTCCGCTTTACTTTAATCGCGTTTTCTCCGTCGTACCATGTATTCTCCGTACGACGTCATGTACCGAACCGTGACCCATGTACCGTGACCGTTTGGGCGAATACATGTACCGTTACAGCCCTAATATTTATGTGTGTGTGTGCGTGTGTAGAATGTACTGCACTGAACACTTTCATGACGTCATCACCTTGGTGATGCCTCAAAGTTCATAGCATTCATTCCAACACATAATGCCTGAAAATTTTAAACCCTGGAAAAAGGATGCAATCCTTCAAGAATTGTGTCATATAATCAGATTTATTATATTATCACTGTGGGGCCAAACCTCGTATCTCAAACCTCATATCTCATATCTCTTTATCAGAGAAAAAACAATTATTTAAAACAAATGGTAATATATGAGGGTTTTTAAATGTATTGTCTATTTTTGTTGCCCTGTTGTATGTTTCCAATTTTTTTAACTTTAAGAACTTCAAATGTCAAAACTTGAGATTTGTTCCAACAACAACAATCTATGAAATCTGCATTATGGAAACGGCTCATACAAAAATCACACTGGAAATGACTCACAGCTCATGGGTTCTTGAAAAGCCGGCGATTTAAGTCATATTACATTTACAGCTTTACTATCAGAGGCAAAATGCAGTCTGTTTTGTGTCTGATAATAAAGTATTTTGTTAGACTTCAGCTATTTACCATGACAAAAGGTCTAACCATGTGTGTTCATTGTAAAAGCCTGGCTTGTATAAACCCAGGGACCTTTTTGTCCCACATTTCATCACTATCACCCATACGGAGGTAGAGTGTGAGATAGCAAACTCCAGAAATCCCAGCACGGCTAGCAGACAGGCACTCACAGCCTCAGGCCAGCACCCAGCATGTGTGAATGAGTCACAATCCATCGACAAACAAGCCATCTACCTACCACTGCTCAACAGAGCTGAACACTTAACCCCTGTGTGCTCCTGGGGGCAGCATGGCTGACCCCAAACTCTGCCTGATATTATATAAACAATTCAGATCATAAATCGTAACTGCAAGAGGTTCTTAAACAGTTCTTAGGTTGACATACTTTTCTAAAACTAATGTTTAACTGGGATTGGATTTTTTACATTTATTGGCTTAATAATAATAATACATAAGTATGTGTTTATTTAATAATACAATTATTAAATAAATATTGTAATGCATCTGCAATTATTTACTAAATATAATTATTTACAAAAAAAATCTTATATTGCAGCAGACACCTATCTGAACACCTTAATTTCTAAAAGTGTGTAGAAAACAGACAAGTGGCACACTCAGCATCAACCAATAATCAGGAGGAACACAGCTTCTCGGTTTCCACACTAACCAGCTGTCCAGTCTGACGCCTGCGATGTCCCAGTGAAAACAAGCCTATTCAACATGTTCTAATCAGCACAAGAAGCCAATATTGATGTCCTTTTTTACAAATCGGTATTAATCTTTCGACCATTGTACCTTGGGTGGTGGGAGAGGATAAATGTCAGGTGAACAGTCAGATTTTATTGGTTAGAGGTTGAAGGTGACCAGCTAACAGACTGTGGAAAGAGCGCTGATGTCCTTCACACAATCTGGGTCAGCAGGGCTGCAGCTAATGGTTATTCTATAATCAATTAACTTATTGATTATTATCTGATCAATCGACTAACTGAACTATTGTGACTTTTTTGGTTCCTATCTTTCTGCCCCCTGCTTATCAAGCAGTTTTTTTTCATTTATGTTGCAACAAGACATCAGAAGCTTCATCACTCATGATATGTAGTGCAATCTGTTGGACTAAAAAGGTGTTACTGAGCATTACTGACTACTGTTTTAGAGCAAAAAAACATGTTGACCAACATTTTGTTGACTAATGTTTACAGTTTTACAGCATGCTTACAGTACTTTAAGGCCACATCAAGAATTTCTTCATTTTAAAACCAAAAAAATCTTACAAGATGCTTTGAAGGACACAGGTTTGGTTATTTTTGTATTTACTGAAGCTTGATTATTGCATAGATTGGTTACATTCCACTATCAGTATACAAGACTGATCAGTCAAATCACACATTATGTGTTGCAGAGGCAAACACAACAACAGACAAAAAACACATTTTTTACAAACCTAACAAGTGGGTTCTATGTAAAGTCAATAGTTATACATAGAACCATGCAAACTTCAGTGGTTCTTCTCTATGATGGATAGCCTTTTGAATAAAGTCCTTTAAAGAATCTTTCAAAAATGCTTCTATGTAGCACTAAAAAGTCCTAGAATCTCTTGTGCCGAGAGTACATTTAATTTATTTCTATTTATCCTACTGTTACAATTTTCTAAATTACTCGAAAAGTAGCTTTATAGCTAATTGTATCAGGGGACCTCAAACAGCACTATATATCATATGAGAAAGAAACTCTTCCTTACCTGGAGCCCTGACACTTGGTCCAGCCACTGGAGATTGATCCCCTTGCTCTTCACTCCACTGACCACCCTCGGCTCGCTCCACCCTACACTGGTGCGATCCATCTCCCAGCTCCCTCACCTCTGGGCTCTGCAAGTCTGGAGCTGACTCAAAGGCACTGTTCTCCTCTTCCTCATCTTCCTGCGAAGAGAAGACGGTGCTTTCCGACAGGCGTGTGCTGTCCACAGACGAGAGGCGCGTGTGGCTGCAGAAGCGGTTGCGACCCTCGTTGCCCGAGTTGCTGTAACAGGACGTGCTGTAACAGGAGGTGCTGTAACAGGAGGTGCTGTAACAGGAGGTATCGCACAGCTCACACTCACTCTCTCGTGGGCCTCTCAGGCCCCCTCTGGCACTCTCTATCTCCCCATCTTCACTGTCTGGGCGTCGTGGCGTTGGGGGCGAGGGGGTCTCACCGTCCAGCAGCTGGGTGAGCTCAGATAACCGCTCGATAGAGAGGCTACGGGGCAGGGTCCTTCGACAGCATGGTCCAGGACATTCTGGCACTATTGATGGAGACTGAGCCTCAGATGTTCCCTCTTCATTCTCTTCTACCTCCTCTTCTTTGTCTTCTGTGGGCTTCAGAGTGACGTCCTCAGAAGATTCTGGATCGAGTGCTTCTTCATCTTCCTGGCTGTTGCAGCGCTGCTGGGCCGAAGGCAGGCTGTGAAGCAGGTGGTGGATGCGGATGTAGTGCGACCGCGGGGTCTCAGGCTCTGCGCAAGCGGATGCAATGACCGTCTCAAGTTCGGACACGGGCAGGGAGCAGGGTCGACGCTTCATGGCTTTGCGCTTCATCATGGTTCTCGTTCTCGGAGAATATGGTTCTTCTACACTATCACCATCTCCCTGCTCTCTCGTTTCTGTTTGTCCTGGGCCTGCAGCTCCCTCCACCTCTGGATCTTCTCTCACCTCCCCAGCAGCCTCTTCTCCTGGGACATCATTAGTAGATTCATTCTTACAAGCCTCCAGAGCATCTGCCTCAACCTCCGCCATCCCTTCCTGCTGTACCATTTCAGGTTCTTCAGTCAGTTCTTCAAGGTTCTGCTCCTGATTTCCATCCAGTTGCTCAACCGTGCTGAACATTTCCTCATGTGCTCTGCTCTCCTCTTCCTCTGGTGCCACTTCTGCCTCTCCAGCCTCCTCGGGCACCTCCAGCTCAGGCTGAACATCAGCGGAGGGAAGGCTACTGGGCTCAGCAGGGGAACTAACAGACACAGAATTCCGTGTCTCAACATCCGGAAAAATGTCCTCAGGGCGCTCAGATCCATCTGGCGCCATGCTCAGAGTATCTTCTGCAGCCAAGTCAGAAGCTTGTGCTGCTGCTGGGTCAATGATCTGCTCCTCTACCACCTGCTGCTCAGGAGCCACTCCGTAGTCTGACTCTGCATTGGCAGACACCTCCTCATCATCTGCCAGAAAGACCAGGCACATCCGTTATTACAGTTCAGGGACAAGGATGTGATCCATGGAGAAGATTCTGTGCCAGATCTCAAAGCAATCATAACACTGATAAAAGGTCAAATGCGATTCACATTACTTTTCATTAGTGACGAATCACAAATGTGCCAAGCTGAAAAGAAAAAAATGTTACGATGTCCTGATGCTGTTTGATGTCTTTACCGAGAAATAATTAGCAAAGATTGCCTTTTTAGGAATTAAACACTGAATGAAGGTGCATGCAATGTGACAAAACTAAATGCAAAAAAGGTCTAATTATACCACAGTGAGTTCCAGTGAGTTCAACTGGCTGAGAGAGGTGTTCTCTAAGTTACAGTATTTCAAAATAATGGCACACACACCAAATGTCTTTTAGAGTCCTTTTCTTACTCGCATGCAAACTCGCTACAACAAAAAGCCACTAAAAAAAGATAACAGCCATCACAAAGCAACAATCCTGCTAAAAAGTACTATAATAAATAACATCTTGTGCTGAAAGCAAGAGATGCACGCAAGTGACAACAAAACAAAATGCTACCACTGAAGTCAAAAAAGCTGTCTATACCAGACATAAAACAGCAAAGCTTTGATGTTCCCCTTTAAATACTGTAGTGAAACCAAGACCCCGAAACATGATTAAAGTAATCGAAAACAGATGGAGAACCTAATCCATGAGGTGGAGAAAGTGAGCTATTAACTATTCCTTTAATATTTAATATTTAACATTAATAGTTTAATTGATATTTTTTAATCTGCCATGAGTGACTGGTATTTAAGTGCTACCTAATGTAAAATTTGAAGGCTGTTCTCTCAAGCTAATAAGTTCATAGTTTGTCAAAGTTTTTGCAAAGCAAAATTCACTTTATTGCTTTCATATGCAGAGGAGCTAAATCTGAACAATCAGTTTTTTGTGAGTCAGCACTGTTTCGAAAATCATAAAATTGCTATAATCGCAAAACACTTAAGGTAATAGATACTGGCACTGGAGTGCTGTGGTTGTAGTCAGGAAGCCAAAAGTATTATCACAGTATTATTTCAAACCTTTAAATAAATTTCCTTAGTCATGAAGGCTAAATATTCAGTTGAAACAAAGAGAATAAAACTGCTGTCATACTTTCCATTTTCTAACTGACACATAAGTACGACCCTGGTGCTATAGCTCACATGGCAACACACTTTTGTGCAAATTAACTGCCTGGTGAAATCTAGACTGTGGTTTTTGGATAATGGATCATTGCACAGGATGCTAAACAAAAAGTGCTATTTAACAGACCAATGTCACTGTAGACAACTGATAAGTAGCTTTAGCTTTAATTATCAGACATTGTCATTTAACCCTACAGTCTTCACTTCATTGGTGCTTCACTGAAATGTAATCACTCTCCAGTCACAACCCGAACGTGGGGTGTGGAAGTTGAAAGTGTGGATCACATTCATGACTTCTGTTGATCAGTTTTTATGTGATTACTCTTCTTCGTGTCTCTATTCCAACACACTCTGATGATTGCTTTAAGATCAGGCCAGGATCTTTTCCAGGCCAAAACATTAGGAGCTTCAACAGATTTTGTTTCAACAGTGTAACAACATTCCCATGCGTGTACTCTGCATTGTAAACAGTGTATCATTGTGGAAGCACTGAAGTTCTGTTTTCAGAAAGCTTGGCAGGGTAAGAGCTGAACGTGAAGCAGACCTGGGTGAATGGAGGACGTTATCTCAAACCGAAACTGCAGCTGTCCACTGACATGATCAGTGGGCAGCCTGCGGCCCAGAGTGTAGCTCACCACCCGATCACTGAAAAACATGTACACACACACACACACACACACACACACACACACAAAGAGGGCAGCTTAGTATTCTTGACATTTAAACATCAGGGCCAGATTCACAAATGTCTAAAGAAAATGTATTCTTAAAAATGTTATCATCTTCTTAATTTCACACTTAAAAAAAAAATTCTCTCCATTCTTTTTTTAACATTTCTCCAAAAAACAATTCCAAAAACATGCAGATTTCTTGTAAAAAATGTTAATGAATACATTTTTATCATTAACATTGTTTTAGAACACAAGAGCTTTTAAGGTAAGACTTTAAAGCTGTATCTTCTTAAGAGTTTCACAAATATAGTTGTTAAAACCCACCACAGAGGATTTTTTCCGCTTTCGCTAGTTCTTCTTTTTTAATCTTTTGTCTAATTTTGATGGGTTTTTTTTTTTTTTCATTTTTCTGACGTGGGTTAAAGAAATGGCTAATTAAAATTGAAAATGTATTTCACATTGTCTGTAAAACATATCACAGTATCAATATGCTACATGACTAATAACCTATAGCTTCCATAAAATTTTTTTTATTATACTTTGAAAACGACATTTTTGTGTCTGAGAAGTGCATTTAAGAACATTCTTATTACGTTTGTAGTTTTTGCCCTAAGATTCTAAATATAAAAAAATTAAAGCTTAACGTTTTCACGAATCTGGCTCCAGGACTGGGAGCTAGATTAATGAAAAAATAACTGGGAAGATAAAAAGTAAGGCAAAAGGGAGTCACCTGCAAAATATAAATATCAAGTATTAAAAGAACTAATTTATCACCAGGGGAACTACTGGAAAGTTGCTCTAATGTAAACCCACAGCTGTCTGAAGCCTCTCTTGGTGACTCTATAGTGTGATGATTTGAATAACTTACCCGATAGCGTGCTTCTCCAGTAACCGCTGCACAGGCACACTCAGCTTTCCCAGGAAGCGTTTGATGATGGGCCTGCTCTTAGCAAACTTGTCTTTCACCTCAATCTCCAACACGTCAGTGGGCAGAGACACAAAGTTAAACCTCTGTGGACAGAAGGAGCAACAAGAGACTATGAGTATGAACAAAAAATTGATGAAATTGATGAAAAGCTCTCTTTTGTATCATAGCTCTAGAAGAGTAAGAGCTACACATGGTTCCAACCATATTGATTTTTTCAATACATCTCAATTCTTAAAACAAAAATAAACACACACCACTCCCCAGATGAGCGGTAGCCTGCCTCATCTCACTCACCTTGCTGCTGTCCAGAGTGTTATGATGGGTTTATAAAAAACAAGTTCAAATCCTTGCTAGAGTTTTTGCCCCCAGCCATTTCTGATTGTGTTCACACTTGGTAGGTTTGGTTTGATTAAATTTGATGAATGCGGTTCATTGGAGCAAGAATGCTGTATACCTGCTTTGCTACCTGCACCAGATGAATTTCTGATACTGTTTTGACATATGATTGCATTCTATTACCAAGCTCTGAATTTGTAATCATAAAATTTACAGTTAAATTTTAAAACATGGCTGAACACATCAGTTGAATCTCATATTAATGCATTAATATGTGTTAATAAACAAGGATCAAGTAATGAAGGAATCAAAATCAAGGGATGAACTCTGACCAGATGAACTAAACTACAAATATAAACCTTTTGCACTCAGATTTTAACTTGATTTGAACAAACCCTGATGTGATTCCTCTATTAGTGATGTTTGTCTGAGCAAGTGAGGTCAGTTCTGGTAGGGCATTACTCTATAATATGAAATAAGAAATAAATAAAACTGAATCCAGGCAGAATCCAGGAGAACAGCATGATAATAATTCAGTGCATATTATCACAGTTATTGTCACCAAATGTGTGTCAGTTGTGACTTTTATTTGTATGACTTTTGTCATACTTTGGGTTCAGTGTTAAATACGTGTGTGAATGCTAAATGAATCAGAACTAAATTAGAACAAAGCATACTTTTCTGCTTTAAACTACAGTTTATAAAAGTCCAGATCTAAGATCACCCTTAAAGCTTTTTTTCTTATGCACATTTTATTTCAAATAATTTAATCTATATTTGTGAAAAAGGGTGTTGAAAATGACCATGAAAATCTATAGCTTTCAAATTCCAGTATCATGAAATGAAAATGCCATATTTTGTCATGTGACTGTACAGAGGTTGAAATGTCTGCCGTCTTTTCTGATAAGAACACAATCAATTACTGGATGATACCCAGGGTTTACCCAGGGTTTATCCAGAGTGTAGAAGTGACCAAATAAAATAGCACATAGGTACACTATATATGGATAAAATACTTATTATACTGGCTACTACAGCCAAAGTCAGAGACCGCTCTATTGTATTAACCATCAAGTGACTTACTAAACAACAAAACACTTCATAGTGCAGTGTAATGCAGCATTCTTGGCAATGCCAGTCTAGTTGGGTTTATCTTATAATTCACTGCTTATAATTTACTGCCTGCTTGCTGCGCTTCTGCCACCCTCGTGCCAGTTCCAGCGTTTTCTTAGCTGCTCAGTGCACTCGGGCAAAAAACCCAGTTCCATTGCGGCAAATTATGTGGCAGCTAAGTTGTCTCTGTTGGATTCCAAAGTCATCCAAAGCACGGGGATCTACATTACAACCACATCTAGTGTATTTCAGCATTATGAAACAAACACAACTGGCTGGTAGTTGTCTTGAAATGAGCCATGATTAACTGCTCAGCTTCATAATTATAAGGAAGGGTGCTACACTGCTTTTGAATGAGAATTGGAATGAAGGGGGGTGCTCCTCAGTTTCAGAACCTTTTCAGCAGCTCTCCTGTTTGGAGGGTGGCAGTCTGGTCTGGCACAGGTCTGGAAAAGCAGATCCTGTCCTTCCCTGTAGCTGTCCAGGGTGCTGAAAACAGTGAGCCACAGAGCCAGAGAGCTGAATAAGGCACTTAAAAGGACCCAGGCTTCAGCCAAGGCTTGCAGAGACAAACCTGAACCTGATCCAAAAGACAAAGACTCAAAGAAGAGTCACTGGGAGGTGTATGAGGCAAGACCATGATACCATTTTAGTATGGGGTGAGAAATTCAGTGATACCCTAAACGGTGGGTATTCTTAGTCATTCTGCAACATGGCTCAACTGCATATCATAAAAAGGATTCAGAGCAATTACAGAAAGTTTGTAAATAACATAAGTCATTGTTTAGTCACTGCATAAACTGTGCAAATTTAGTACAAAAATGTGTTATTGCCATTTTCCACTATCTGTTTGGGCTGAAGATAAATTTCAGTGTGAGTTTTCTAACCTGTAACAAGTTAGCTGGGTTAGGTTTTCATTGCATGGCTAACAAATGCTGACAAAAAAACTCAAACAAGACTATAAAAAATACCATAATATCAAAGGCAGCTCTGAGAGTTCGACTCCATGGACGCGGTTTGGGACAATGACGGGCCATAAACTGTGGGGAAAGAATTGCGCTGCTGATGCATCAGAAACAATGCATCAAAATGAGCTGCAAGTTCTGTGCCATCACAGTACAGTTTAAGTACAGCACAGTTCCTGTACGCCTGTGGAAAAGTACCTTTAGTCTACACTTTACACACTAAACACTAAACAGGACTAAATATGCCCTGCTTGCTATGAAATATACAGATGCTCAGTGTTCTATCAGTACAATCTGCATTCATATATTTTTATTTAAAAACACTCACTTATTTCAGGATGTAAAAGTGTAGTCTAAGAGAGAGTTTCAAGGCCAAAGCCATTGCTTCATATTTTCAGGCCAAAGAAATTGTTTTACACACAATGATGTCGAACTGTAAGTTAAAAGCCATCATTTGTACAAATTCTGTGACTAAAGATAATTCACCATTACGGACTTTATCAGACTACAGTCAGTAGAAGAAAGTCATTACTGGAAAATGTGTATACTGTTTATAACACTTTCTTGTTTAGCGTTTTGCTTCTGTCCTCATATTTTCTGTTTCCAACAGAGTTGAAAATGTAATCTTAAAATGTAATTGAAGGTAATATCCACCCAGCATCCACATCTCCCCCCCTCCTGCCGTTTTGTCATCCTTAGCGTTCGCTTTTAATTGAACATTACTGCTTCTTCTGCTGGAAGAGAGGTGGCAACTGTACAGAGAGTTTCCTCTAATTAAGATCTCTGTTTTCTCCTGAGTGCTCCTGCAGTCACCTGAATCTAAAGCTACCACGGTTTATTAAGAATTACCATGGTGCTTCAAATCTGTGCTTTCATTATTCTATTAAGTTCATATTTAGATGTAACTACATAATTAATTACATTCTACCACAACAATAACTATTACAAGACTGTATTAAGGGTGTAAAGGTTCACCCTTTTCACCGTTCCGTTATGTCCTCCAAGTCCTGTTCTGTTTGCATCATAGTTTAACTTGGAAAAACAAAAACTCAGATGTTTTTCCTCTTTTAAAGAAAATAAAGTGAAACAATCCACAGCATTAATGTTTTCGTGCATGATCAGTTCAATTCAGCATCAGCCTCTTCCAGCACAACAACCAATTTCTCACTCATGAGGGTTTCATTGGCTGGTCATGTCTGGAGAATTAATTACCCATGTGCCAGTCAGGTAGTTTGCTGTTACTCAAATAGATCTCAAAGAATTGTGTTCTATCCAGCTCTTCAAAAAATACTTCTTCTCTTTCTTCATTAATACTTTACAACATGTGTGTGATGAAATGTGGCCTTCTTGGAATTACAGACAATGACTCAGAAACATTTAACCTTGATCAAAATCTATTGTTTGAACAGCTATGTATCTGTGTAGGCTGCGTACTCTGTCACTGAACACAAAGCAATGGTACAAAAACAAATTGTGGTTCACATCACATGCTTGATGAGTTGAACCGTAGCCTGATGGACTGCAAATGGCCCAGAACACTGAGGAATTGGCTGTTGTGCTGAAAGAGGCTGTTTCTGAATGGAACTGATCATGCAATAAAACGCCAATGCTGTGAATAAATCAGGAAAATTCACCGTACATTCTGTAAAAGAGGAGAAAAATCTGAGGTCTAAAGTTTTTGCTACTATGCTGCAAATAGAACAGGGACTATGCATAACAACAAAAACTTTTATCAAATTTAAATGACAGTATCTACGCTATGAATTATAGTAATTGTACAAGACCATGCTTCTGAGTAGTGATGAAACCAGCCTTTGGAGGTTAAAAATGAGAATAAATTAATCAAAGAATAAATGAATAAAGACTGTGACACTGATGTTAAGCTGGGAAAACCTTAACAGTGAGCATTATCAGAGAGGGTGTTTCAGAGAAGTCACTATCAGTGGCAACACTGGGACTGCTAATTGTTCTTAAAAGCCCAATCAGGAATCACTGCAACTTTCTGGTACAACAGAATAGCGTTAGTCATTCAAAGTAAGCCCTGGGGCTGTGACGGTAATCCCTGATCGGAGCTTTTAGAAAAGTGGAGAGTCTTTAGAATCTGCGTCTCTCAAGAGAAACTGGCAGAGCAGCGCTCAGATCCTGGCAATGTTAGCAGCTTTATCATAGATCATGACTCATCTTTGGCCTTATAGGGAATACAAGATCTATTCTCCCAGAACACCGCATTCTTTTGGCCTGAGGCCGTCTGGAATCCTGCAGAGCTGTAGAGAAGGGGATGATGGGCTGATAGGGTTGATATTTCTGTATCAGGTAACCAGGAAGGCACTGCCAAGGTTTGGTCAAGAGGAAAAGAGGAACACAGTGTGCAGTACTCTTTTAGTCTCTTTTCCATCAGCCCAGGCTTGGGGGTTTTAGCCCCCTCAGTGTAATTAAGTCTAACCTTCCTAAAGACCTTCTCTCCCTTCTGAGACCTCGACAGGGTCCACACATACTCTCCGACAGAGCAGGCTGCAGCTTGCGGGAGTCCGAGTAATGCACATAAATACATTAGTGTACAACAGCTTCTGTAACAGAACAATTTGTCTGTGTTTTTCTCTGTATCATTTGTTAGCTCCAGAAACATATTTAAGCATCTCTACATGTGGTGAATCAGTATTTTTGTCTAATAGCCACTGCAGTCTCCTCCAGCTTGATGAGGACACAACAGCAGCTCAGCACGAAGCTTCTCAGCGAACCAAAGCATGCTAAAAGTCCAGCTGTTCTCAGTATAAAATATTTAACTTCATATTGTCAGCAGGTAATGATAATTTCTTCTAATGAGAATTTCTATTACTTTGTGATTTGGGGATAAACCAACATTTCTGATCTGCATTTCCCTCCTGTTGGTCAGACAATTACATGCTCATATGGTGCTAAATGAATGCACCCACTGGCCAAAGCACTCTGAAAAGTAATTTCTGTAGTTGTTTGGCAGACCCTCTTCATTTGATTCTTTTTATTGCATTCACACTACACTGAGGAGCTTTGTTTCAAAAGTTTAAAGATCTTTCAGTATAGCTGACGCTTCGTTAGGATATATACATATATATATATATATAATCCCCCCAGTTTTACGTGGATCAGGAGTCACGGATTCAGTAACACACATATTTTTTTATTTAGTTTTACGTGGAAATTCCCACAGTAAAGCAGAAACTGCAAATATCCTCCGCCGTTTTTTCTTTTTTGTGGCAATAAAATATAGATTTTTTCTAGATGTTTTCACACAAGGGTGCTCTTGGAACTGTCCATTAGGACATTTAACCATTTAAAATACAACCGGTTCAGTGAAAGGTCTCTCAAAAGTGATGTTGCAATGTGTGAGTTTTGATAAGTGTTCTTGACATGTGGTCACTGATAGATTGGCCCCTCCATCCTGCTGCTAACGCTGTCAGAGAGCTGAACAAACTAATGAGGAGTTAAACTACAAATAGGTAACCCACAGAAGTGACATTTATCTGCTCTGATCACAACAGTGTAGTGGACTCACTCGTATTGGATTCTAAACCTTCGGTCCAATACACATGCTAATAAACGGGATATATGCCATTATAATTTCAGCATGACAAAAAGCCACTGTTGTAAGTGCATTCTTGTTTTACAGAAGAAAAACAATGTGATCACATTTTTTGACATTGAAACAAACCTAAAAACAATGGAAGAGCAGGCTTAAACCTATGGAAAGTAAATCTTTGGAATGGAATGATTATAACTAAATCATTATAACTAAACATCAGTAATTGATTGTGCAGTTACACTTAAATAGCATTGCAAAACAAGAGAAAGATTATCACGCTCTAGGAGTTAAACTCTGTTTTACTAACCAGAATTCAGAATCAAAAAGATTCAGCATGCCTCACATGTAGTGATGAAACACACTTCAGAGACAGGCCATGTGTCTTGGCCCACTACTAGAATCTGTGACTGCCGAAGAAGGCAACAAATATGCCAGAAAAGATAAGGTGAGTCAGAGCCGAACAGTAAAACACATTCTTTGGGTCGATGTATTACTTGGATTGAACATTGAGGTCATGTGCTAACTCCTACCCATTCATCATGGTACACTCCCTCTCTCCATCTCTGACCGAGCAGATAGTGATCACTTCAGATACTGCAGAAAACAGACCTGTTCCATCCTTTTTCTTCCCTGTATAACGCACTTCAGCATGAAATGAAAACCATAATCACAAAAAACAAATGAACATCCTAGAACTCAATTCTTTGTTCACAATACACGAAAACATCTATTAGGTCAGATGAACCAATAGGGTTCTTCTGAGAAATGGAGAATTAGGTTGACAGCAAGTAACATAAGCTTCATTAAAATGAAAATATTAAAATATTTTTCAAGAATTTTAAAGAACTACAGACACATCCTTAAAATATGATCTTATTTTATATTTATCTAAATGAATACTCACACCTAACTAACAGTACAAAAATCTACACATCGCTGATTAAATGATGCTTTATTGGTTTGCTTAAGCACACATCTTTAACAGAGAACATAATTGTAATGCAAAACAACAATTTACTTATACAATACATATATATATATATATATATATATATATTAGAGCTGGGCGATCTCAGATTTTTTCACAACAGATACGATTTTCGATTCTAATCCATTTTCCTCTCCTCCTCAAAATCAAACTACAGATGACAAATAAACGGTTCAAAAGTTTTAACTTTATTTTGTTTTTTTAACTTTAGGGTTAAAGTGCAATCTGACACATACTTCGGGACATACTTGCAATATACATTGCGACAGCGTTTGTTATTGCCTTCCACCGTGCCCCATTCTTATCATATGGCACTAAGTCGTGCGTTTTTTTCCTCTCTCTGTGCGTGCTTGTGTACACAGTGCAGTCTCTGTCTCTGATTGGCACGCGTTCCTTGACTTAACCAATTACTATAGTCCCTTCATAAAAAGGGCGGTACCGTTGGTGCGTAGAGGGGAACACAGACACACATCACATGTGTGGAGATACTTCACTCCAGACACACAAACAGCACGAAGACCTGCACAACCTGCAAGTCGGTGTTAAAGTACAGTAACAGTACCAGCGTTCTGCACGGCATCTGAAACGGCACCGCTAGCTAACATGGCTAACGCTAGCACTACAGAGAGTCGTCCAGTCCAGAGGACGCCAAGTGGCTGCGCTGCTTAAGCTGTCGGACACAGGCTTGTTTGGTCTGTGTCCAACGACAAAAAACTGAACCAATTCCATATTACAGATGTAGCAAGACCTTTCTTGGGCACAAACACTGCTACAGTGTTTGGGTGCGCCGCACTAATTCACCCGTGTGGAACGGTGCTTCGCATTAGTTCCGCTTTTAGGCAATAAAATTGATTTTCATAAAAACACATCATCCTGAACTGTAAATTCGAATTAATTGACAAAATCGATATATCATCCACCTCTAGCTGAGGCTCTGTTTTTTCTCAGTTCTGGTGTTCGTATTTCTTTGTGTTTAATAAAACTAGGGCTACCCAATGTTATCGGAGTCACATCATTATTGTCAGATAACAAAATAATATTGAATTGTCTCATGTTTAGATTTGACTGATACATTGATATATCGATTGCCATTGGCTCCTAAACTCAAAATATTGGGAGCCAAATTATTCTTTTAGGAGCCACAATCTCTGTCAAATGTGATAAAAATAAAAAGTATTATCATGGCACATTTTGTCTCCAGTCTTACCCCATGTAAATGAAACAAGCAATCACGACATGGACTAAATTGTTTATTTTCCCTATATTTTAGGACGTGCTCTGAAACAGGTTGGCAGGCCGTGCAAATCGTTTCCAACGAACCTCAATCTGTTAACACTGCTCTCGATAGAGATGTGGCAGTCGCGAATGAGTCACTTCTTTTGACTGAATTTGGGAAAACAAAGAGCCTTTTGGGCATAGACATAGAATATTACTAGACTGACCACAGACATAGAAGCTTATTAGACCACCATATTGCACTGCAGTGGAGTGAAGTAGTGGATAAAGATGCCTCACGTATGTTCTGCATGGGGCTGTATGCTCCAAACCAGATTGCAAGGTATTACATTTCATAAATAAGGCTGAACAATTGTTTTGAATATATTTGACCATTTTAAAATCCCGTTTTATAAAATGTAACCTTAGCTAAGCCAGGCTAAGCTAGAAAAGCTATGCATTTCTGTCAGCCTCCAAACAACGTTTTGGCTAAACGTAGGCACTAACTATTAAGATTGTTGTTAGCCCTTTAGTTAACTTCTCAAACTCTGGAGGTTTCCTAAAGAAATCCACCTCAGTTTATAAATCCACCTCAGTTTATAAATTACAGAGTGGCAACACACGAAAAAACCTGTGTAAGACAGTTCTGTTCCAAGGATTTTAGATCCAGTCCTGCATGTATTTAATACCAAGACACTATAGTGATAACACAGTAACCACATTTACATTTCCAGCATTTAGCTTTTATCCAAAGCGACTTCCATTCCCCAACTATGGGGGACAGTCTCCCTGGAGCAACTTGGGGTTAAGGGTCTGGTTCAGGAACCCAGTGGTGGTGAGCTGAAGGTAAGATTCAAACCCATGACCTCCTGGTCCACAGTGTGTGTGAGAGAGATTTATTTTAATTTCTCTTGGTTGTGAGGGACAATCGCCATTGGCGACTGAAATGAAAAAACTAGTCGCAAAAGAAATAATCTTTAAAAAACTTTCGGCTCAGCATGGAGCAGTTCGACAGCGTGCTAAGTAGAGTGGGACCTAACATCACTAAGATGCAGACAAATTACCGAGAGCCAATTTCTCCAACGCAGCATCTGGCAATTTGCTTGAGGTAGGCAT
>JBBPCY010000007.1:7311313-7328163 GCA_037974405.1 Brachyalestes nurse
ACAGTTAGTGATCCTATTCCACTACGGTTCTACTCCACATTATGGCAAGAACCACTTAACTAAGTAAAAATAAACAATAGTCCAACATTCTCTTATTACAAAACATATTATGGTTTGTTTAACTCTTTTTTGTTTACTGCATAATTTCATGTGTTCCTTTATCATTTTCTTTGTTTTCAATATTAATCTACAATGTAGAAAATAAAACACAGAAAAAACACTGAACGAGAAGGTGTGTTCAGCCTTTTACTGGTAGTGTCTCAGTCTCAAAAGTATGAAGCTGTTGCCATGCAAACTGGAATTTTTGCAGCAGTGCAACATAAATATAAAGCTGATATAGCTGTTTCAGCTAGATTTGTGCTCATCCAGGAACCATGAGACGGTTAATAATGTTTGCAAAGACTGAGGGTAAGTTTGTTCACTTATTCGGCTTTGATTTTCCCATAGCTTATTGTGCTGGTGCATCGATCTCTGTTTCCATTTGTAGTATTCAAATTGGATTCCAAACCATTTACCACCACTCCACCACGCTCCAGTGCACCACAATTTAATATTTTGTCCAGAGCATTGGACACTTCAATCTCCTATATTGTATTCCAAAGCATGTTTCAAAAACAACTGATATCAAAATCTTGAAAAGAGGTGACGGCTGATACAATTGATACAACATTCCAGGAAGTGCAAGTTACAAATACCACACATAAGGATGGAACAAATATTCTAATAAGTGCATTGTGTGTGTGTGTGTGTGTTTGTGTGTGTGTGTGTGTGTGTGTATGTGTGTTTAATACTTGACTTAATTTTGGATTTGTGTGTGCACGTACAGTTCTGTTGTGTAAAATCTCAGGATTTCTTTCTCTGTTAATTCTTGAAATAGACATTTTCAGAATTCCAGATGCTCAATAGCCTTTTATAGTCTAGTTGACTTAGGTCATTATTCCTGAAGGGCTTTATTTCTGGATGGTGACAGCAGTTCAACACCAAAGGTTGTTAACACCACTCACTTCTGCCATGTTTGCACCTGTACAGACTAAAATTGTCCTTGGATAACTGGGAAAAACAATTTCTGGAGTTTTAAGTCTTTGCTGTTTACTTAGGGGTGATTTCAAACCTAGATATTTGAAAAAGTCATACCTAAGGCCAAATAGCAGTATTTAATGGTCTGGTCAGTTAAAAGTCTGTTAAAATGACAACAACATCAACAACAACAACAATTATTATTATTATTATTATTATTATTATTATTATTATTATTATTATTATTATTATTATTATTATTATTAACAACAACAACAACAATAATAATAATAATAATTATAGTGGAGTATTAGCCATCACATGGCAGTCTTTATAAAGGCGGAAAAGTATTTTCCCCAGTCTCCCCAAAACATATTTGTATGCCACATACAGCATGGCATTTAGTCAAGGTGAAGGGGGTGTTGGCTGCACCAGTTCAATTGAACACAAAATGGATTCTTGTCTTAGATGATAAACAAGTATGTCAGTCTTATTGCTGTCTCCCTCCTTCACGATTGGATTTCAAGAAGATTCATATTTTAGATTTTTTGGAAAAATTATGGAAAGCAGACCATAGATGCACTCACCATGTTTGCAGTCCGAAGATTAGGAAAGATGATTTTTACTGGTTTGTTTGTACCAGTGGCTGGAAAGGATAAAACAAAGCCTGTGCTAGGGACCCTGTTTTGTATGTTTGCAATACAGACAATGCTAATTGTAAAATTCAGTGCCCAGTGTGTTCAGCTGTAAATTGATCAGCCTTTTGCTGACTCCTTTCCATTCCCTGTGCCTGTCTTGGGTTAGTCCTGGCTCAGCTGTAAAGTCATGGATTGAAATTGAATTAAGTTTAAAACTAAAGTGACATCTTGTCAATCCAGAAAAGGCTGGGTCAAGTCATTTCATTTACTGGTGTAGATACTGTACTCATGTAGACAAAATTAACACAGGTTCTGATAAAATGGCTAAACTATACTTATAGGGAAATGGCTCTGTATAGTTTTAGAACATGTAACAATAGCAAATCCCGTTTTGTGTGATACATAGAACCTTTTTAGTAGTTATTTTAAAAGTCAGGTGCTTCATCTTGGAGAACAATCTTTTGCCAAGAAAATGACTATATAAGCATTCAAGTGCTCTTAGAATTTCTAATAGGGACCATGTTTACAGTGGACACTAACAGTAAAATTCTCTGGTAACATCACTATCTTTGATTTCAAGATAGTATCTTGTCGTGGTTCAAGAAATAGGAGCATTGATGTACCTTCCCTTCTATCCTAGGTCTGTACTCCCAGTACACTTTATGAAGTTTCTCCAGGCTTTCAAGTCCTTGAGAAGATATAGACTGATCCGATGACTGCTTGGTTATATATTCAGTTATGTCCAGTATCCATTCAATACATGACTAAATTAAAGACACTTCTGTGATCCTTTTTTATCCAGTGGGTCCTTTTTACTGCAAGAGTTGTATAATGCCCCTGGAAGAAAGAGTACTCATCAAAAGGCCGGAGTGTTGGAACTAGTTAGGCAATTTAGGAGAAAAAGAGAAATCTCTACTGAGTGTCTGATGTCATCCCTGTAGATTTGTTAGGATGGAGAAGAATTCAGTAGTGGCTTTGTACAAAAATAGGTTTAAAAGTATCAGGAACACTCGTCATTAGCAAATGCCAGAACCAGAAACTCTAAAACTACCCCACCCTGTATGAAAGGTCCACAGTCAACAACTGATTGTGGTACATCAAGTGGTCATATGCCTAAATGAAGTTAATATATGATAAACCTATACATTGCTTGAGACCCTAGAGGTACATGTCTAGAATGAAACCATTTTCCCTTCCTCCTCAGCTGAGTGATTTTCAAACCTCTTACAAGGTATTTAATTCATCCACCAAAATGTGGTTGGAGATTAGGATGCTTTTCATGTTAAAGACTTTTCTATTATATGACACACTTATTTATGTGTGTTTATGTGTATACGTGTGTGTGTGTGTGTGTGTGTGTGTGTGTGTGTTTGTATATATAAATACATATACAAAAAAGTGTCTATATTGTATATTGATGTATTTAATTCACAGATGAAAGCCGACTTGCTATAGTTCAACTGATCATTGAATATTCATACTTTCTTGAAAACAATAAATGGTTCTTCGAAGTACATACAATACAATGTATATACATTATTGGCACTGCCTATCTGGTCCTAACAAACTCAGACTATATACAGTGTGTTTTGCATTTTATGGAAGCATTACATTCCAAGTATTCCATTATTATTATGCTTTCAAACTACATTCGCAGCCCAAGGTACAAGACGGGCCTTAAAACAATTACTGTGATATTTACACCAATTGTGTTTACAGAGAAACAATCTCTCTTTTAATTTCTATTCATCACCTGTGATACAGAAAATGATTTTTCATACCGTGGCAATTTGCATAATTGCAATTAAAGTACAGAATTTGATACTGCAAGGCAGCATGTCATTACCAACTGCAGTGATGAAGTACTGAGCACTAATGTGCCTTGGTTCATCTGCTAATCTCATGGTTACCACACCAAGAACCCAGGCATGCAGCTCACAAACACAACATTTGTAAAACCCAGCGTGATGCTTACCCTAGATTACTCCCCTGCCCCTTCCCTCTCTCTTTTGCACACTCTCTCTATGTTTATTCATGTCACTCCATATTTACCCACTCTGAATAATGTGCAGCCACATCTAGACTCGCTACCCGGTGATTTAAGTCATGTAGCTCAGTGCAGAGTTCACAGAGAAATTGAGAGATTTATTATTACGCATACGATTAGCACCTGAAGACGAGAGATGAGGTTTCAGAGGTGAACTGGCCCCTCTCATTATCCGGCTTGTCTAAAACAAATGCGCTGGAGATCTGTTGGAGCAAGTAAGCAACACAATATTATATCTGACACCTCCGCTTTTTGGGCTGTCACAGGTAAGTTAGCGTGGCAGGTGTTAATAATTGGATTTTCATTCGACGTCATTTTGAGTGCGGCTGGAAATAAACTATCAGTTCTCTGCTGGAGATCTGGAACAATGCTGGCACACTTTAGAAGAGCTCCACTCATTTACATTCTTGTCCTTACGTGGAAAACACTGTATTCTGCTTGAGACTATCTAATTCTTCCCCTCCTGCCATTATTTATAGCTCATCAAAGCTGCAAGTTTCCCAAAGAGTCAAAGCCACACACTGCAGTTGTTAAATCTCTTATTTATGTATTTTATATGTAAAGTTGTTATTTTCCTGAAAAATAAAGCAACTTTGGCTGCATAATTAGCCAGCAGAGCCCAGTAAACACAAATATATATCCAGATGGGAGAACAATCAAGTATTTGGCACTTTAAATGAATGAGCACTGAGTTAAAGCACAAGCAAACATTGCGCTTTGTGTTACCTATTGAACACACTCCTTGTCTTCTAGGGGCAATGAATTCAAAACCGACTCGGATCCATTTTATGCAGTGCTATGTCAGATAGAATACTTCAGCACAACACAATCAGCCTATCTCACACACAATAATGCAACACCCTGAGCCTGGCTTCGGAGAGACTGAGTCAATGCAGGCTGACTCAAAATGACACACAGGACACTGGGCTAAATGAAGGATCACTCTTTGACCCACCAGCTGCGGCCCCTTAAAGCAGCGACTCCCATACTGGTGGGTGACACCGATGCACTCTGAAGCATTTTCCCGCAAAAATTCCCGAGGCAGCTCATCAGTGTAATTCTTAATCCCCTTCTCAGTTGAATCAGCTGTGCTGGGGCAGGATAAAATGGACTGCAACGCTGGGGACAGAAGGACTGCAGGTTGAAAACTCGGAAATGAATAATATAACATTTAATCAGTGTCTCTCTGGGGGCATTTTATTTAGCCAAGTGGCTGAAACGCCTCCAGAGAGATGCTGATGAAATGTTATATTATTCATTTCCGTTATATTCATTCTGTGTCTCAGTATTTCTGTTTAGTATTTCAAAACATTTTTTTTGTATTATATCAGCTTCTGATAACTAAAAATATCTTCTAATTCTAAAGAATACCTCAGTGCTACACTACTGCAGCCAAGTCACAGTTATATTAAAAAAGTGTTAATTTTTTAAAACCTTGAATTCAGATGAGAGGTGATTCTCATATTACATTCAAACAAAATAAGCTGAAAAAAGAAATAAAAGGGAAAAAATGCTTGATTCAGAGTTCATCTGACTAGAAAAAAGGCATCGATTACTGAAATGTTGAGCAGTCTTTTTAAAACCCTTGTCTATATAATGAATCATCAGTTTAATAGGGCTTGATTCATCAAATGTAAGTTGTACGGGCCCGTCAGAGTCTTTCCATCAGGCCTTTGGTTAATGGGGGGGAAAGAGCAAGACAAGAGCCTGTCAGTCAGCACCGGCCCAAAGAATGGATGGGCCCATCCTGCCCTCTTACCAGCATCTCAGCCAATCAAGCATACCATCAGTCTTGTCTTGGCTCGGAGGGGCATGCTCATTAGTTAATTATGCTGCCTGTGAATATTCTCTCTGCCCGCCTGCTCCTCGGCCTCCTGCCCTGGCCACTCCAGTTAAATGAAAGTCGGGTGACCTTCGAACCTGACGCCTCCTCTGCTGTGAGAGCCGTGGCGAATCTCAAATATGTGAAGAAATTAATTAATATCAGATGGAGATGAAGGAGATTTATGGTGGGTTGATGCCCTGTCAATTGAGAGGGCAGGGCTTGCAGTGCTTCAGTTCAAAGAGGCACTCAAATGTTTAGAAATCTGTCACACTGCCCAGTGACTTCTATAAAGCAGTCAATGGAAATCATGAGCATTGTCTCCTTCTTACACACAGCGCCTTCCAGAATTATTGGCACCCTTATCTAATATGCGCGAAAAATGCTGATTTGCTGGAAAAGTATGTTTGTCTGATGTTGTCTTTACATAGCAAATAAAGAAAGTGTATAAATTCCACATGAGCTCATTCATTTGTTCTGAGAAAAACATGTATGCCATAATTATTGGCACCTTATCATTTAGTAAACACAAAATAAATTATTGTCTTTTCTCATTGCAGAATCTCTCCAGACCTTCAGACCTTCTTTTGGTCACCCTCTTCTTGATTTTCTTTGGCATGTTTTGGGTGGTAGTAACCTAGTGGGTAAAACACTTTTCCGTGAACTCCATGACCACAAAGTTGCAGGTTTAAACCCCCACTTTCTACCATTGTGTCCTTGAGCAAGACACTTAACCCTCAGTGTCTCCAGGGGGACTGTCCCTGTAACTAATGAGCAAGGTCGGACTGACCGTCTGGCGTATCGGGCATTTTCCCGGTGGGCCAATGTGCTATTTGGGCTGACACCGTTTATTCATTTCTGGATTTATTTATAAGACTCGTAGATCGGCAGCCCGACTGACACAGGGCTGGTTCAATCAACCACCACTTTCTCTTTGGTCCCTGTGCCGGTGTAATGCCTTTGTCAAAAAAAGTCAGCACAGGAGTTTATTTCCTGATCACCGGCCCATGAAACACTCACCTACGGCCCATTGGTTCTTTTCTTTACTGACATGGGGCTGGCCCAATCATATTTTTAAGCTCCTCCCCCTTTTGGCTCTGTGCCCATGTCAGTGGATGAGATGGAGAGGGAAAACGGAAAGGGGTCACAGAGAAATTGCGAAAGAAAAAAAGCTGTCACTTCAGGCAGACGCCACCGAATGTGCCAAAATTACAGACATTTTTGCTGCAGGGCTTCATCAGCTGTTCACGGTGGCGGTGGCGGCAGTAACCTGGCGGTAACTGGACTGCTTTCAGAACTCTTAGGCTAAGTTATGAGTGAAGGAACCCATTAACCACGCTTGGTAAATCTGTGCCATACCAGACAGTTAGTGGTGGTATCTAAACTAGCTGTTTGCAAAGCTATGGCGATAACACACCAATAAAATTAAGTTGTTCTAGGAGAACGGCTGTTTCTAACACACTGTGTACACGGGTCTAACACAATAGACCTTTACGTTCTTTTATGCCTTCCATTCTGAAACACTTAAAACATTTTACTGAACATTATTTTTTTAAACACCATTCATCAACATTAACAGCGGGACAGCAGTTAATTATCTATTATTGGTTGTCAGGTAAGTAGAAGGTAACTTTTGGGGCTTGGTGTTAGAGGAGCTTTTCTGTAGGTATTTATGAACAATATACAGACATGAAAGACATCTACACTTTTTGAAATCTCTCTCTCTCTCTCTCTCTCTCTCTCTCTGTCACTCCCGCACACATACAGATGCCCTATCTTTTTTCCCAAATACTCATTAAAAGATTCAGCTGCATCATTTTTGACTGGGTAAGTCCACAATGTATTGAATACTACTTTGTTGAATACAACTTTTATTGAATACTACTAATCCAAATGGATTTAATTAGATCAAGTATTAAGTTGCTTTCTTGTTATTTAAGCTACGAAACTAACATGAAGCTTTCAAGTAAAACCCTGAGAATGCTTTCACACCTACCTCGTTTGGTCTGGACCTTCAGACTATTCAGTTTGGTCTGAACTAAAACAGTAGGTGTTAAATGTGCCTCAGACTATGGCCTGGACCACAGGACCACAATAGGGTCCAACTAAGAGAGGTGGTCTGAAGGTAAACCATGGTTCGGTTTGTTTGCAGTGTAAAAATGCCTCTTTTGTGTGGCTCAGAGTTTCAGACCAGTTACCTGAAGTTGAAGCAGGCCTTTATCACAACAAGAGAAGTAAAATGAGCCATGATAGCACATAGGGACAGTAGGAGATGAGATGTTTAGTTGTAATTTGGTCAGTTAAAGAAATCAAAAGTCAATTCGGATCTTATTTTCTGAGAAGATGAGAGAGAGAATGGAAGGCCTGAGGACAAGGAGATTGCAGCAGTATATAAAGGAGCAGCGTGCCAGCAGAAACAGCACTGCAGCAACAAATCCCTTTTTACCCATCAGACTGACAGCATATTGATGTCAGATACTCTCCCATCTGTGAACAAATCAGTGTCAAGTACAGGGAGACACAACCCTGTTGACGACAGGATGTAGGTGCTTGCAAAATGACAACTAAAGCTAATCAGATCTAATGTAGCTAATACAACAAAGACATGGACCTTGGTTCAGGTGTGAAAACACCTTGTGAGATAATTTCCAGTTGACTTTCCTATGTAGTGTCAGACATTTTCTATGCAATCTTCTGGTCAAATTACATATTTAGTTCATTTTATATGTGGAAATACATGCACATGCAGTGCACAAATTACAGCATATTTTATATAAAATATTATCATATTTTAAATGTTTTTTTTATATATAGTAATATATTTTGTTAGAATCTGGCTCTAAAATGAACAGAAAGTGTCATATTAGAGCTTGTTCCCTGTAAAGGATGTATACTTCTTTTTGGGAAATGGAAAAACAACAAATGTCTTTTATCAAGTTTTGGCATACTGGTGAAAGACCTGTGCATTTTTTTCTTGTCACATTATTCCCTCAAGCAATCAGGATGCAAAAATTCATACATTATGTTTTGACACTTGCACACACAGCCTCATAGTCTTGGAATCTCATGATTTAGTATTAGACTGGGACATTAAATACACATCCATCCACCCGACAGTCCTCTCCAAATAGGCTGAAAAACAGCATGTAATACAGTTGAAAAAATGTAATATCTCATTTGATGAATCACATCTGGCACATTCTCCTTCACACATTCCAACCGCCCCCCACACAGGCATGGAAAAAAAAGCAAAACCATTAAAATAATAATTACAAGACAACAATAAAACATTAGAATGCATTCATTATAACATTCCGCTTTGATGAACCACATCTGGCAGCTCGTGCTGCCAGTAGTCTTCTTGGCTGAGTCTCCATCAACTCAATAACGGCCCATTCCTGCTGTCGAAATTGCTCAATCCACGTTGAATGATTCGGGGAACGTTAACAGGCGTTTTAGTCTGATTAAGTTCAGGTCACTTTAGGACATCTACTTTTCTGCTCCTCCAGCCTCTTCAGTGTTGCTGTCGCAATGTGCTGTGAATCATTATCCCACTGGAGGGGAAAAAACGAGACTAAATCCAAAACTATGACCTAGTCACTACATAATGTACTATTCTGGGAGCGCTGCCATTCTGTAGTGTGCAATCTTCAAGACGAAGAGGCAGAACTAGCATGCAGTCTGTTTGCTGGAGTCCACATGGGCAATGAGGGAAAACAAATCCAAAGAGCATGTCAAGAAAACAAAAAACACCAAAGGTCACACTTAAATGCTTCCTATAACTGGATCAGGCTTTCACATTTCTGTGGAGGAAGTTTGCCCCACTCTTCTTAAATGGACGGTTAATGGTCCTTCGAGTATTAACCATCCATTTAAGGTCTGGCCACTTCATCTCAATGGGATTCAAGGCTAGGCCTCTCTAAAACCAAAATGTTCTACTTTTCACTTACAGGATAAGCTCTTGTGATCTGCATCAGGGTTTTACAGCATAACCCAATTCAAATCAAGAGCAATCTGACATTGACATAGATTCTCTTGTAAAGAGCATGAATCATTACTCCGCTCTTTGGAGAATTCTGTTAGGGCGGCCACTACTGGGGAAATTTCAGCACAGTTAATGGATATCACTGTGGTTTATTTGTAGTTCTGGTGTTTTAGAAATGGTTGGGTATCCCCTTCCATGCCGATAATCTCATCTTTTATAGGAATTTCTTTTGACTGCAGCAGAGAACGCTGTTTACTGAGCCTGCTTCATATTGCTGGAAAGATTCTATTCAAGTGACGTGTAAATTCAACAGCAACTAGAGGTCGATTGATTTTCTTTCAAAACTCCATGCTTGTTTGCGTTTGCTCAGGTCACCTTCATCTTATGCTACATTTAGTTTGAAGTTCTGAAACACAAGAGTTTAATTAAAGGTTCAGGTACTTCATACTTGTTAAAGAGTGGAACCTAATGGTACACAAAGGGGCTTCACTAGAAGGTGAAGTCATCAAGCATTGTTCCATCAACAGAAGCACCAGAACGTAGTTAAGATCACTATGAAGTTAATTAGTCAAATTTGAGGACTGCATAAAATGACCAAAAAGACCATTAAATCTTTTATGAAGGTTGTTGCGACTGTTCTGGTTGAGGGTGGCAAATGAGGTCTGCTGGTTCCTATTTCGGTTCATCTTCCCATCCCACCTGGCAGCTTGACGCAGCCACGGTAGTTTTTTAATCAGTTAGACTCATTTCAATTCAATTTAGTTCAGTTCAGCTCGACTCAACTCAGTCCAATTCAATTCAGTTCATTTTATTTCATTTCATTTGAGTTCAGTTCAGTTCAGTTCAGTTTGATTTAGATCAATCCATTTCAATCCAATTTATTTTGGTTCAGCTCAACTCAACTCAGCACAGTTCAGTTCAACTCAATTCAATCCACTTTAGTTCGGTTCAGCTCTACTCAGCTCAGTCCAATTCAGTTCAGTTCATTTCATTTCTGTTCAGTTCAGTTTGATTTAGTTCAGTTCAATTCAGTCCAATTTAGTTCAGTTCAACTCAACTCAATTCAGTCCAATTCAATTCAGTTAAGTTCATTTAATTTTATTTCAGTTCAGTTTAGTTTGATTTAGTTCAGCTCAACTCAAATCAGTCCAATTCAATTCAATTCAGTTCAATTCAATTCAATTCAGTTCAATTCAATTCAATTCAATTCAATTCATTTCATTTCATTTCATTTCATTTTATTTCAGTTCAGTTCAGTTCAGTTCAGTTTGACTTAATTCAATTCAATTCATTTTAGTTCTGTTCAGTCCAATACAGCTCAGTTCAGTTCAATACAATTCAATTCAATTCAATTCAGTCCAATTCAGTTCAGTTCAATTGAGTCATTTATTCATTTTCCGAGCTGCTGTTCTTAATCAGGCTTGTTGGGGGCACTGGTACCTGTCCCAGCCCTCATAAAGTGAACTTTAATTCAAATTTAATTCATGCAGGTTAAAATGACAATAACAATTACAGTTTTGGGAATTCTTAAGGTATAATTAAGGCGAGTTTAAATATTGAACAGAGACATTTAGATCAATCAGTAAATTCCAGTGACTTATTTTAGAAGTCTGTCGGAGTTTACCTGAAAAATATGAGCTAAATTAAATCGGCGGGACTTGAAATTGAGGTAAATATGCTATTGGCTATAAGAGAATAAGCAGGAATGAGATTCAGTAACGCGTGAGGCCGGTGGCCAGCTGTGGGCAGTTATCGCCCTCAGCACAGATACTCAGTAGAAATACTCAGTGTGGCTTCACAGCCTTCTCTGGATTTGTGCCTGCCTCCAGTCAGGGAACCCTGACTTACTGCTCCCTCTATTATTAAAGGAATCATGTCCTACTTTTTTTTATTGCGATTTCTTGCTCAAATCCACTTCTTATAAATGTAGGAGTGTGTTTTTCTCACCAAAATCAGACATTTACAGAACCATTTGTGCCCCTCGTTTTATTCTTTTAAATGTAATCATATGTAAATATATTCATGCTTATGACATCACAGTCATGATTGCATCTTTATTTCTGTTTATGAACTGTAAGGACTGGGAAGTGAATGGCACTTTTATCTCAATAGCAAGAGGTTCTTTAAACTTTTCTGTCACAACATCCATCATTGTTAATGATGTGTGTCACCTCACTTGTGAACCCAAAGCAGACGACCACTGACTGCGGTCAAATTGTGTATCTTGGTGGGGAAATATGGCTTCTAATGTGGGAGTTATGTGTCTTTCTTTCAAGCAACAGTGCATCTGTTTATCTACCGTTCCTTTTTGCAAGCATTTATCATCACACATATAAACACACACACACCCACACACACACCCACACACCCACACACACACACACACACACACACACACAAACCCACTCACACTTTGCTAGCAAAATGTCCCTCTTCGTTCCGATGCGTCCTCGTAATGAACCGTGAAGCGAGTGGGCCATGCCTTTGGGCCCATCATGCCTTCCCGGCAGTCTCTGGAGAGGCTGAATTAACACAGCGAGAGAAGACCCGGCACATTCGGCAACGGCGGTTACTCACACTCCTTCTGATTCGGCCTCTAATTACTCTACAGTCATATTTAAAGAGCACTCTTTCTGCTATATAGTCTGGTTCTTCCTTCCATGGTGGGTCGTTATTTAAAAGCCAGCTTCATCCCCTGAAGAACCGCAGTGGTCGGCTTTAACTCAAGAGCACCTCACCAGGACGAACATAAACATTCTAACTAGGGATTACATCAGAACCCGGTCTCACGACTTTTCGCTGAGCCATAACCCCAACCTTAACCATAGTCGTAACCCTAACCCTAACCTTCTTTTAAGCCAACATGCACATATTTCTCTCCTACTGTCCCTCAATCAGTGTGTGTGTGTGTGTGTGTGTGTGTGGTGTTGCAGTGGGTTGAAACTAAAAGACACAAATGCGGACACAAAATGCGCCATAAAATACAAATATATACAATTGTAATGAAGGATGTAACACTGCCATTACTGATTTTTATTATAAAATATACAATTCTGTATCAGTGTTTTTCCCAGTATAATTTCTATATAGATACACACTGATGTGCTTATAAGAATTCAGTCTAAACAAGTGCATTTATGATACAGCTGTTAGAATAAAGGCACATGATGCACAGTTCGAAAGCTCCCAAAAGTACTGTCCTTCTTTTGTCAGCGTAAAATATTGCAGTGACCACGCTGCTTTTTAAAGAAAGCTCAGTTTCTGTTTTGACAGTCTGATGAACAGAGATTTTGTAAAAAACAAAAAAAAAGCTGGACACAAGCTGAGAGACTGCAGCAACCAAACCGATGGTGCTTTATTAGGATTCAATTACACAAAGAGGATGAGAAGCAAACTCTCCCTTTCTCCCTCTCCTCTCTCTCTCCCCCTCTCTCTCTCCCTCTCTCCCGCTCTCTCTCTCTCTGTCTCTCTCTCCCTCCCTCCCTCTCCCTCTCTCTCTCTCCCTCTCTATTAATTTGGTGCGCCCCCCTGCTTTAGCTCAGAGCCATTTAGGTAATACATGCAGTTTGTTCTTTTCTTGGTTGCACTGGTTCCCCCCGAAAGCAGCGTTCGCCGCCCAGAGCCCGAGACCACTCCATATGAAAATAATTGAATCAGGATCCCTTACCATAGAGCCCATGACAATTTATTCGGGATGCAAATCGAATCATTGACCGACATACGACAAGTCAAAAGCATCCAATTGCGATAGGAATGCTTTGCGGTCGCCCCGGCCCTGTTTGAATGTTTAAAATAGAACCCGAAGATGACGAACCGGCTCCTGAGCCCTACCATCTTAAACCTTAAAAGGCAATTATCTGGCAGCTAGCTGTGATGCAGAAGGAAATCAGATTGTAGCTCCTCTGGTGCAAAACATCTTCTCCCACTTGAGATTGCTCTCTTTTTGTGCACGGCAAAATAAACACAATAAACTAAATGCACACCATCAGTCCCAGCAGCCCCTGTTTTACAGAAGCCCTAATGATTTCTGGGAAGTAAAAAAAAATAGATGAGTGTCATTTTTAAAAGTTCACTTTTATTCAGTAATGTCATGCTTTTCTACAAGTGCTGCACCAAATCTAATTCCTCATTATTCACTTTTGGTTGGAGAGAAAAGGGTTTTTTGGCCCAGTAGGACAATCAGGATTTATTTCTCTGGGGGAGCTAGGCTGAAAAAACTAAGCAAACTTTCCTATTGATCAGGCTTTTAGGTTCTGGACTGAATATCCAGAACTTTTAGACCAATTTTATGCTGAAAAACTTTACTCCAGGCCTTCTGGGAATTGTAGATACATCACTAATTATGAATACAAGCAGCAGCCTAATCAATGTGTTTGTGTAAAGAAGTAAACAGCTGTAGCTCCATGTCAGGTCTCTTTACTGAAGGAGTCACTGTACAATACAAGGTAAAATACATTAAGAATGTTAATGCGTCTGAGGTAAAAAAAATAGTGTTCATGTGTCTGATTATTATGATTATTATGATTACGATTGTGATTATTATTGTGATTATGATTGTTGTCATTATTATTATCACTGTTGTTGTTTTCATTCAATATTTATTATGATTAATTATTATTTACTATTGTCACATTTAAAGCCATCTTGTAATCAGTATCATTTGTAAATTCATCGCATGAATGAAACGCAGTTTGCTGCAATTTTGAAAGGGACGTGGGCATGTCATGTGGCGTCATGGGCTAAAGCACTTTAGGAAACTTGGTTTATATACAAACGACAAATCTGTCTGATCTCTTAGGATGTGCTTCACCATAAAAGGGAAAAATTCAGGCCATGAGCAGTCGGGTGGGAGGTCTATGGGCCATTACTACCACTTTATTAAAAGCTGATTTCATTTGAAGGAACAGATTTGCTGGAACCGTTTGCAGGGCGAGATTTCTAATGCACCCTGTGCCTGCCAGTCGGGCCAGACTGGCACTCGCTCAGCATCATGCATGACAGGTAATGTAATATACAAAAGACAGCAGGTTTGACAAGCCAATTTCTAAGTAATGAAAGGATGCACTTCCCTACTTATTTGAATGAATGCCAGCTGTGTTTGTTCCACTTGTGTGTTCGGTTAGGGGCTTGCGATGTAAAGATATGCTGTTGCAATCATGAAAAGTAAGCATCTGCATATGTCATAGAAAACATTTATTTAAATGAAGTTATATTATAAATTATAGATGTTATATTATATTATGTTATATTATAAACTGAAAGGTTAAGTTTCTACAATTGGTGTTCTTTCATGATGTATTTCTTAAATATTTCTTGAAATGTACATAGATTTTTTTATTCTCTCCCTTTTTTAAATGTGATAATTAGGCCTGCAACAAGTAATCAATAAAACTGATAAATAAAAATTTAAAAAAGTCAATTTACATTCTTGATGATTGCTTTAGTATTTAGTTTCCATGGGTCATTATCAAGCTGTGTTCAGCAGTCTGAACATTCTCCACAAGGGGGAGCTCAAATCACTTTCGTGAGCTTCACTAAAACAGAAAAATATTATTGTTCTTTTTGGTAACTGAACCTTTTCTGTTCTCATTTTGTACAAGGTGAAAAAGACACTGCGTGTAAATCTGGATAAATGCACTGAAAGTACTCTATATTAAATAACTGAATATAAAAGTGTCCTAACATTTGTTTCCTTTCACTGTAAGAGTTCATTATTGTGTCTACATATTATTGTCATTCATCAGTATTTAAGTGGCTTTATCACACTCAGTTTGAAGATTAACTTCAGACCTGTAACACACGATAACAGTTTTTTGAGAACGATTTGAAGACATTGTGTTCCCTGAGCCAGTAGAATTGATCTAATGATGCATTGCTTAAATTATGCATTAGTACACATTAAAGTGAAGAACATTTCTTGGTCCTCCTATAAAGTAGTCTGAAGGCACAAGGTTGACAGACACACAAATTGCCTCACTTGTTCACTTCCATACACTTTTATTTCTACCCCAATCCCACCAGCAGAGGCATTGACCTTCCAGGAGTATGCATTACCTTTGCACACTATCATCTATTCCAGGCTCCAGCCTGCCCTTGCTGGTGATTAGGCTGGCTAAACCCAAGTGTCTGCCTGTATATAATTCACTCTCTGTCTCCACTGGCTTGATGCTATTTCCGCCCTGGCCTTGAAGGGGTCCTGCCCGCTGACAATGGACGAAGCAACACAAAGGCCCCTCCAGAGGCCTGAGTCACCAGAGAAGTCTCGAAGCCCATACACAATCACCAATCAGAGCCAATCAGACTGAGCGGATAAAAAGAACAGGGCCTGTCGAGCGGCGAGTCAGAAAAGTGGCAGAGTAAAAATGGTACCGAGTGACAGCCATGTGAGAGTATAGCACGGCTAACAAGCCTGTTGCACACTGTCCAGTGTGTCTCGCCCTTACAATTAGACGCCGCCTCAGAGAAGCACAGGGATTCCATGTAATTGGGCCGAACATCTAGGCCAGAAATATCACACCCAGAAAGCTGGAGGAGGAAGTTAACACCCTGGATTGGACTGAATGCACGACGCATATTAAAGAAGCTATGCATGATTAAACAGGTAATAGAGCTTTAGCTTCCTGGCTCTGCCACTGTGGCAGATAATGTGAGTTAAATGTTTCACCTTCCGAGTGAATGCACAAGACTGCGTGATTATCGTTTCCCATTTACTACATAATTAAATACTCTACATTTTATGGGTCACATCTTTGTGGGTCTAACGCGCGATTCGATCTTGATTAATTCAAACATTGCGACTTCCAAAAAGCTGCTTTAGAAAATGGCAACCTTCTTTATAATCAAGATTCCTAAAGGGTTCTTGGCCTGGGCGTAAGGCTTTAATGGCTGTAGACCCTTCCATCTATGTGGATCCTTATATTATTTAGTTATTTCATTACATTTTATCAGAATCACAATCAGAAAACTTTATTGATCTCAGAAGAAATTGCTAATGTTATCACTGCACAGACACAGAGACAAGAACAATATAAAATATAAAGTCTAAATAAATCAAATAAAAACTCTGCAGAAAATACACAATATGAAATACACTATGATATATACACAAATGCCATGTATAAATACTATGGATAATATACTTAGAGTTAAGTGAACAGCATAACAAAAATGGTGGTTAGGAGTCTGTTATTACTGTAATGGAGATCAGTAGTAGATCAGTAATATTGATTTAAGTAGTGATATTCACATGGTATTGCACATAATAATAATATATTCATGGGTGCCACCGGCATTCAATCTGAAGGGGACGTGTCCCCTTCACATTTCATAATTATTCGTTTG
>JBBPCY010000007.1:7332443-7345736 GCA_037974405.1 Brachyalestes nurse
AGTATAAAAACACTGCTGTAATCAACACTCTCCTCTCACAATGAGACCAGTTGGATGGCAAAACACTACTAGAAGTATGTCAAAGGTAATTATTGCCATTTCGTTTAGGGGTGAACAAGAGATTTGTTTTCTTTGAATTATTCAACTTCTGTAGACACTGCATCCTTTCTTTTATGTTGATGTTTTGTCATTTCCTTTAAAATTATGCTTTAAAGAACAATATTTTTAATTTCAGAAATTAGGAGAAATATTGTCAGTGGTTCTTAAAAATGAAGGCAAAACTGTTCATTTCAATACTTGCACCTATAAAATATAAAACCTGGGAAACTGACCATTTTTGCAGTGGTCTCTTATTTTTTTCAGAGCTGTGTATCACTCTAAGCACAGTAACAAAGGTAGCTTTTATTTAATTGTAAGGGATGAAAAGACATTGGAAAAGGATCTTGTAAAAATAGATTACATCTGCTCTGGGTGAGTATCATAAGTGGACCTCAGGGAGAAAATAAATGCAGACAAAACACATTTCCAATGAACTCTTAGTAGTCAGTACCATTAATATTTAAATATGTACTTGTATGTTGAATTACATAGCTAGTTGCAAAAAGAATTACATTTTCAAATGTGATTCACATTCTACAGCTTGCAACATGAAAGGTCTGAAGTCTGCAACTAATTGCATGAAACTTTCATCAGCCTGTTCACAGTACAGACTTCAGAAACCAGAGCAAACCCTCAGTGTGGCTCACTTACACAAGCTGATTAAATATATTCCATAAACTTAATGAAGAAAATGTAGTTTCACAGGGAGGAAATGATGACTGGCCAGTTATTCTACTGTAAGTAATAATATTAATAATTAATAAAATGTATTATCATATTAATGCTGTCTATTACATATAGTAATTGCTGCTATTTTATTCAGTAATGCTTTATTTAATAAAATATAGTGTATTCTGGATGTTAAATTTGTTACTCATTTCTAAATATAATGTAATATACATTTAAGTAATTGTATTATTATTTATAATGTATTCATTAGTTAAAACCTATAAAATTGTAGAGTAGTAGAATGTAACTCATTCATTAGGTAAGAAAAAGTTTGAATACCCCCTCTCAAATCACATGAAAGTGAAAATCCTCTACAGAGAACAACATAAAACACATGTACCATAACTTTTTCACAGGCCACATTCAATGCCTGTTACTGTTTTCATACATGTTACACTTTGCATATAGAAATCATGCATTAAAACATGAAGATCATTGTTCTTTATAGAAGATATGGGCTTTTACTGAGAAAGAAAATATGTAATTTGATACAGAATACTTTGCATGAACACTACTGTAAATGTTTGCATGCACTCCTGTTGAACAAGGACAGCTTCTTTATGGGAGAGGAGCATTTTGTGTTGTGAGAACCCCTGGGTGAAGATACTAAGGGGAAAAGGGAAATCAGTTGAGGCAGATAATGATGGAAGATCATGGTACAGTATCATACAGTACAGTGTTCTTCACTCAGTTCTTGAGACATATGTGTACAGACAAGACGTTATGTTATCCCACTGAAGAATTCATTAGTGACTCCTCAGAGGACATTATGTAAACATGGGGTCATTGGCTTTCGTCATTAACATGAGAAATTGTGCGGTTCATGATCAGCTTCACGCTCTTGTCAGTATCAAAAGGCCATTAGCATGGGGAGTGATTTAACCTTGATCCCTCCACTGAGAGGTCTGATATGGCAGAACGTCTCAATTGGACGTAACAATGAATTCTCGTGATCCGTCCTATTGCTTGACATTTAGATAGCAGCCCTGTCTCTTAAGATCTCACAAACAACTGCAGAGACGTGATCGCTCTAATGGAGTTTCGAGTGGATGGCTTTGATTCCATCCATCATTGTAATTATGCATCAATCTCGCTAATTTTTCAGTATCATTAACCTTGGTAATCTCCTCCTCAGTGCAACACCATCTGTTATTTCCTTCAAAGTTGCGCTGGCGCAAAGCACACGGCCGCTCTTTTTTCCTAGAGCGCTTTGGAGAAATGATGGTGCTCCCCGGGGAGGGCTTCTGAAGAGATAAAAGTAGCAGCAACCACACATCCGTGGACCAGTTAATGAACTCTCACCACAGAGAACATGGAAATGGATTAGCTACTAACACTAGCTTCCCTGCCGTGGTCCACCATTATTCACTTGAAACGCATCAGTGGGCTAACCATCAGTGCTGGTGCCCTACATGTCTCCAAGAGTTAAATCAACATCTCAGATGATGCATTTAATTTTGCAAAGTCAGAACGACTGGATTGCTCAGCATTAAGCTCTTCTCTGCTTCTTTTTTTTCTGGTAGTTTAGATTCATTTTAAAAGGGAGAGTTGGAGCAAAAGTTGTGTTAGATAAGAAAAACTGCTGGATGGGCAAATTTATTCTTATATAAACCAATATAATTACATTAATTTGAACAATTAAGCGACTTTTTTGCATTGCCATTTTTTCTTTTGAAATATATTTTTATTCTTTTATTCTTTGAGCATCGACAGAACCATTTTTGTTGCACTAAAGTTTTTGTCATTGTGTTGCACTATTGTTTATTGTCTATCTCTTTATTTATCCCGAGGGAAATTCTTGTGTCATTTGCATGCTCAGTGCAACAAGAAAGAATAAACGATAAGCAATAGAAAAGCTGAAGTTCTTTCTTATCTTCTTTATGAAGATTTTAGCACTTAGTTCTCTCCTCTGGTTCTCACACCGTCCTGAAAGTTGAATGTTTCCTCATGTTGTTTCCTCCAGTCGCTTTGGATAAAAGCATCTGGCAAATAAATGTAATATAATGTTCTTTTGGTTCCCAGACGAACCATTTATATTTTTATTAATGAGATGTGAGTGTGAAGAACCTCCACAGGTTTTTTTTAAGAAAAAATGTAAAAAATGTACATTACTTAATGTCCAATGATGTACAAAGAATTCAATGATGTGGCAGTGTGAAGATGCCTCACACTCCATGAGCTAGGGAAGTGCCTTTGTTTATCATAGTGACCAGAATAGCACTCAAGTTGCTTCCTCTTATGTATCACAAGTCATGTGGCCAACCACTGGCACAAGGTCTTCAGTATGTGACTTACAGTGTAACAGGGTAAGTGAGGAGGGGCAAGATATATAAAACACATTACCTCTACTGTGGTTGAACAAATAAATCCAACAGTAGCCTATTTGTTCTCAAAGTGAGCGGACCAGTTGGATCCAAGTTTATTACAAGTGATGTAATGGTACATGTTTCCAATTTGAATACAATTTTTAATTCTAAAGTCAATGTTCAATTTGCTGTTAGAGATTGTATGACTATATTAACTACTTTGATTCTATAGAGCTCTAAATATGTATACTAAACATGCTGATACTCATGCTTTCTAAACTTAACACTTTCTTATAATTCCCTCCTGTTTGTTTGAAAACCCCAAATCGATTGCAGTTTATTCAAAATTCAGCAGCTAGAGCCTTTACTCATAACATGCGCTCAGCACACATTAGATCCATTCTCCATCAATTACGCTGGCTTCTTGTTACCCAGTGGATTACACACAAGGTCCTGCTTCTCACATTTAAGGCATTACTTGGCCTTGCCCTCTTATCTCTCTAAGCTCCTGCTCCCCTTCACACCTTACATCAATATGGGTCTACTGCCAGTCCCCAAGACTGGACTGACAGGTGGTAGATCTTTTAGTGCTGTGCCCAGACTTTGGAAAACCATTCCCCAGGAATGATGAGCCTGTTCTTCCTTTTCCTACTTAAAACTTTTTTCTACTCTCCTGTTATTTTTACAACAACCTTGAATGTAGGAAAGACACTAACAAAAAGAATGCTTTCTATTTATATAAAGTTCAGCATTTTGAGCGTGTGAGTGTGTATAGCAGCCCCCTTCCCCAAGCAAGCTGTTTAGAGTCCAAAACTGGAGAAAACAAACACTAGAAGTCAATAATCACCCCAAACCTGTTTGTGCACACATCCTCAAAATTTCTCTCAACCTGCCCAAACAGTTTCCAGCTCTTCATTAAGGTGGGACAGACTTATTGATGTGGTTCAGCACTGCACTGCGGCCTGTTCAGGCAACTTCTAGGTTTTGTGCTAAACTGGGATTATCCTTGCGTGCAAATCCATCACACAGGGATATAAACATGCCAGATTACATTCTGTTTAAAATTTACTTTAATTTAATGTCTATATATACAAATTTACGTTTACATTAAAATGTATCTCTATATATACATTTCCCAAATAGAAACAACAAACATAATACATGTAATCTATTGTCCATATGGCTGACTTGTTTATTTCAGTGCATACATTCAATTCACTTGTCATAAACAGCTACCTCCAGTGTTCAGCTGCACTATAAGATTATGCTTATGTTTTGTAGCTCAGAGTAATTCACACTGTGTCTTAAACCATGCTGTGTCTACAGCAGTCTAATAAAGAGCTGAAAGTTTTGGGGATGTACTTCTAGAAAGATCTGGGTGACTATTGACTTCTAAAGTTCAACCTTAGTGTTGTAGCTCCAGTGTTAAACTAAAGAAGAATGCTTATCTTGACTATATCTAAGCTGTGTGGAAAATTGTGCAAATTTGATTTTTCACCCAACAGTTATTTTAATATAAAAGTAATTCACTTCAGACTCTGAGAAATAACAAAGATGTAGTCCTTAATCTTAAACACAAACACTAAGAGTTTTTTTTTCTATTTGTAGTGAACAATGTATAATAAAACTGCACTGACATAAGGTGTGTATGGATTATTTATGTAGTCCATGTTTTCTCGTATCTTAGTATTCTTACACACTGATTCAATTTCAGTAGGAGACAGGTGGCAGACCATGGTAAATATACTTGTGTACATTTTCCTATTAAACACAAAACATGACAAATGGCAGTGTTCCATGCCATTACTCCCATAATTTTATTTAGCGCTGGACAGACGAGGTTTATTCATATTTATGTGATGCTCTACTTTGTTCACTCCAAACATTTACATGGCCCAAGCTGCAGGACCTGCATCTTCACATGTCAGCTCTCTTTTAGATATGATGAATGAACATGAGTGGTTCACCATTGCTCACCTGGTTGAGACCCGCTCCAACACCACCATTAATCCAGCCTCCTCATGGCCGTTGGACCTTAGAGCTCTAAATATGCTTATGCAAAACAACACGCCCCACGGTGCAAGCAAAACAGGGGAATGGGAAATTTATTGAGCTTTTGAAAACGTTGCCCTTAGTCGGAGGAAGAGGGAGAACAGTTGCTCATGCAAAAGAAGTAAAGGCTATAATACGTCTCCAAATTTAGAACCAACAAACAAAAATGAGGTCACAAAAGGAGGAAAGTTTTATTGTTTGAGAAAGGAAGTTAAATTTAAAAATATTAACAAAAAGAGTCCAAAATTATTTACAATATTGGACAATATAAAAATGAATACATTAAATATTACTAAGAAAATGTTTTTAAATATTTTTTAAATATTTTTTACATTAAAGTTGTAAAGTTGCCATTTTAGACATAGCAGGGTTTGACAGAGCCAGTTTGTAAACAGTCAGTATTTTCGTGTGCCTTTACAGCAGCAGACTGAGCTTGCCCCCCTTTTCTAACTAAGCAGATTAAGCTAACTACAGTTTTATTTAACTAATTTAAAAGACCTGAGAGATTAAGAATTTTTAAGCAGTCATTAATGATTTCCTGTTTCACTGGGGTATAAAAATGAGGTGAAACAGGGCACTCAATCCCTTAGTCATCCTTCACCATGAGAAAGATTCAAGAGCAGTCCACTGTAGTAAGGCAAAAATGTGTTTCCTTACACAAATCAGGAAATGGATACAAGAAGACAATTGCTTGACTTAAAATGCACATGTCAACATTACAAAATGTATGAAATTCAAAACTACCATGAACCAGACTTGAAGAGGATACATGGCTACTTTGTCAACAACCAAAGTGAGGATAATGATCAGAGAAGTAACACTGTGTTATTCGGTCACCATGTCTCAAAATTCACCATATCAGCAAACTGTTTGGAGGATATGTCAGAAATACTTCTTTCCTGTCTTTACACCGCAAGCAAAAGCATTTGTAGTGTTTCAGCAGCTACTGGAGCTTTAACTGGGGCAGGGTGCAGTGGTCATAAGAAACAAAAATGAGTTCATCTGCTCCAAACACTCAAGGTGGGTTTGATGTAGAAGTAAAGATGGAAAACCACCAGATAACAAGAGTTAAATATGGTGGAGGATCTGCGATGGGGCTGTTTCACTTCCAAAGGCCCAGGCAGTACTGTTCACATATATGGCATTAAGGATTCAAGGAAGTACCAGGAGATTTTAAATCAGAATCTGTTTGCCTCTGCCAAGAAGAAACTTGGCTGTGGTCATATCTTTTAGTAAGACAACAATCGAAAATCCACTCAAAAACATGAACACAAAATCAAGCTTTGACTATGGCCATCCCACTCCCCAACCCTAAATCCAACTGAAAACCTGTCAGTCGAGCTCAAAAAGAGAGTGAACAAGAGAAGGCCCAGGACTCTGGAACTTCTGGAGAAATTTACACCTAAGAATGATCCAAAATATCTTCTCCTGTGTTCTCAGGCCCTATCAAACATTACAAGACAAGACACAGTGCTGTTCAGTTGACCAAAGGAGATTACATAAAATACTAAATGGGTGGGGGTAGTAAATAAATGTCTCAGAGGTTACTGGGAAAAAAATATATATACATTTTGCGATAATGAATATGGAATTTATATATTTTCTTTGCTTGATGAACATTTGATAAACATTATGGGGAATTTTCATCCTTTTAACACATTAAGAGTACCAAGAATTCTGGAGCGTGTTTAATGCAGCCTTACATCACAGCTATAATTTAATATAGTTCAGAAAACAATCACAAATATGAAAGTGTTCAAACTTGTGATTATGCATTATTTTCATTGGGGAATAGTAGAAAAATAGACATTACTGATATTGGAAGGTTAGCTTTGTTCTGATCCGAGCCCAGCAAGAGAATCTAATCAGTCAGATTCATGCTTTCCTCTGAAACAGGAAAATAACTTCAAATGCTGCCATCAAAAGATTAAAAAAAGCTTTATGTTTGTTGCTCTATTTTCCCTATGCAAGTCATTTGCTTTATTCCTACTACAAAGCCAGTGTTTGGCATTTAAAGCATTAACTATTTAGAGGGTTTGTTTTGAGTAGATTGTTTGCCCTCTAAGTGAGTGTGTTCAAGTTCCTCAAAGTCTTTGAAAAGGTCACGTCGCACAAAAAAAAAAAAAAAAAAAAAAATGCTTTCCATTTTGAAAATTCAGCTTCGAGTGGGACTATTATATTTCTTTATCTAAGTAAGTCCCTGACTTGAGCTTTCAATTGAAATGTAAAACTCCTGACCGAGCCACTTGAAGAGAGTGGGCCATTTACAATCATTGTTATGAATTGACTGTGCATAATACGTGTAGATCAATGCAAGGCTGGACTGCCCTGCTTTGCTGTACATGTCTCTTAAGGCTTCCACAAAGGAAGCTGTCCATCTGAATCAATACAGCCCGGCGTGTGCCTTTAATGGCTATCTGAGGCCTTACAAGCAAAGATAATCTGTGTCTTTGTCTTTCTGAAGTGAATGTTGTGAGGAGTTGGTTGGCTGACTTAGCAAAGAGACTATGAAAGAAATCCGATGGTGTATCTCATACAGGGGGACCCCCTCCACCACTTAATAAATAAACACTGTATAGGGGGGTGTGTTCATTTTTATACACTTTTAGGGCAAAATATTCTAATGTATTTTAAAACTAGAGATAAACAAGTCTGGTACTTATAATGCTGTTTACAAAACATATATTGAATTATTAAAACTGAAAGGGCAAAACCACTCCATTTCTTCCTAAAGGGGATAACGTTAGCATCAGATTTATAATATTTTATTGTATATAGATACTTACATATCATCCCTGGGAATCTTGACCTTGAAAATGCAAGCTGCCGCTTCAATTGAAGGTTCTTAAATGAGGCATTTTTGTAAACAAGAAATGTGATGGTGAAGAACCTTGTAAAAGTTTAAAGAATCTACAGATTAAAGCTGGACGGTATGAAAATATTTATTATCACCATGATAAATTACCTCAATATGGCAATTACCTACTAATTACCTAAAATTTTTTTTGAATATGCAGAAGGTGGACAGTACAAAGTTAAGAGCAGCAAAATAAAGTAAACAATAGAATAGAATAAAATACTATACTGCCATGTGCTAGGATATATTAGACAGTAAGTGAACAGTCAGTTCTTGAAGTAGAGAAAATGATCAAGCATAAGAATCTGAGACTTTGACAAAGACCAAAGTGTGATTGCTAGATGAATGGATCTGAGCATCTCCAATACAGCAGGTCTTGTGGTATGTTGGGCACACGAGCATCAGAACTGGACCATGGAGCAATGGGAGAAGATGGGTAGGATACTTGCCTCTGGGTTCCTGAGCAAGACCCTTAACCTCAAGTTGCTCCAGGGAGACCCCTGTAGTTAATAGAACCTTTGGATAAAGGCATCTGCTAAATGCCATAAATGTAAATGTAAGATGGCCTGGTCTGATGAATCATGTTTTCTTTTACATCATGTGGATGGCTGGGTGTGTGTACGTTGATTACTTGGGGAGGAAATGGCACCAGGATGCTCTGGGTGGGAAGAAGACAAGCTGGTGGAGGCAGTGTAATGTTCTGGGCAACGTTCTGCTAGGAATCTTTGCATCCTGGATTTCAATAGTATGTTAATTTGACATGTACCACTTACTGAAGTCTTGTTGCAGACCAAGTACATCTCCTCATAAGCAATGGTATTTCCTAATGGCAGTGTCATTTTTCAGCAGGATAATGCAGCTTGCCACACTGAAAAATATGTTCAGGAATATTTTAAGGAACATCACAAAGAATTCAAGGTGTTGACTTTATGTTCAAATTCTTCAGATCTCTGGATATAATCATCCGGACTTACTAAAAATAAAATATTATAAGTAAAACTATATATATTTTCATATGTAAATAGTGTAAGTATATCTTTTAATAAAAGAAATATTTACAATTTTGTAATCTTGTTTGTGTGGCGCTGAAGTTTTCTACATTTCAGTCAGGATGCGTATTTGCAATTTGTTCCATCACTGTGACTTCTCCATCCCACCTCACCCACCAGATTATAGAAATCCTAGCTCTCAGGAATGAGAAAGCACTCCTTTGGCTATGCAAGCTCATTTTTGTTAATGATGAAGAACTGGACTGCTGTGTTAGCACTGCATTGCAGAAAGGAAGAAGAAGATGAAGGCGCGGGAGGGAGAATCTAGAAGGATCGCAGGCTGTAGTAATGTGCACATTATTATATTTGGCAAGGGCTACAGTTCCGACCTATTCATGTGTGTGTGTGTGTGTGTGTGTGTGTGAGTGATGTGGGGTGGTGCAGTCTCTTGTCAGGGTCTCACTGCCCCTGACAGTTTCATTAAAACCTCAGCTCCCTCCTGCCAGGAGGAATAAAGTATTTATAAACAAATCTCAGCACTCCTCTCCAATTGTCTCTTCACATAGAAAGGCCTCCATTTGTTGCCTTGAATCAATGGGGCCCAAAAGCCCTTCTGGCCTGCTCCATCTGATCTGTTGATTGTGGGGTCTATTTTAATTCCAGGTACATATCTATCTTTGCAATGGTTAAGAGGGGTATTGACTTAAGGTGACATATCGGCTCTGGCACTTAGTGTAGTCTAAGAGAGCCGGGCATCGTTTCCTAGGGACTGGATAAACTAGGTTAAAAGGGAAATCTGTTTATTTATATATTTATTTTTTTTTGCAATAGTGCCTTTCAGTTGTTCCTATGGCCTTTTAATTCCAGTCAAATTAAGCCTTATCTTCGAATAAGCCTCTGAGCAGCAGAAGCCAGAAGAATTGAAAAGGTTGTTGACAGCACTGCACATGACTCACTCTGCTAAGACATGCACATATTTTTAGAAGAAAGACAGTAAAAGGAGGCTTACAGGACAGCATATGACTGAGCACTCCAAGACACCCCTACAATCACTGACAACAGTGAAAATGTCTTATGAAGATGGCTACCATTTCATTTAAAGAAGTAGAACCAAATTGCAGGGTTTGAATAGTGGGTGGTCAGAACTCTCCAACCTCCTAATAGAAGTGAAGACTTCTTAAACGTCCGACATACTACGTTTTTAGAATAGTAAACACATTGTTCAACAATATTTAAACTCAAGTAAATATGCTATTGCTATTAATGCTATTAATGGTAAAATGTTTCCTCATCAGTGTCAGAAATAGATTTCTCTCAGTAGATTATTCCATTAAAAATAAAAAAGCTTTTAAGTTTGACTTCCTAAGTACATATAAAATGTCTTTTGAATATGTAACACTGGTGATCTGCTCACATTGTTAATCATGGCACATCTACCATGTACACCTTCTCACTTATGGCTAAGCTACCTTTGTGCCCTCTGTCACTGCCATAACATTTCTGCATAACAAACATTAACGTAATCATGCCATGAATATGTCATAGCGGATGTCACATACTGTCATAATGTTATGACACCTGTCATGATGACTCATTACATCATGTGACGTTTGTGATGAAATGCGAATGGCATGCTTATGTCAATGCTATGTAGCAAGGTTCTAGTACAGTCTAGCCATCTTTTCACTATTGTAATTGTGTAATTTCCTCCCTGGCAAGGCTAAAATGTCACTCCCTGTTCGACAGGTTGTCAAGACGTTTGTCATATCTCTAACACTGCAGCATGGTGTCTGTGGGGAGAGATTGTGCTTGCTTCCACTAAGCTTATTGAATGCTGGGTGACTTGGCTTAAGCTTAATGAATGCATGTCGAGTAACCACTTTCTGCCTGTGCAACTCAATAAAAGCCCTTTTGTGTCATCGGTAACAGGCACCTCAGACTTGCTGCAGGTGCTGATTTTACTGTCTTTGGCTCATACTTCTGTTTGTCTGTTCTTCCACTTCATACACAAGTTCAGCCTTTGAAGAAAAATTCTACTGCTGACAATTACGTGCTCTACTTTGTAAGTCTCCTATGACTATTGCTGTTTTGACAAAACCTTGGAACATCATTTTTTTCCCATAAGCCGGCCTTTGCAGCCCCTGTGTAATCTATAGCACTAGGATCCAAATGAAAAAGCAGAGATTAAGCGTGGAATAATTAAATCAAATGACTGAAAAGCATTAATCTATGTCTCTTCTTTCTCTGAAAAGACTTTCTCTAAAAATCAATGAGAAGATAAGGAAAACAATATGAAAGATATACAGATGAATATACATATATATAGCTGTATAGAAAAAGACGTAGAAAAATACATGCATAAAAGTTTGAAATAAAAGAAAAAAGAAATACATTGAAGAGATCATGTTGAACTTACTTGTATAGTTTTGTACTAATGAACAAATTGATTATTGAGCCTGCATTGCATCATTATCCTAGTAAAATAGAAAGAGATTTCAAAAGCACTGTGATACACTTGTGTACATCTACTTGCCTCTACATGTTCTCGGGGCTGTTTGTCTCTGCAGTGTCAAGATGGTTTCAATTCACAGAGCAGACAGATGTCCTGAGAGGTATGGGCATAAAAAACAGCTTGATCTCATAAAAATTATGAAGAAAATGTGGAGTGCTAAAACAGCTGAGAAATGCATCGATCAGTTAAAGTTCTGCACCGTCTCGTGGTTGAGGTAAATAATTAGCATTCCTCTCAGATGTGGTTAAGAAGCTTGTTAGTGCTGCATGGCAGGTGGTTGAAATAGATGCGGTGGCATCTTTATGCACATTGGAGCAGACGTGAGCTCGCCTGCTCTTCCAGCAAGGTGCTGACTCCAGCAGGAGAGCGGCCCTCCACACTCCATATTGCTGGGAAAATCTATTAAGAAATGGTCCAGAAATATTACTAATACTAAAGAAACACTGATATTTTTTCAACATAAGTCTATGTTGGTGTGGTTATTAATTTTCCCCTTCCAGCTCCCCTTTAGCTATGATTCAGTGTGTGGAGTACTGATTTTTTATTAGTGCTCGTACAGAATATTTCCTTTTAAATGTTATTAAATGCGCATATAGTGATTTCTCTGAGGACTTGCTGAATGGAGAAAATCCTTGTGGTGCAACAGATGAGGAACATGAGTGTAGGCCAGCTCTGTTCATGTTGTCGGCTGTGTGAATCTCAGGTCTGTCAGAGAGAGTGGATGGCGGTGTCTGTTTTGTTTGTCTCTAGTGTGACTGTGAGGGACCTAGATGTATTCAGAGCAGCACCTGCTGGGCTGTATGCCCCATTGTAATGTCTCACCTGGTTTAGCTCAGCCTCTTAGCACATTTGCTGACACATGTTAACATTCCCTAATTTGGATTCTGCTCAATATTAAAGACTACGCACTTGCTATATTTGGCTGAACGGAAGATCCCCATCTGCACTCACTGGCAAAGGATTATTGTGCCATTTATTTGTAGCGCACAACAATCTGACCTGATTTATTAATTATACACTTTAAGAAAACCAGCTTTCAGAAAGCAAGGTGATACTTTTTCAGTTTGAAACAGAATATTATTGTTTATTATTTTAACATTAATATTTTAATGGGATGTTTAAGCACAATTTGTTTTATCATACTTTGTGTCATACATTTTTTAACACATATTGTGCCAATGCATTTTATGCCTTGCTATCGATTGATTGTATTTGTTGAAAGTGAACAAAAATGTATTCTCCTTAATTGAACACACGGATGTATCAGGTTAAAATAACCTGACCTGTTCTTATTTGAGAGTGTATTTTCAATTTTAATTCTTTTGGTCCATGGCACATTAAGATTTTTCTGTTAATGTATTGTTAAGTTTCAATTGTAATTACTACAACTACTACTATAATAATAATAATAATAATAATAATAATAATAATAATAATAATAATAATAATAAAATCATTAATAACAGGAACAACAACATTAATAGTACTGCTGCTACTACTACCTCTACAACTACTATGAACAATAATTATTATTTTTAAAATAATAGATGCTTTTATTATATCACTAATGTTGCTACTACTACTACTACTTCTACTACTACTACTACTTCTACTACTACTACTGCTACTACTGCTACTACTACTACTACTACTACTGCTACTACTTCTACTACTACTACTACTACTGCTACTACTACTACTGCTACTACTACTACTACTGCTACTACTACTACTGCTACTACTACTACT
>JBBPCY010000007.1:7354590-7368983 GCA_037974405.1 Brachyalestes nurse
ACACACACACACACACACACACACACACACACACACACACACACACATATATATATATATATATATATATATATATAGCCACTTAACAAAAGGAAAAATGTCTTTTGACTCTGTAGTTATAGATATGAACAAAAAAGTATGTATGAAACATTCAGACACCACAAAATTATAACACAACAGCATAAAAAACACAGTTTTTTGGCCTTCTTGGCCTTTTTTTTTGCAGAATTGGTATTCAGTTGTCCTCTTGCCAAACTGTCTTCAATTCCCCAAGGTTATTAAGGTGTCTCTGTTGGACGTGCCATTTCAGAATCCTCCATACATTTTCAAGTCAGGAAACTGACCTGACCATGGACGCACCTTCACCTTTAACCAGTCATGAGTCGGGTTCTCTTTACGTTTTGGGTCGTTGACTTATTGAAACATCGTTTCTCCTTTCTTGGCTGGGGACATCAAATTCTCATGTCATATGTTCTGCTACATCACTTCATCCATGTGTTCTTCAGTGACATTATGATGCTTCCACCGTCATACTTCACTGATGGCTAGTCATAGTCCTGGAAGGGCTGTAAACAGTAACACCTATCAATTGCTTACAAACTGTAGCCTTACAGTCCCTGTCTAGTTAAGGCTACTGGTCACATACTAGTCATGCTTAAATGGTGATGTGTACCATTACCTAACAGCTACATCCAGCAAACAGAACAAGCACAGAATATTCCACTGCAGCACTTCACCTTTTCAATTAAACATGAACAGAACATGACATGATTCAAGTTCAAATCAATACAAAAGTGTAAAACTGCAATATCTTAACTGAATATCTGCTACTAGCAGCTATAACCTTTAAAGCTAGGTGTTCCAAGCTCCAGATGTCCACACACAGCTACTATATTACTACTGTTAGCTTGGCACTAAAAGGATAAAAGCTTTTTATACCACAAATTACAATGGTCTTGTAATGGCATGTTAAAATTTAACTGCACTGAACAAAACTAAAAGCTTCACATGCATTTGTATATGTAGTATTTTAAAATGGCTTCATGCATTTCTCAGTTTTTAGCACCAAACCTACCTGCCCTATCTACTGACGGCAACTGCATGAATGTGGAACTAAATGTTGTGGGCTTGAAAGAGCAAGCCAGAATGGATAACACATCTAGGGGGTGTTTACTGCATGTAATATGTCACAGCACATTTGACACGTAATCACAGATAGAAGTCCAAAATAATCAGCTTCAAGTTATTTGTTAACAGCAAGGAAAACCATGTGGGTGCCAAAGATTAAACCTTTTTTATGAGGGAGGGCTTAACCTTACTAGCCCATTTATACCAGCCGCCCCTGCTGTGTTCTTGGGATCATATGCACAGCCCTTTCTGATATTTTGCCAAAGAGGTATATTTGTGCTTTGTCTAATCTACACTGTTCCAGATTTGTTTTTTACAAGAGGGATTTTGTGTGGGGTGTAGAAATGGAGGTGACTGTGCTGCTCTTCATTTCCTACTGTTCACTGTATAACTGCTGTTCCTGTTGTTTTCAGGTTACCCATTGCAACTCTTTTGCCCGGCCTGCTGGCTTCTGCTGGCTTCTTTCTTATCTTCCTTATTATTAGTCTGATTATGTCATTTATAGTGACTATTTACATTAGAAGATTTTTGCAGAATGAACATACATAATACATAATACAGTAATCATATTTACAGTATAGAGTACAGTATCAAGACTTTATGTATGTACATTTGATAAGGATATAGGCACACAAGTATATCAAATTATCAAATATAAAAGTGTCTGAAAACATTTTTCCCTCAGTATAACTTTTTGAAAATAGTTAGACTACGTGTGAGGAATTTGCTAAACACAGTGAAATAACTATATTTTGGCTGAGTTTTGACGTTTTAATGACTATCCTTTAAGAGAACACTTTTAGTGCCTCTTATTCAAAAATCTGAAGAAACAGGACCAAAACTGTCATTTCCGCTTGTAATGTCTTAATGCATGCACACAGAAAAAGCAATGCTTTGAATGTACTTGAATTATCCATCCTTTATATGAGACGCTTATATTGAGCGTCACATGGGCTGCTGGAAGCACTCATGGGGCAAAAGGCAGAGAAACCCTGGATGGATCACTTGTCCATAGCAGGGCAGACACTGTTTAGAAATTTAGCATCTCCAGTTTACCTGACATGCATGTCTTTGCACTGGAAACACACAGATGGACTAGAACATGCAAACTAAACACAGAAAGGTTGAGAATTGAACCCAAGAACTTCTTGTTGTGGGGCAACAGGCCTGTACTTGAATTATCTTGGCATATACATTTTTTCTACATGTCATAAAATAAATAACATCAACATAGTTTCAATAAGTTAACACAATTCAGATACACATAAGACTGAGAAAATAATGTACACACTGTACAACGTACACATTTTTCAATGCAAATGACAAAAAGTCTAAGCATAACTGTCATGATGTAATACTAAGGTTTAGGCTTATTGTAGTTTGCATTAAAAGGATTTGATACATTGCAGTTACTTGATTCACTTATTCATGAAAAAAGATTTTCACTTGGTAATGTTTGACATTTCATGGGCATTCCCTGGATCTGGACGAAAACTGCATCACAAACCCTTAATTCTGAACTGGAACTGCTTTTGGACAACAGGCAGTCATTCTGATGCCATCTATTTCTGGAAGAGAGATTTTTTCAAACTGAATAAGAATAGTTGCAGGCTTATTCATCATCCAAAGTTCAAAACTATTCCTACAGAGCCAATATCTGAGCAAAACAGCACCAAACCTAAACACTTTTCTGTGAAAAGACAAAAAAGACAGCAGAAAGGTCAATGAGTTGAGGAGACCTTTGAGGGTGTGAGGTGTTCACACTTTAGAGCTTCAAGCAATCGAGGCAGAGGGAGACATTCCTTATATTCTCCTTCAGGCTACACTCCAGGACCTGATAGATCTTTCTATTGGCCTGGAATCATTTCACCTTCTCCCACAGAGCTAAATGATTTATTTTCTTGGGTGTGCGCGGATCCTTAGTCAGAGGAAATCAATGAGGCTAAACAATCATTTCAGGATTAGAGCACATGCTTAGAGACAGGAAGTGAGGGACTTGCATGTATCTATTCACATACATGCCTCAGAAGATTGCCGGATAGTCTTGGAATTACGTTAATCCATTTATATTATCACAGGATTTGAGGAGCCATCACATTCCATATATTGAGGAGCCAAACATTCATATGTTCATGCGAGAATCTGCTGGGAATTTAATGCTGTATGTCATGACCTATGTGAGACTGCATTTAGGGATACAGTGCAATACAGCAATGATACCCTTTATTACTTAAATAAAGGGTATTCAGCTAATAAAGGGGTTCAGCTAATTCTATCAGTAGCTGAAAAAACAAGGTTTTATGGGAGAAGTCTAAATGTACCAAAGAGGCTTCCTATAAGATTCAAAGCATGGTATTCTCACTGAAGATAAGCACAAGCTCTGAGGCTTATTCTCTCTCTCTCTCTATATATATAGATATATATATACATATACAGCATGTAAGAGAGGAATAGCAGCGCTCTACAGAGCTGAAGAGAAAAATGCCTGAATGCTGCGGGGAGTATAGCAAAAACCCAAAGCTTTATTCCAACTGCCAGTCTAGGTAACATAGCAAACAATAAAAATAGGACTGTCAAACCAGAGAAACTACATAAAAAGAAAAAAAAAAACAAAATCAACTCAGGTAAACATCTGCTGCAGAAATGCTAAGTGCATAAAGGAAAATAACTCTCAATAAACCAATACACAGAAAAACCCAAGAATCTGCCATGAGAAATCCTGCCTTCTATTTAAGTGAGACATGGCCTTCTCTGAACCTAGAGGAATGAAGAAAAGTGGTTAACAAAAGAAAACTACAATAATGTTATGCTTAATCTGTTGCAATGACTTTTTCCATGTAACGATTCCATGTAACACATCCTGGCTTTAGTCTTCATAATCACATTAGTGATATGATACAGACTGATTTACTTGTATACAGGCATGGGAAATAGGCAGCTAAATTATAACAGGTATGGTTTTGTAATAGGCATAGTTATTGTGTCAAAATCTTCCAAATAGAAGTACAGAGCTAAAAATACACTTGACTGAAAGTAAAAAACAAAGGACAAAAAGTTTTTTTAATGTTCTTTGCTCAGTGCTACGTGATATGCTTGTGAGTTTGGTGTGGTGTGGCTTTGGATTAATGGATATGAATTTAGCTGTTTTAATAAAAACTCGTTTATTTGAGGTTGGCAAGAGCAGAAAGAAAAAATATCCTTTGAGATTTGCGATTAATACTTTGCGGATTTATGAGGAGTAAAGGCCTGTTTTTGTTTCCTCCTGGAAATGAAAGTATCTCAATTTAATAGCACTTGAGTAAAGTACAAATCTCCTGATATAGAGCACAAGTACCAAAGTGCAATTTCTCAAGTATTTTCCACCTCTGCTTGTATGGTGTGTGCTGGGCCTTTGAAAAAACATCACCATTGGAGCTAAACCTTGTACTATTTCCATTAATTGGGTTAGAAACAAATCTAATCTAATGATGCTAAAATACGATAATTATATTCCAATATATGAGATGCATCAGATTTTTCATGGATAAAGGTCTCTGTTCTGAAGCTGAGAAAGCGTCATCTGCACCTACACATAAAGCGCACCTACACATGTCAAACCAGATTTTTGCTGCGGAACACACACTGAAAGAATCACTAAATATTTTATTCCTAAATATTTTATTGTGTTTCCAAACCGTTTCTACCTGCTAGTCAAGGCTATCATCAGCCATTCCTACTTTTAACCAAATCTTACAGACTTCAGAGCCAAAGCAGAGATGGTAAACTGGGATTGTCCATTTCATTCTAAATACAATACTAAAGAAGTAGACACAGAAGTAAGGTAGTGAGATTCAGCCTCAATATAAACAGCAGATAACATAGTGGTCATAAATATACCATTTATATTTGACAGGACAGTCTACACTCTCAAAACAGGTGTGTTTTTCAAAGAACTCTGTGTGTTCTTAACTAGACACAGTGTGGTGGTTAGTCAGGGACAATACAATTTCTGGTACTTCTCATTGTGTAGTTCAGAATGTTAAAGAGTGTTTATGAGGAAATAATAAATAGATATCCACATGCATAAAATGAAAGGGCATACAATACAGCATGGTCAGTGCTCTGGTACTGGACATACTCTGTATAAAATAAATATAACCAATAACAGAGAGTACATCCAATACCAGAGAGGATGTAGTCTCTGTACCAAAACAAATGTAACCAATAACCACTTTGGATACTGCTGAAAGGATATTACAGTTCCTTTTGTCAGTCTGGGGCAAATAAAGGTGAAATCAGTGAAGTGCCATCGAAGCCCAGTCCAACTCTCTGTAGGGAGAACCAGAGAATGGTCATAGGAAAAGTAGTGGGGTAACTTAATTAGTGACTTATCAAATTATACTTTTGGGCAATTGATATTCTGCCCTGCAGCAAATGCAATTATATTTTGCAATTCATTCATTATTTTGCTCTTCTTATGAATTTCACTCAGACCATGTTCCAATTATTTTCACCTACTGACCATCTCCTTCTCTGACTGATCAGAGTGCTGCTTTATAGATTTTATAACACGCTGTTCTTTCTTTTTCCTCTTCTTCTCCCTTCAGTCTCATAGCAGTACTCCCAGTCCAATTATTTCCCATCATCTGGTGGCAAGACACCCTCGCCTTGACAAACTTTTTGAAGCCTACATGATTTCATTAATGTTTATGCGCTCGCCGGAGGATTCCTAATGTATTGTTTCACCCCGGCGTACAACTTTGTGGAGCAGAACTGTAGTCTCCGATACAACGGCTTCTATCGACTGTGTCATGGCTGTATCAGAAGTTGATATTTTCATACCATAAGTCGTTATTATTCTGCGGTCTCTCGGTGATACAAAGGGAGTCGGGGCCTAGTTCAGGGAGTCGGTAGGGGAGTAAGGATTGCTCCTATCTCCACCATTAACATTATGATTAAAGGACATTTCCATAATTACGGAAACGGTACAGAGCTTTGAACTGTATAATGAAGCATTACTATTGTCTAGACTTTCCAAATTCCACCAGAAGTTTGGGTTATTAATCAAAATTAATGCAAATTGAAAGTTCAGGGCGATCACAGAACTTTGCGATGTGAAAGATCACTAAAATGAAGCTTGTTTAAGAAGTAGACTTTTATTTAAATATTTTTAGCTGATCGCTTCCCTGAGCTAAATAAAGCCTGTTTTCCATGCATCATAAGAGCATCAGCTCATTACTTTAGCTGGGTTTAGTGTGTGCAGATATGGCTGCATTAAAATTCCAAAATACTTTCCAAAGATAAATAGCTGCATACTCATTTTTGTTAGTTATACAATACTTTGTTTCCCCTTTTAATTTCTTAAACAATTAGTCTTTTTCTTGCATGTGCTACAGAAAGATCTGGCATCTTGGTTCTGGGAAGAAACTTCTATCTTTTTTTCATCATTGCCTTGAGACTCAGGTAAATTAAATGTCACTCATTTGACTTCTTGTCCTGACTTTAATTGGCATTTGATATTTTACGCTTGTCATATTCTCTGCAGAGGCAGGGCGCTGTTTTGGCATGGCACCACAAGAAGGAGGGCCTGGTGTCAGTCACTCTCGTACATTCTTGATAGGTATCCCTTGGCTGGACTACGCGTCAGGTGCATGTCTGACACTTTTTGAATCACTTCCTTTTTCATTTCTGCTAGGCTTGGTCAGGTTTTATGGTGATCGGGTGGCCAGTTTACTACTGAATATGTCTGTGCAGATGTCAGGGGCAGAGGGTTCGTTACATCACTCAATGAATCACTGTCAACAGGACAGGAAAATTCTAATTAATTACAGGATCAGCTCCTTGCAATTGTAAAGTAAAAAATGAGACATCCTTGGGTTGGTGGTCTTAGATTTATCTATGCATATGTGTGTGAGGGGAGGGTATTCACAGACACACACACACACATACGCACACACAAGTGGATAATTGTGTTTACAGACACAAAACATCTTGCTCAAGACACGTCTAACTTCTAATGTCAGGACTGCGTCTCGTTTAAAGATTGATTAAATTATTCATCCGTAGCTTGGCAGTGATCTTATGTTTTTAGGAGCTGGCAGTAGAAACTGTCGCATCACAACTGCAGGAGGAAGAGGAGAGAACAGATGTAAGTCGTATCAAACTTGATTTTCAGACAATCTGTGCTATGGAAAAAGTGGGATTTCAGAATGCCACCAGTCTGACAAACTATCAAACAAGTGCCAGGGCTGACAAACTGTTTAACTGTTCATCAGCACTGGCATTAGTTTAATTCATGTTATTCCATTGTTGCCTTAAAACCTCTCTCATCCCAGCCCAAAGAGCCGTATCGCCATGGCAACCCAGGTGGTGGATTTGCACAAGTAGTTCTGCAGCAACGAGAAGGAAAAGAACAGGGAAAGGAGCAGCAAAACTCTCTGGACTAAAAGCACAAATATAGATTACATCTAAACATGCATACAGGTCGTTTCCCCTGGGCAAAGGCTTTCACATCCGAGATAAAAATCTGCGCTGATCTGCCACACTGTAACCAAATGTACAATGTTAAAAACAGATCTGTTCCTAGATTAGGGTGTAGCAGCCGTCTTATCTGTTGCTGGCAGAGAAGGACATCTGTGCCAGAGCCCATAAATGACAGCTTTGTCACATTTTCATTTTTAATAAAAGACATGGACTAAATGTAACTAGTTGAACATCCAATGACAACATACTAGCCTGACAGCAGTGTGAAAACAAATTAATTAGTGAAGGTAATTAAATGGTCATATATCATATAACATATATATATATATATATATATATAGCACACAAGAGAAACTTCCACTTATCAGTCCATGGTGTTTGGATGTCTGTGTTTGTGTGCGTGTGTGTGCAAGGAGTATATGGTATATATATATATGTGTGCAATTTTTATGGGCAAAGTATCACTGCGAGCAATGTGCAATTTGTCTTGTTACATTATTACTGTTTTAGCAATGCCTACTGCTACCAAACCACTTTCTGCCATAGCAATGCAAATGTCCCACTTGTGGGACTAATACAAGTTTATCTTATCTTATCTTATTTCATTAGCCTTAGTGGCCCAGCTGAGCAAACTTAAAAGGCTCATCAACATGCAGCATCTAACATATACTGGTATTTGATGACCTTGCATGTGAACCCTGGCCTACCTGCACAACGGCCAGGTGTTTTCTCACATGAGAAACATTTGTCACCAGCCACCCGCTTCATTCATCCTGGACGCTGTTATCTGATTACGGATCCATAGTGATGAATGGAAACAGAACAAGGCGTTAATAACACGTGAATTAGGAATTCATGTCTAGCACAAATATCATTATCTTTATTGTCATACACTCGACATTAGCATATAAACCATATGCAAACCATGGGTAGCGTCAAGTTGCCGGGTTTTGAGGAAGATTCAGCGTTCCAGACACGCTAATGTTGATAACAATAATGTGTGTTAATGTATCTAAAATGATCTGAAAGTCAACCTCTGCAGCTGTTTATGCTGACAGAAATGTAGTTGATTTGTAATTATAATGCCCTTTTTATGCAGGTTAATTTCGCTCTGATACATTCCAAGAGCATACAGTGCCCTATGCTAATACATTCTGCAGTCTTTAGGCCGGTCATCAGTGGCCTCCATGACTTGACGGCAGCTTACAGAAGGAGGAGAAAATGAAAGTGCAGGGATTAAGCACAATCTGTACAAACCTTAATTATGCCTGTGGATAAGAGGAAGGGTACTCTTTCAGGCTGTCTATGGCTTTGATTACCTACATTCTGCAGGGTAATGAACATTCATATTTGTTGAAGAGGAAGGAAAGGCAGAGGATGTGAAGGATCTTTGACACTTGAGATTGTAAAATTGTGTGCGTTGCTGTTGAAATGATCTCAATCACTCTGCCGTTACAGCTTGAGTCATCAGTCCATTGTGTGTGGCCTTATGCATTGATTCAATGTTTTCTCACCAATCTCACAGCTCGCTGGGGCTTACAGCATTGGCATTTCTGTCCATTGAGGCGCGAGTGCATTCTCTCAAGTGATATTTCTCTAGAGGGTAAGCTCTGTAATTTGACTCCTAAGGAGCACAGGGTAGAGTAATATCTTTCATTGACTTAACTGAGGTTTAAGTTCATCCTGATGAGCAATAATCTCTCCGCTCCTCTAACAGAAGATGTGGGCTATGGTGATGGTACCACCAATACATGCCACATACATGTCACAGAAAGTCAAGAGAATTAAAACGCTGTTCTTTTAGACAGACCCAGACTTGATTCCTCTTTTGGAAATCTGCTAAGTAGGCCTATTCTCCCCAGAAGGGCTGGTAGAGGCAGGATGCCAGCTCACAACAATTCTTCCTAATCGTTTTAGTGGATTACACTAGCAGCACGAGGGGCTAACAACTGCCAGCGACAGACGATAAGAGCTTGATAAGAGAGAAGTTGTGGCTAACTGTTAATAATGTCAGCATTTTGCCTAAAATCAATGTTTGCTCCACTGAATTAAAAGGATATGGAATAATGGCCTTGGCTTGCGTGACTCACCCAGAGGAAGAACAATGCGACCCGGGTGTCTGTTAGATCAAAAAACACTGAACCTGCAGCCTCAGGCGAGCAAGACAAACTATGCCGGTGGGCACTTCATCATTTTGGCCCTCTCTGCTCCTCAGGAGTAAATTCCTCATTTCCACTGCATCCCTCGCTCACTTACACCTCGCCAGGGAGCGCAGCCTGGGACCCAGCAACCATGGTTACCTGCACCGGACAAGCCCTGACTTGAGTATAGTGTAGAGTTTATGTGGTATTTATTCCATCATAATAGTGATTCTTTTTCAGAATCTGCTATAAAAATACAGGAAAATACTGTGTGAATGTTAGAGACATCGGAAATATATTGCATTGCATTACAAATACAAACACTGAATCTAAAAGGTAGACTATGAGATACAGGTCCTGTCTATACTGGATGACAACAAATCAAATAAGCATGGTGTCTTACAAAAACATTTTTAAGAATTTATTTTTATTGAATAGGATCTTGAGATCACTTGTATTGGGGAATGATCTCTGATCGTTTGCTGTGTGTTCTCTAGCCTCATTAAGCTTGATAGGAAAAGACTTGTTATCCTATCTAGAGTTGCCATCCGATATATATTAAAGTGCCACTAATACAGTATTTTACATGAGAGAAAATATTTTTTTTCAAGATAAGATTTAGGTAATGTGATATGATAATAAGTCCTCATAACTATGTTATGAACATGGCGGAATTAAACTAATCTCCCCTCTTCTGACTGTGATTGGTTCACTAATGCCCAGGCTCCACCCACTCATTATCACACACACACCTCTAGCTACCTCTGCACTCTTAAGATAAAATAAGGTAAGATAAGATAAATCTTTACTGTCATTGTCACTTTTTCAAGGAACAACAAAATTGAAGGTGCAGGCGACTCAGTGTAAGGATTGATGTGAAAGACAGGAATAAAATAAGACAGAGTTAAATAACAAATGAATAGTAATAGTAGTACACAAATTATATACAAATTGCACTGGTGAATAAATACAAAAATACAAATTGCACTGGATGGTTACAGTCTGTTGCGCATTGTGATAAGATATTGCACATTATAGAGATATTGCACATTATGGAGATATTGCACATTATGGCGAAGATTTCTATTTTGAGTTTTATTTTACTGCTGTGTTTGTCTCTAGTCCTTGTGAAGTCTTGTCACTATTTTACACTGCACAGAGCTGGTTAATGTGTTTCCTGACCCTTGCCTTGTTTTAGTTTGTTGTTATAAATTATTTCTAAGTGTATCTGCCTGCCTGTGCTGTGATCTGAACCTCAGACTTGGCTTGTGATGCTTGGTTTTAACCCTGGCAAAGTTCATTCTCACATATATCCAGCCTGCTGCCTTTCTGTCAGGAGCCGCTGCCTGCAAAGATACAAATCTGTTTGGGCATGTTTTTTAAACTGCTGTACGATTATGGTGTGTCAACAGGTGCTTCTGAACATACAGTGCCTGACTTCAGCTTATATAGCTGAGCATGGGTATTCTTGGTAGTGTTTTAGAGTAATTTATCATGCTGTGATGAGAAAAAGAGCATTGTAGGCATGGCTTTCCTTTATATGTATTTGAAAGATGTGCACATAAACTATGACAAAGACTCAATGAAATGCCCTGGACATGGTGGCTGGAAAACGAGTAAATCAAAGAAAAAGGAAAAAGAGAAAGAACAACCTGGTTGTAATAAAGTATAAGATTGTGTTTTGTCTTCAGGGAAGCTTTCTGTTTCTTTGCAAGTTATACATGCTTTGAATAAATTGTAGTGGACAGTCATGTCAGACAGGCCCTTGTAACATTACAAAAAGGGGCTGTTTCTGTGACAGGGAGACATGCATTTTGGGCGCCAAACTGTGATTTGTTCAAGTGCATAAATTGCTTAAATGTCTGTACTGTTTTTTTTTTTTAGAAATAGACTTTCCCATGCCTTTCTCTTACTTTGCCCACAGTCTTGATGCTACCTGAACAAATCTCGCAGGATCTTGTCTGATTTCTCTCCTCAGACTTTCAGCAGAATGCATCATAAACATTTCTGTGGGTGTTTCTACAGCATGCTACAGAACAACAGAAGCCGTTTCCATGTTAGCTAGCGCAGATGATATGAGTGACAGCTCTGTCTTATAGCTGAGTCTTCGTTTCCCCATGGACACCACAGGGATACTGCAAGTTTGGTAACTGACAAAGCACTTCAGAAGTTCTAAAGGAAACAGTTCTGCTTCATATCGGTTTAACAGACAACAGCAAGAGAATCCTATCATATTCTCTCTTGAACCTCACTAAAGACAGTCATCCTGGGTGGTATGGCTGGTTGTCTAATCCTGCTGGCTTCCAAAATCATGTTGGTTCACTTTGCTTATCTAATATGTTGGGATTCAAAACACTGCTGCCTTAGAAATGCAGGGAATTTGGCACTTAAAGATTTTTGCAAAGATCACTGATAGAGAGAAAAGTAAATGCAAATATATGACACATAAATCTGGTAATTGTGCTGGCACCTAAATTTCTCTAAAATTCCTTTGCTTCACTTGACAAGCAGTACGGCATATATCATTATAGTATTGGATTATCCTGTTATTTATTTATTTATTTTTGCTGTGCATTTCCTGAACAGAATGGGTGGATCCCCTCAAATGCATCAAAAAAAAAGTTTCTACACATCATCATCTGACATGTGCATCTGAGCAATTCTTTTACGCTGCAGTGTACCTCATTACACGTTTAAGCAAGGAGCGGATTTCATACTTCACTAAGCATTTCAGAATGAGTGACTTGTCCAAGGAAGCATGAATGTTCATTGTGTTTTTCATACCTCACACTGTCCTCTCACTCTCTCTATATAAATTGAAAAAAAGCTCTTTTCACTTCACGCTTTGAATTCACTCATTGTGATTTTTAGAGTGGAAATCTATGTGACACATTTTTGAGGGGGAAATGGACATTAGGGCTGGGTGGTATTGTTAAAATTCAGTGTAACATTTTCCAATTTCAATGCCATTTGGTGACATTTGAAGCAACTGCCAAGTAGCCTTTGTTTTAAACATATTTTGGGTTCATATTCTAGTACACAAAAATGTATTCAAATTTGTGTTCATGGACACTGACGGGAGACAAAACAAACTGGAACAGGTTTGAATTCTGGAATTTTTATTTAATAAGGCTGATGAACCCACGCCTCCTGAGAACAGTGCATAAAAAATCTCATAGACACTTGACATAGACTGCAATGAGTTTTAGCAATTTTAATTAAATTATTTACGCAAATAATTTAAAATGTTTTTAATTTACTATATAATTTTTAATTCGATAATTTTGATAAATACATCTTACAAGGAAATGTCCTTTTTACTAGCAGAATGGCCACCAGGAGGCCTGCAGAGAAAGGGCCATTGTAAATAACAACCAGAAAGGAAAATGACTGTTTAGTTTTCATGTATTTCAAACTATTCATTTAAAATCTGTACTAGCCAACAAATGACATGATCTGCAGCAAAACTAAAAATCATTATAGCATGATAATACCAGTATACAATATAAACTAAATATTGCCCAGCACCTAGACAAGTCAAGCTCTCTAATTGCATCTTTTCCACCCCTAAACCCCAATTTAACCTCTGCTCACACTTCCCAAATACTCCAGCTCCAGAGCTCTGACTGCTTGGGACCAGAAAAGAAATGCATGACAAGGGATTATTGTAGTCTAGTAAATCAGGTTTAAAGTCTTTCTGTGTTAAGTGGTGGGGGTTCATTTCAAGCATCCGATTTCCATTAATTAGAATTTCCTGTCAGGTTCCTGCATGGTTGCGATGCAGGATGGCACCGGCACGCCCGCGCACAATTTAAGAACCATCCAACCCATTTGTCACATCGAGTCTCAGCAAGCTCCTCTCACCCACCCTGGTACATAGCATCAGCATTATGGTAATGATTCAGCTAGAGGAAAGAGCAGCAGAGCCACAGTTTTGTGAGCCTGTGTATGTACAGAGAGGGAGGGCTTACAGGGGTGCGTGGGTGTGAGTGTTTTTTTTCACCATGTCACTTGTCGCATTTAAATGTCCTCCTTCCCTCCATTTTTGCCCCGTCACCCTAAATCGATAGCGACATGTGTACGAAAACAGTTGAGACACATTGGCGGCGCGCTGCATCCCGTTGAACGGAGAAAAATAAAAGTGTTTGAACAAGCGATTACATTTCTAATATGCAGCTTTGAATCACAGCCACTTCAACTGGCATTGTCTTGCCAGTGCTGCTGTACATTGAAATGGATTCCGCTGCATAATTATCATACAGGGTATAATTTATGGACGTTTATTTCTCCTTTCTACTTTGTGCTATTTGAAGCATGCAAAGCCATTCATAGCAGGGTAATTAAAATGGAACTGTTGGCTAGAAAACAGAGACTCTGAACACTAAAAGTGTTAAAAAAGAATGAGCCATATTAGGCCTGCAAAGTGAACTTCCACTCCTACTCTGCTGATTTGGGTTGCATTGTACATTAATGTCGCTGCAAAAAAGCATGGATGGTAAAGACAGAGTTGTAAGACTGCTCACTCCCTAACATTTGGTGTGAAACAGGATTCTTTAAAGTAATACTATACATGAACTGTTTGTGTTCTTAACCCTTTAAGCGCCAAAGTCGCAGGATTGCGACAAGGCGTCATCATGACTAAAACAGACTGTAGTTATAAAA
>JBBPCY010000007.1:7373796-7389458 GCA_037974405.1 Brachyalestes nurse
CTAGATAAGAACATTAATGAGCCCCCCCACCAATTCAAACTACACAGGTTATCCCATTTGTGCGCCCCTCTGCAATATCTCCGCGTTCCCCCTAGGGGGTCCGCCTCCCAGTTTGGGAACCACTGATTTAGAGTGATTGTGCAAAGAGGAATTCTGTATTCTCCTATCTTGTGAAACATTATGGGAGAAGATTAGGTGCTGTTTTGTTGGCAAAAGGGGGTTGTATAAAGTATTAACATCAGGGGTGCTAATGTGATTTTTTTCCCACTGAATAAATGCACTTGAATTAACGGTTGGATTTTCCTATTTTTTTCATTGTGGTCCTATATTATTTAGAACAAAACTGAATTTATTAGAAGCTAAAGAACACATCTTAACCAGGCGTGTCTATAATTATGGAGTTGCTCAAGTTGCTCAAAAGTTGCCTGGACACCTGTGTTCTTTTGCTGCTTGTGTGATGATGTCATCAATTGACTAGTCAACTCGACTTCGACTTTGATGACGGATAAGTCGACTTGAAAAAAACTGAGGTCGTTTCCTTGGGGTCTTCTGTACAGATTGAATGAAAAGAAGCGGTGTTGAAGCATTTATTGATTCATTATTCTGTGGTAAACATGAGGACTCGAAACAAAATGGCGTCTCGAATGGTACTGCTTGCACTAAGCACTAACCTCTTCTCCACACCTGCCCCCCACCTCCCCAAAGAATCACGATACGAACCGAATCATGGGTCAAAAATCGTGTTACAAACTGAATTGTGGGTTTGTTGTATCGTTACAGTAATATATAATTAAAACTCTGGGGAGTACTGACATATGAAACATGAGAGCACTGTAGACCACTCGAGGCGGTCATTGCGTAAGATTTATTTGTTGTTTGGCGAATTCTCCTTTTATCTGTCTGCAGCCTTTGATTACGTTTGATGAGGAACCCTTCCTGAACAATTCTGACATGTTATTTCTTTTCCACCAGGAGGCTTCTTTAGGATCAATAACTGTGGTGGTTTCTAAGAACTGCTGCCGTGGCATGTTACCCATTTCACAGCACATCTCTCATAACATACAATTATTTTCAATATAAACAATATCTTCATAACGCTAAAGCACAAAGCCTGCAGTACAAGGCAGTTTCGGACAAAAGAGCATCGTTGAAAAATTTGAAAGAAAGATGCTAATTACGTGTTGGAATGCTAATGATGTGTTTGAATACAAATTATATTCTGAGAACACCTGACACCTCTGTTATTCAAAATAAGGCTTGTTCAAATTAATTGAAGAGTTTATGTTTTTGAAGCTCTTTCTTTTTATATTGAAGGTTACATTGATTTCGACTTACTCTTTACATGTGTGATTTATTTTACCCCTAATGATCATCAGTGAAGGATAAACTACCCAAAACAGATATGAATGTAATATTCTTGTGAGGTTAAATCAGTCATGATTTGAAAAAAAATGTACAATACAAAATTGTTCAATTTTGCATTCTACAAGAAACCATTAAACTATTAAACTATTAAATATGTAGTGTTTTTATTCCCTATAGTTACTGGAGGAGATTCCTATTGGATTCAAACTTTTTGGAATGCCCAGATCATGCTTGGATGAATGAACAAATGGGCAAAAAGAGTTACATGACATGAAGAGCTACATGTTCGCAGAAGTGTCACACTAAATGGTTTCACATCCAGATACAGAATTTTGTAGAAAACAGAGAACATAAAGAAATACAAGTTAGAGTTTTCTTTTTTTCAATTATTATATTATTTGTTGAAAGAAATAAAGTATACACAAATATATACACATCCATGTAAAAAAAAAACCAAATAGCTGGTTTTGTAACTTTTAGCAGCAGCAACAACAAATACTTCTGAGATATAAACGCACAGAACATTACTTCTGAAATGCTTCGGAATGATGTGAGATGAATCTTTATATTCTACATGGTTATTGTTTTTTCTTCTATAGGTACTATAGAGTGCCCTCCAGTATCATTGGTACCATGACTAAAGTCTTATCAGTCTTATTAGCTATTTTTGGCCTATGTGTTTAGGAATATAAAAATGGGGTATAAAAATGAAGTGACGTTTTCAGTCATCCACCACCCTAGGAAAGATCCAAAAGCATTCCACAGCAATATTGCAAAAATGTGTTGACCTGCACAAATCAAGGAATGGATATAAGAAAGTGCCTGCTTGACTTATAATCTCCATATCAACACAGGGAATTTATTATAATGTCTCTAAATCCACCATCAGACATCACCTGCATTCTAGCAAACTGTTTGGAGGGTATCCAAGAAAGAAACTTTTAATCCCAAGCAAAAGCACAAAAGTTTGCCAGATGTCACTGGAGCTTTAACTGGGAAAAGGAACTGTGGTCAAAAATTGACTCCACATTTTTTAAGGTGACTTTAACGTAGTAATTAAGAAGGCCACAAAGAAAAGACACTGACTACCAAGTGTTGTATGATGTAGGATCTGTGATGCTGTGGGGCTGCTTCTCCTCCAAAGGTCCTGGCAGATATTATTCACATACCTGGCATTATTGATTTCTGGAGGTAGCAGGTGATTTTAAATCAAAATCTGGCTGCCTCTGCCAAGAAGCTAAAACCTGGTTGTTGTTGGATCTTCCAGCAGGACAGCAGTCCAAATCACACTTTGGAATTCCCACTCTAACGTATAAATGAACAGAAAATCAAGAAAATAGTGAGTAGAGAGAACCCAGGACTACTGGAGAGATTCTGTACTGATTAATGATCGAAAATCGCTTCTTCTGTGCTCTCAAACATTACAAGAGAAAACCCAGTGCTGTTCTACCAAAAGGGAGCGACACAAAATACAAAATGAAGGGATGCCTATTCTAACATTTTTATAATTTATTTAGTGATTACATGTGACTTTTTTCTTGTGGTAATGGGCTCATGAGGAATTCATATTTTCTTATTTACTGATTGACCTATAATGAACATTAAGGGGAATTTTTATCAGCCTTTTTTTAAGTAAGGATGCAAATAATTCTGAAGGGTGCGCAAGGTGCGCAAGGTGAGCAAGATCTGCTGTTCTTTACGTTCATTTGAGTTCTTTTGTGACTTCCTTGAGTCAAGGCTGCATTCTTGGTAGAATTTTAGTATGTGACACAGGGCTCCAGACAAAATAAAAACCTTAGGAGCCACTGGCGCCTAAACACAAAATATTTGGGAGCCATAATCTCTGTCAAATGTGATATAAATAACCAAAATATTGTCATGGCAACATGGACTAAATAGTTACCAAAGTAAAACACTATTTCTCGTGTAGTTAAAGTTTATTTTTTCTATATTTTAGAATGCACTCTGCAACAGGTTGAAAGCAAAGTGTGAATTACCCCATCATAATTGGGGGTACTGACATCATAACGCTTCTATGACATTATGGTCTGCTACCACGTCAACACGAATAGTTGCCACCAGGGGTGGGTGGGTGTCTGGGCCTTGATCAGGGGGTACAGTACCCTCCAGGTTCCCCCCCGTAATTTGAACCATGAAAGGGCGTACGAATCATTTCAAACGAAACTCAATCTGTCAACACTGCTCTCGATAGAGATGTGTTGGTCGCGAGCAAGTTGGTTCTTTGACTAAATTTGAGAAAACAAAGAATAGACATAGAATATTATTAGACTGACCACAGACATAGAATATTACTAGACTGACCACAGACATAGAATATTACTAGACTAGATGACCAGCTGCTTCGTACGTCAACGTCGCTGCCATATTGCGAGAGGCACTGCTGTGGATTGAAGTAGTGGATAAAGATGCCTCACGCATGTTCTGCTTGGGACTGCACAGTCCAAACCTGATCCTGAGGGATTACATTTGTTGAGCAATTGCTTTGAATATATATTTATAAACCTTAACCTTAGCTAAGCCAGGCTAAGCTATCAAAGCTGTGCATTCCTGTGTTCGTCAGCCTCCAAACGATGTTTTGGCTAAACATAGGCACTAACTATTAAGATTGTTATTAGCTCTTTAGTTAACTTTTCACATACTCTGGAGGTTTCCTAAAGAAATCCACCTCAGTTTATAAATATTAACCTTAGCTAAAATAGCAAATCATTGCATTCCCATGTTTAAGACAGCCTCCTAACAACATTTTGGCTAAATGTAAGCACTATAATACGGGATTTTATAATGGCCAAATAAACAAAACAATTGTTCAGCCTTACCAAGGTTTGTCATTCGACACATTTTGAGAAAGCTGTATTATGTGTGCTGTGCTAGTTTAGTAACAGATGCTGAACTGACATCATATGGTCAAAGCTACCACTTGGGTTCATTGGCGACCATTTTAGTCGCTATATGGAGCCGTGAGTATGTGACTTCTGAAAAGATTCATCTCTGTTCCAAGTTTTCTCCGTTTGAAAATAATGGCTCTGACTGTGGTTCTCTAGACTCCCGGAGCCTTAGAAATGGCTTTGTAACCCTTCCCAGGCTGATGCATTTTAATAACGTTTTTCTCATTTCTTCTGGGATTTCTTTTGAATGCAGCATTGTGTGCTGCTTGTTGAGACCTTATAACCTACATTCCATTGCTGAAAGGCTTCTATTTACGTGATGTTTAGATTCAGCAGGGCTGGCAGTGATAAAGCAGGGGTCTCCAGTCTCAAGTTTCCCAATTCTGGCTCTGGAGGCTCACTGCCCTGCACATTTGAATCTTTTCACTGCTCCCAACACACCTGCTCCAACTAATCAGCTCATTAAGAACCCCTTACTGTGTTGAAGTGGGTGTATTAAAGCAGAGAAATCACTAAAATGTGCAGGGCAGTGTGCCTAAACTCTACACTAGTTTTATTGATCCCAATTCTCAACAAAATTAGGTTAATTAGCAGATTGAGTGACTAAGGAGGAAATTACTTTTTTCACACATCGCCATTTAGTTTCTATTTCGCTTTACCTAATAATGTCTTTGTTTTATATTAAATTTTGTTTGAAATTTTGTGTAATTGGAAACAATGAAGGGTTGTTTTTATGGCAACGTAGGTGGGTAGGCTAGTAGGGGTTGCTTGAACCTTATTGAAAAAACCCAGGGTGGACCTGAAAAGACCAAAAGTGGGACAAAAGTAGAGAGGTGTTTCTGATATAAGCACCAGAAAGTCTATTTAACATATACCTCTAACAGAAACTTGATGATACAGTTTCCATATTCAGAGTCCATTCATTTTTAAAAAATGCTGTTAATCTAAAATGCATTTAATATACTTGTTGACAGTGTGTAATAAGGGTAGAACTTATTTGCATTCCAGTAATTCATTGTGCTTCCTTAACACAGCATGGACCACCTTGAGAAGTTTGATTTTGTTATGTTACCCCCCTAGATGATAATTATGTAAGAAAGTATGAAGTAAATATATTCTTGTCATAAGTAGAGCTTGTCAGAGGCCAAGTTCATTTACAAAACTTCCAGAAAACTGATGCTGAAAAGCTGAAAGGTTTTATTGATTAAGAGTTTTCCATCTCTTGGGGACAATGACCAATTATTGTGTATTACAGAAATGTTTTCACTCTCAAAGAGGGCTGAGGGCTGATACCTATTGATAGACAAACACTTTTCCATGTGCACTGGATAGGCAAACTGCTACCAGTAGTAGTTTTAACTGTATTCTAGTGAGCAGCTTCTACACCAGCTATGCCAGACCACAGTAACAAGATTTTTCTTATATCTTCATTACAACCTTCATCAGATTCAGCAAGCCATACTGACCCCTTACAGGGGCACAGTCGACCAGGCAGGCATTTAAAATGATGCAGCATTGATGCATTTATCAGTTCCTTTTACTACTATAATGCCTTTCTTAGTGACCTCCAAGCAAAACTCCTCACTAAATTACAGTATCTTCAAAACAGCAGCGGCTTTTTCCATATTACACTTACTCCTCATACACTTATCTGTCCCTTCCCTTATTAAATATAACTGATTTAAATTACTGCGTACAACCTTTTAAAACATCCTTGGACCTTTCCCTCCATGCTGATCTTCTACAATCCCTCACCCTGGCCTGTAGAATTGGATCCTTTGGCATTGATCTGACTAGGGGGCCTCATTTCAGACTGTCCTTGGCTGGTAGCAGGACTTTCAGCTCCCAAACTTTAGAACTCACTTCCTCAAAGGGACTCTAGTACTGTGACCCTAATCTCTATATTATGGGTGGGTTTTGTTTCTCTTCTGTTTCTCCTGGTATAAGTTCTTTATATTGTATTTTCATTTACATTGTATTATTATTATTATTATTATTATTATTATCAATAAATACTTTTTTATCATTATTATTACTGCCACAAAAACAGCTTGCACATTATAGTAGAGAAGCACTAAACTAAAAATATGTAACATTGCTATAGGTGACTTGTCTTAAAGTAATGGGAAAAAATCTTGCCGTTTACTAGGCTATATGATAATTGTCAGAAAAAATTATGATACTATAAAAAAAAAGATTATGATACTATAAAATATAAACTATGGCCAAGTATGTAAGATCTTCAAACTGGAGGTCATTGCGACTGAACAGTCACTGATTAGCCACCTGTTCATAAAAGTGCTCGGACCCCAGCTGTAGTTATTTATTCTGCTATTTCATTATAGATTCTTAATAAGATGAACTATACAATTAGTATGCATTCAGGAGTTTATGTTGTCCATTTGTTTACCATTGTGAGATTGCTAGGATTAAGGATAATGATGTCTCAACGGCGCTGCAAACAGTTTACTTATCATTTGGTATTGCTGGGACCTTGGAGATTGCCAAGGTCATAATAGACTGTGGCAGTTCATTACTCATGATTACCACTAGGATTAATGCTCAGAGTACCCGGCAGAATTGCAGCAGCTTGTTTGCCTTCTAGTCACCAGACTATCCATTATTTGCTTGATTTGTCTGAATGTAGGTCACAAAAGACACAAAGCTCACATTCCTCCTGCCTCTCTTCCAGAAGAGCCTAATAAAGGGCGGTGAGGTTTTAGAAAACTAACTAACCTCGGAGACGGCTTGAGCAAGCAGGTCCATGCCCGCATCCAGACTATTTATTACTTGCTTGATTGGTCTGAACGCATGTTATAAAAGAGACAAAGCCTGCACGTCTTCTGCATCTCTTACAAAATGGAATAATAAAGTGAGGAGAAATTGTTGAAAACAAGTGAATCTTATAGGCAGCTTGAACCAGCAGGTCCGAATCCACGTAAGCAAAATCTGCAGTTTTAATTGAGATTCAGCTCAGCAGAAAATTGACAGTGGGTAGCTGACACTCCGGGGTTGATGACTTGTTGTTTGCCTCTCGAGAAGCATGCATTATTCATACTGGGAGAAGAGGACAAACAAACAGAACAGGAAAATGAACAAGAAGAAAACTAGATGAGGCTTTATTTTTTATCATGTGCATGAAGTGGTAATGATGCCACCACATGCTGCTTTGGTAAATGTGTCCATTCTCAGGAGGGTTTATTAAAGGCGTCCCCCTTATGTTACGGCCTCTGGCTTCTGCACCGCGCTCTCCTGCATGGGTAAAAGTCATCCATATTCGTTTATTACGATAAGGGCAAAGTGACAGAATGTCATAAATCACTGCTCTAGATTGAAATTTTGTGGGGTAGAATGAGACTAAATTACACATATAATTTTAATGATGTTCTTTCACCACTTTACACCAGTAGTGCTGTTTATGTGACTGCTAAGGTGATTGAATATAAAATGGCTCTTATTGGATTGTATTTATGTGCAAAAGTAAGCCTGACATTGTATACAAAACAAATTATAAACTATTAAGCAATTAGCATTCCTTTTACTGTCATTGACCGCCTCAGGAAACCATTTTACAGTTTTATCAATTCTCAGTCTCAGTACACTGTCCTAAAACCCAGAACTTTTCTACCTTATGTCTGAAATAACAGTAGATTAAGAAGCACTCTCCTGTCTGAGCTGATTCTGACAGTTGCCTCGAGGAAAGCGCTGAGAGCAGAAGTCGGCAGCATTAAAAAACTTCTCATGGGTTCCAAGACTTGAACTTCAAATCCCATTGCAATGGTATACAGGGAATTTTAATTATTAGACAAACTCATGTTATCCAAATGTTTCATTCAAGCTTTGATGAGGAAGCAAAAAAATTCCCATTAGAGAATGATGTCAGAAGTCAACTGGCTCAGATTTGATTAAAGTTTCTACCAATTGATTACATTTTTGATATGTATTTTTTAGACTATAAGTATAAACCTTAATACATGCATTACCATGGCTCCCTGTATTTCCTTTAGACTTTCACTCCACTTAGCAGAATGCTTTTCCTTAAAAGCAGTTTTTAAAAACATAAATCAATCAATGTGCATACCGACCAATGTATCCTGCATAATCAGTCGATTATCTTGAGGTCATCTTAAATCATGCTAATATACACTGAAGCTGCAGAGTCATTAGGAGTATTGGTAGTCACCACAGGTGAAGGGACAAAAGAGGTTCAGTAATAAACTTACCTCAGGCCTTCCTTTGTTCAATAAAAGATGACACATGGCCACAGCAGCAGAATCAGACTAAAGATTCATGATTCTCAGTACTCCTCCTATTCATTACACAAGTCGACTCCAGCCCTCATGTCTGTGACTGTCAAAATAATACGCAGTCTCCACTTCAATTATTTTAACTTATGGTAATTTTGAAGGAAGCACATCCAAAATTACCCACAACTATGTTGCAATTTTATATTCTGCTTGTCCATGAAATGCTTCACTTTCCACATCTACAAGGGGTAAGAATATTAAAGTCTTTTCTGTGGTTCCATTCACATAAGCAAGTAAGTGAGCACTATAAAACTTGAAGGTAGGCCAGCAGTGTGGAAAAAAAATTCCAACTTCAGTGTTCTGCATAGAAAACAGGGAAATCTGCTGTCTTATGTTAATCCCATTTTTTGTGATTTGACTCATTGTTTTGCCCCAGTTTTGCAACAAGAGAAACCATTAAAAACTAGAGAAGAAAGGAAACCGCAGGACCGCATAAAGTGAAGCACAGCAGTACACTCTCCATTCCCTCTGGAGAAATAAGACACCCATTCCTGCTGTGCTATGGCTACATTACAATAATTCCTGCCTCAAGGTTTTCATAAGGCAGAAATACTGTCTGGAAAAAGCCACCAGGTAGCTGATCAAGGTTAAAAACATGAATTTCCATTCATGCATGGAACCAAATACTGCGCACTCAGGGCAAAAGTGGACTCTATGAAGTTTAAAAAATGTTACATATAATTGCACATTATTAACTATATATATATATATATATATATACACTGTACTATATAAAATGTATAGTATTTTTATTTTATTTTACTCTAATTTATTCTATTATATTCTTTCATTTTTTAAATTTTTGCTGCTCCTAGCTTTGTCTTATCTTATCGTATCTTATTACTTCTTTAAAAAGGAGTTATATACAATTATATCCTTACAAAAACAAAAAAATATCATAAATGGGTCAAATCAAGTCAGAGTTAGGGTTGTAGCCTGCAGTGCAATAATATTAATACCTAAACTGAAGTGTACAGATGGTTCAGCCTCTTGTTCACACTGGATATTGCAATGATGACAATTGTCATTGTTGTGTTTGCAGTAAAAATGCCACCATGGACAATCAAATACCTATTATAGCTGTTTTAGAGGGTAATAAAGGATCATTGGAGCATTTTGAAAGATGTTTACTAGTTTCTTGAGTCAGACAATGTGTTCAGATGGGCAGTTTCACACTTGCAGTAATGGGTACATTATGCACCTTTTCTTTTACTTTAAAGAAGCTCTGTGACTATTTAGACCATAAATAACTGAACTGTCCACAGATACAGATTTCATATTTATTATCATGTTCTAATTACAGACATCACTACAGTCTTCTCACTGATATGTTACAATGATCATCTCTCTTATTTTCACTCTTCCATCCCTGGAGTATTTATTTAGTCACTTTTAGTCAAAATGTGTCTCTTAGTGCTTTGTCAAAGTGAGGTTTAGGTTCTTCCGAAACAGAGAGGGTATTATTTGCAGAGAGTTGCATCAGAAAAGCAACCCATTAGATACTGCATGTTTGAACCCATTTGTGTGTTGCTGGATTTTAGTGACACACTGGCGTTAGACATCACAGGGTATGTTAATTTAAATGAATTTGCAGCCATAATTGGAAAACTCTGTTTGTAAGACCAGTCTGACATACACACTGATCGGCCACAATATTAAAACCACTGAGAGGCGACGTGAATATGATTTATTATCTCATTATAGTGGCTCTGTGGGATATATTAGGCAGCAAGTATTTAGTCAGTTCTTGAAGATGATGGGTTGGAAAAAAGGATGAACTTAAGGATCTAGGTTAATTTGACAAGGGCAAATATGTGATGCCTAGGTGACTCCAACACATCATCTTTTTTTGAGATATTCCTAATATGCAGTAGTTAGTATCTTCCAAAAGTGGTCTAAGGAAGGACAACCAGTGAACTGGCAACAGGGTCATGAGCTCCAAAGACTCCATGATGCACATGAGGCTTAAAGGCTACCCTGCCTGATCCAGTCAAACAGAAGAGCTACTGTAGTACAAACTGCTGAAAAGGTTCATGCTGGCTATGATACTAAGATTTCAGAAAACACAGTTGATTGCAGTTTGCTGTGTAAGGGCCTGTATCGCAGCAGAGACCAAACAGAGTGCCCATGCTGAACCTGTCCACCATGGAATGTACCTACATTGGCCATGTGAGCATTAGAATTGAACTATGGAGCAATGGAAAACTGTAGCCTGGTCTGATGAATCATATTTTCTTTTACATCATGCGATTTACATCATGAGGTGTTTGTGTGAGTGTATGTGTGTATGGCACAATGTTGCACTATTGGAAGAAGGCAAGACGGTGGAGGCGGTGTGGTGCTCCGGACAATTTTCTAATGAGAAACCCTGGGTCCTGACGTTCATGTGGATGTTACTGTGACATATACCACCTACCCAAACACTATTGCAGACTGTAATGACAGTGGCCTCTACAGCAGGATAATGCTCCCTGCCACACTGCAACAAATGTTCATAAATGGTTTGAGGACAATTTCAAAATATTCAAAGGTACTGACTCCAGTGAGTTGTGCTGGACAAACCAGTATGAAACGTGGAGACTCAACCTGCAACTTACAGGCCTAAAAGGATGCTTTTAATGCAATGGCTAATCAGTGTATAATACCATGACAAAAACAGTTAGGAAGTTAATGTGCAAAATGTTGTGTCTCTCTGAGAAAATCATAGTAAATGGTATTTGTATGGATGCTTGCAGAGATTAATATATAATATCTGCCACATTTATCACACAGATTAGTCAAGTGAAGCAATTAGAGGTTTCCACCCCACCATTACTCACCAGTGCATTCAATGTCGGCTCAATTTGCAGTCCTGACAAGCAGGGTTTGTAAGTGAGATGGAATAAAGTAATGGATTAAAGTTTATTTTTTGCATTCTTGTCAAACCAAGATATGTCATGCCATATACAGCTTGGGAAAATATAAGACCACTGCAAAAGTGTTCAGTTTCTCAGGTTCTATCTTTTATTCGTGCAATTATTGAACTGAACAGCTTTGCCTTAGTTTTTTAGGAACTGCCTGACAATATTTCTCCTAATTTCCAAATAAAAATGTTGTTCTTTAAAGCATTGTTTTAAAGAAAATGACAAAACATCAAAACATGAGAAATGATGCAGTATTTACAGAACTTGAATAATTAAAAGAAAACAAAAAAAATCTCTTGTTTACTCGAAATGGCAATAATGACCGTTAAGGTACGTGTAGTAATGTTTGCCATTAAACTGGTCACTTTGCATGAGGAGATGTGTATATATATCTATATATCTATATATCTATATATTAGGGCATTAAAGTGTAGATGTTTTCAAGTTGACTAGTCGGTCAGCAAAGTTGAAATCGACTAGTCGTTTGATGGCGTCATAACAGATGCAGCGGAGGAACTCGGGTGTGCAACACTGAGCAACTTTTATTAAAAGTTCTCTGTAACATTAACAGTCAACATGACAATTAAACTAAACAAAACAAAGGCTGATACCTTGAATTTTCTGGTAAATTTAAGTGTTCAGCTGAGAGTGGGAACAGTTTAAGCCGCGGCAGGATGACACCCTGTAGTGCTAGCGTTAGCCATGTTAGCTAGCGAGACATAATACTAAATTGACATAATACTTAAACTATTTAGATAATTCTCTCAAAACACGAGCAGGCTAAAGTTGCCAGGTCGCGCGAATCGATACAAACGAAACTCAATTTGTCAACAATGCTCTCGATAGAGGTGTGTCAGTCGCGAACGAGTCAGTTCTTTGGATGTGTGAGGCACTGCTGTGGAGTGAAGTAGTGGATAAAGATGCTTCATGCATGTTCGGCATGGGGCTGTACACTCCAAACCAGATCCCAAGGGATTACAAGGAGTTTATATCCAGTCCTGTATATATTATTTCTTAAGCCCATGTGTATACAATAAAATGTTTACAGTCTGAATGTGTATACAGTACTCCCAGTATGGCCACGCGCGGCCATATCGTGTGACCTGGGAACAGTGAATCCTAAGCTATCCTGTCTGTCTATGCGTTTGGAAGCCAAAGGAGCCGGATCTTCTTAGTGATCTGCTCCAAATGATCCGACTCATTAAAAAGAGCCAAAATTCCCATAGCTAATCCCGTGATAGTGTAGTAGGAACAGCAGACTTGGGTTGAGCATATTTGCACATTATGAGATGTCTCTTTTCTTGTACTTTTATTTTAATTTCTCTTGGTTGTAAGAAACGGGCGACTGAAATGAAAAAAACTAGTCGCAAAATAAAAAATCTAGTCGTTTTAGTCGCCTAGACCATTTTAGTCGCCATCTGGAGCCCTGATATTATATTGTTCAGTATATTGTTCATTGTGCCTTTATACATTGTTTTTAAACTGTTGTACCTGAGAGATACCATTGAATCAAATTACTTGTATGTGTTTGCACACATACTTGGCCAATAAACGCAATTCTGATTCTGATGACAGCATCATCTACCCCAATGCCAGGCTGGTAGGCAAACTGAAGTGGGTTCAGTGATGAGCTCACCAGGGACCGAAGCTGAGCAAGGACCAACCGCAAAAAACTAAGCAAAAAAAGCCATTTCCTGTCTAGCTAGGCTACTGATGATGGGGCAAGTAATGTAGCAGCATGCCAGCGGTTGTTGAAATGTTCATGTTTTAGAAATACAATACACAGTTATACACATGATGATTACTTGTATATTAACAATTCATACTAAGCCGGAGAAATTAAACTGCTAATGGCATTAGCAAAAAGTAGTATACATGAAGTTTATTTTATTAAGTATCCTTGAGAATAAGCATAAGTATAGCAAGTATACGGACCATATACTTGTAGTGTACTAGAAAGTATGCTAATTAAATACTTCTTAGGATTAAATTGGAACATATCTAAGTTTATAAAAGTATACTTTAAGTATACTTTATAAGGTCATTTTACTTTATATACTTTCTTTATACTTATCAGTATATGTCAAGTATACTTCACTATACTATTCTCAAGTGTATAAAAATATAGTATATAAAAAGAAAACTCAGTTTTCGTATAAAATAAGTATACTTGTAGTACACTTGAATAAACAACTTTTTGCTAAGGGTGGTTTAGCCACTGTTGCCTAGCATTAGCTACCTGGCTATTATTATCTAAATAGAAAGAAATTTCAAGAATGATAGTAACAAAGAAAGTTGTCTTAATGTGAGTCAGCTGGTAAAAACATTACTTTTGTGTGCAACAGTTTTCATGCCATTAATTATATATATGCTCATTGATATGTGTCTGTTTTCATTTATTTGTTTTTTCATTTGGCATAGTATGTCCTTCTGGTTGGGCTTATCAGGAAGACGCACACGCAGCCTTTCTGTCGCCATACCCAGCTCATCTATTGCTGACACGGCCTGCACAGTCCTTAATGTATAAGAAATAATGTATAAGAAGATCATTTTTAGGTTGTCATGTCAGTTGTCTTTTTCCTTATTAAAATATTCCTTATATAAAATAGTTCACGGACTGTTTCTCGCGGTTACTCACACACAGCAAATTTCACAACTATGTGTGTTTTAATGAGTCTCAGTTCCGTTTCTCAGCACAAAGCTCCTAGTGCATTTCTTAGTCTTTTTCTCCAAATGTTTCAAGAGCGTGCAACCGTTCGTTTCACATACAAAAGGAACTTGACTCCAAATGTGAGAAAAAACCCCACATGCAAAAAAGTAAACTGTAATCTGCAACTGTTCCATCATGCTGGGTCACACTTCTGCGGGGGGCAGGGCAAATCAGCCTCCCTCTTTCTTCTGCTGGTGCTCAATGGTAGAAGAACATGGTCAGAACATGATACTTCAGATATAACAACGATTTCAAGTGACATTTATTAAATCCTTTAATGTTACTGTTATCAGTTGACCTTTCCTTGAGTCTGTGAAATGTAAAAATGTCAAAAAACTCGACCTTAAATCTTAAAGAAAAACAAAACACCTGCATATTACATTCAACTCAATCAGAATTTCCTTCATGGAAGTAATTTTTCACTTTTTTGTATTAAGGATCATGGCTGCCTAGTAACAAACAAATAAATATTTTCCCTGTGTCCAAATACATGCACATGAGGTGAATTTGAGATATTAAATTGTCCCTAGGTGTGACTGTGTCTGTGTCTGCCCTTTGATTAACCGTCCAGGTTGTTCTGTAGGATAGGTGCCTCAGAGAATTAATGAATAGAGATGCGCTCCATGACTCTTGTCTTTAATCACACAAAACTAAGAGAAGACAATGATATTTCCTCATATTAGCAGTAATGTAGCAGCATGCCAGCGGTTGTTGAAATGTTCATGTTTCAGAAATGAAGCACACATTTATTTAAACAATAAATGTGATACATATGTAAATGGTTTAGCCACTGTAGCCCAGCATCTAACACAATTTAGATTTTCAAGTGACATTTAACAAATCGATGTTTAATGTTACTGTTATAACTTCACTGTCCCTGAATCAGTAAAAGTGTCAAACTCAAACTTCAAGAATTCAACCATCTCTGCCTATTACGGTGCCAGTTTTGTGAGATTTTAAATGTCCACATTTGAAATTTTACTCTCTTTACTTTACTAAACAACTCTCTGAGCTTGTCTGAGCACAAAGATGAAGAAATTATCAAATCATTCATGAGCGTTTCAATGTAAGCTTATGCTCACATGTGACTACTGATTTCTGCCCAAGCAATAAAAATCCAAAATTCATTTTATTTATTTATACCCAGCAATTGTGTAGATATGATATTGAGGTTTTTCTACAGATATTTACCTTGGATTTATTTAGATTTTTATGTTTTATATTGTTCTTGTCTCTGTGTGTCTTTGCAGTCATAACAAACTCTTTTCTGATTCCTATTCTGATTCATATTTTAAATGAATTATTTAAAACAAGAGTGAAATAAAATGTCCACCCAAGGTACTAAAATGATCAGTGAACAGTTACTAGCTGTATACGCTAAAAATATTTTTTGCTTAACCCTCTGGCCCTCCTCGTTTTTACTATACACTCAGCGCCCTCGTGGCCATTTTTGGCCAATTGAAACCCATTA
>JBBPCY010000007.1:7414044-7443732 GCA_037974405.1 Brachyalestes nurse
TCAGTCTCGCGAGAGTGAACGTCACTCACGGTTACATTCATAATTTGTAAACCGACTCGTTCAGTTCAGCGTTCACGGAAAATAGGAACGTGTTCAATGAACGCCGTTCATTGAACGCGTTCAGGCACAACACTGGTCATAGGTGTGCACACACTGAGGATTTTGCAGCAGCTTTGAACACAGCTTAACCAATCCGATTGAAAAAATCTGCTTTATAATTGCAGATGGAAGTTTATGATTCTAAACTTAAAGGAAGTGAATGAAATGGTTTTCTCCGGGTTTGATTTATTCCAGAAATGTCTCTTTCCAAATATCCTAGGAGTTTTAAAGTTCAGCGATCTATCTAAAGGCAATGACTTTGTTAGGACATGAAAGTTGAGTGTACCACATAAGAGATTAGAAAGTGAAAGTGAAATCTTTGACCTTCAATATGCCAGAACTGTACTGAATACAGATAGTGATTTAAAATTCGAAACTGATGATAATCTGTGACATTGGGCAAAGGAAGCCGTTATTTTAAAGTTTAAATCTGTTTTTTTTTCTTTTTTCTGTATAATGTACAGCTGTAACTCAGGTACTTAATTAGCCAGAACTAAGAAGGTTCTAAGCACCACATAATGTGCTGCTAGGAAAACTTCTGACACAGAACATAATGTTTCTTGAGAAACTGAACATTTCAGAAGTCAGCTGTCCATAGTGCTTCAGTTTCATTTTGTGTACTGACGCCTCTACCAGTGGTATTCAATAATTGTCCCAGTTCCCCTGCTCTGTACATTTTCTCTCCTTTCTGTTCTTACACATCAGATTTAACTCACAATGGGGATGGCAAATAGCTGATGAATTAACTCAGCTAGGGAAGAGGGGAGAGAAAAGCAGAGAGAGCTCTGCCTCTTAGCCAAATGGAACCACATCCATACATGATGCAGAGTAAGATGGGTACAAATTCTACCACTTGGGAAAATAGTTACTTAACTTCAGATGCCAAGCCTGAATAAGCATTTGCTAATGTATAAAAGGCCTAAGAAATGGCAAAGGAGGATAACTGTTGGGGAAGGGAATGGACAAGTGACGGTCGATGGACTCAGTGAAGCAGAATACAGCATGAGCATGTCGCCTTCTGAGTTTGTCCATTATGTGCATATCTGAAAATTTAAATGGCCTTTTAAATGGTTCTTTAAACATGAAGAGATTTTTCAAAAACATGTTGCACAAATTGGTGCTTTTGCCACTATTCATATTAAATCACTTATCATATTGGACTATGTATTTAACCAGTGTACAAATCTGATTCTGAATGAAAATATGAGTATTACATGTTAGAATAAAAATCAACTAGGTATCAATGAATAAGGTACTATTAAATATTAATCCAAGGTATACATATACAAAATTGCATTACTTTTGTCAAAACAAGTTTAGTGGACTGATTCCTCATGAGGCTAAATTGGACACTAATGGGTTAAAGATGAAGCTGACATCTGGTTTTTGTATACACAAATACCGTTGCTGTCATATAAAAATCATTGCTCTTTTTTGTCAGAATTACAAAACACTGCTGTTATACTTCCGCTACAGACCAATAGAAATGCTTCAGAAGGAGTAATACAATGACTTATATTGAAGGTTAAGAAGATTTTGCCCTGTCCTGGTTACTTTATAAATATATATTTTGCTGTATCTCAATCATTCAGTCACTGTGTGCTCCCTGTATCAAAACAGTCAGCACATCATATTCATCAACAGCCAGCACTATGGCATAATCAATCTGACGTACCATCTGCCCAAACGTCATAGCCATCTGCACTGCAATCAGTCCCTGCCACTCTCTCTCCCAGCTTCTCAATCCCGTATTATATTGTGTTGCTAATATCTACTATGCTGCAAATTAATGGAATTATGTGGGGTGAATAATTAACAGATGGCATCATGGGGTAAACACAAGCAAATACAATTAAGTTACATCAAGTGACAAACTCCATCACTTTGAGTGATCCATAAGGGTGTTTTGGATCAGGCGTGGTGCTGTGCTGAGAGATAGCATTTAGAACAGACTGTAGGTTCAATGTAGTCACATGTAGTGCAGCCCTGTGTGGACTGGCGACCTATCCAGTCTGTTTCTCTGACTTTCACCCTATGACCACTGGGATAGGCTCCAGCACCCTTCTTAAGGATAAGCAGTTCAGTTAATGGATGGATGGACATGTAGTGCTGGTTATCCTTGACATATCGTACTTGGTTATTATGTGGCACAGCTTTCAGCTATCCTTGGTGATAGAACATATAATATCTCATACATTTGCTTGCTCATCTGTTTAGGATGCCATAGCTTATTTTGATATCTGCGCTTTAGATGGGTAGTGTAAACACTGTTGCAATTGCTTTTTACTATGGCAGAATCATTTCCACAAATATGTAATTGAATCACTCATGCCAGGAGACATGTCAGGCCAGTAGACATGTCATTACTCTAGCCAGCAGTCATGAACATACTCTCTAAATAGAATGACCTACATTGTAGAGCTCACAGCTTGAAAGATCAATTTTTTTCCGCTGCATTTATTCAAATAATGATTGACATTCGCTCTTGTAAATACAGAGGATGCCAGACACATGCCAAGCATATTCACAGAATGTTTCCAAAATAATGTTCTTATTCAATAGTAGATTTAAAGCCATTCATAGTGGGGAACAAAAAATAAAAAATGTACATGACTTCCTATCATTGGAACTTCTCTATTTGATATTTGGGCATTCTCCTTTCATTATTTATTTTAATTCATACTGCCATACACAAGTATGTTTTGGTAGTTTTAATCCCCAATATATTTATGGTGAAGCCTTATCCACTGCCAGAACTCATCACAACAGAAGGTTTTAGGCTTTGAGGCTCTGAATTTCCCCTCATCAAACACTACTAGTCCTCAGATAAGTACCACTGAATTTCCGCATTTGAGTTCATCAAACCTATTGTGCTTTCATACATAAAAACTCATTGTCAGTTTTCTTGTCATCTGCTATTTGAAAGTATCTCCACACTTGTGATTGCTCATTTAATGTTTATTGCCATGTAAAAAGCAGGGCAGTTTTTTTCACTTTGAGTCAATATTACCATATTTTACCACATAAGGGCTTAGGTGGTAGTTTGTGCTCAGAAATTTGCATAACAAGACCTAAAAACAGCAATGAGTGATTTTCACATAATAAACCCTCAAGTATGTAATAATACAGGTTATGAGTATGAGTAAAGCCAAAGAATAAAGCTTGATGTGGATAAACCATTTAGAAGGGAAACAATAGGTTTTACTGACCAAAAAAAGGAGACCTACAGTCTCAGTATAGGTTCCTTAAAACAAAGCATTACCAAAGCAGGACTGCACACTTATACCAGTCGAAACAGATTTTAAATCAAATAAAAATACATACATCTCTCATGTAACTGACTAGAATGTTTATTCATGTAATTTTGTAATTAGATTCAAGTAGTATAATGAAATGACGGTAATAAATCTCCAGTCCTGAGGACTAATTTTAGCCACTCACTGTGTTGATTTGTAATAGGAAGTCCACTCCTGCATCTAATATGTTTATTTGACATGTCAGAATGTGACACAGTGAATCATCCCAGTCAGAGTGTTTTATGTTTAGCATCAGCAGCACCAGCGGCTCCAGACGAGACTCACAATCGATGCACACCATGTGACATCGCCCACACAAAGTCATTAAGAGGTTCCAAAACTGATTGTAAATTTTGAAGGAAACATACAAGGCAAATGAGTGAGAGAAGGTGTTTGGTGGCATTTAAAGTTCAGAGTCCTCATCACTGAACATAACTCTCTGTCTCTCTCGCTCAAATGACATTTAAGAATTAATTAAAGCAGGGAGGATTTATTTTGGCACGCGAAGAGCTCAGAATGACCCTATCCTTTAGTAAAGGCCTCGTCCAATTTCTCCATGTCATGGTCATAAAAATGTTAATAGAACATCAGAATTAGAAGGCACCTTGGGTCAAATGGATATTGACATCTCATTTAAACGGACAATACAACCGAAAACAATTAAGATAATAACTGCTCATTTGTTCAGTCATGGACCGACACTTAAATAATACGAGACAGCCTTTCCTTATGAGCGTTTGTGTATATTATAGTCTAAATCATCCACCCATAAACTCAAAGGCCTGCGTTGTTTAGTGCGGTTTCTTCCAGATAGAAGCACCAGAACAATAACATTTCTTCCAGTTTCTTCTCCTTGTAATTATAGCCCCCCCTTCTATCAGTTATTAGTTGGAAGAGTGAGGGATAGTAGCTTAGCTGTGTCTACATGAACCAGTGGTCGCTAGGAACTTACTGTTTTGGCACAGAGAGAAAAGTCATGGTCTCCAGCTGAGAAGTTGGCGTTTTGTACTCCCACAGATGTTGGTACATGTACAGCAGATGCAGCCAAACTCTACATTTACTAGCTGAGCTCCTTGACAGTCCAAAAGCTTATTTCTTAGAGTAGTGTGCAATGGTTACATGCACTGCAAACTTTAGCCTTCAGCTCACTTACTTATATTCATATACTGTCCTCCATCTCAAAACTGGATAACGGCTCCTGGCCTGAAAGAAAGGTTAGATAAGAGCCTGATCTAGAAGCCAGACCTCTTCATAATTATGAGCAAAAATGGTTTTGAACAAAAGGCTTTGTTCCTAACGTTTTTTAAAGAAAGACAAGTATAAAGAAAATCTGTGTGGCCCCCAGAAAGCTGTATGAACCAAATCTGTTTGACATGCAGTATTGTTTCTGTGGTAACAAAACAAATAAAGACTTCCTTTTTGGACTATTCTATTCTTTTTGATTGATTAAACTCACACAAGTGTGAAGAAACAAAAACTTAAAAAAAAATCAATAATTTACTGTAACAACATCACCAGTATATTGACCTAGAGAACAGAAATAACATAAGCAGACCAAAGATGCATGTCAAATGAACGTTTTAAAAAGAGATGGTGTCTCTGAACATGACTGCCCTCTCCTGCTGTTTGATAAAGAAATCACATACACTGAAACCAATCATTATCTAATTACAAGTCTTCTTCCTTGGACCATACAAAAAACTGATCAATGCTGCTTTCAAGGGATTTGCAAGGGATTTATTTGTCTGGTTGAATGGCTGTATGTGGCTTTCAGCTTCTGCATAAGACAGCAGAAAGTTTTTTCCCCTACACCGTAGTTTTTCACCCACGCTTATAAATGTGTTTGTGACTGTGTTTTTCGAATTTCCTGGAAGAAAAACAACAGGAAATAAAGGAGACACAAGGGGACAAGAAAGCTATCGGAGTGCAGCATCACACCCCAGTCTCTCCGTTTGCAGAATTATGCCACAGTGCAGTCCTACGAACTTTAATATCTATCATCCACAGGATGGTAGATGAACATGAATAATTGAAGAGTTGCAAGCTAAGTGTTGTAGAATATCGATTTCAATTTAAAGAACATAATCTTTATCTGACTTCAGAGTCTTCTTTTTTTAAAGTGAAAGTCTCAAATGGCAGTCAAATTTGGATCTTAGAAATCTCAGAAATCTTAGAAAAACCTGTGGGTAATTTGTTAATACTCAATGTGAGTATTAACATGACATCTGCAGTGACACGCCCCTCTTGATTTTCTTTCTCTCTTGCATCCTCTCTTGCATCTTTGTCACTCTGAATGGTTTCAGATCCCCTGCAAAATGTAATAAGCCTGTTGGACCACTCAGCACACATTAACAGGCATGTCCAAGTCCATTCCTGATAATTCACCACCCTGCAAAGTTCAGACGCAGCACCTGGATGTAATATTCAGATGTTTCCGGACTAAATTAATTAAATCAGGTGTGTAAAATTAGAGCCGGAAGCAAACGTTGAAGGACACTGGATCTTCATGAGCATGGTTGGGCAGCCACGCATTAAACCTATTTGACCCACTGACCCATTATTTATCATCGACGATGAAAAGCTCATTATCAGCAAATAGTTGCTTCCACAGGGTCTCCACTCCCGCATGCTTTCATCTGTCTCTTTATCTTTATTTTCTGTCTGCACCCTGGTATTTACTTCCATCACCGTCACCGTCCACTTGTCTCGGTTTTGGGTATCTGCACCTTGGTTAGCTTGAGTTTTTTTTGTTTAATAGCACAATTTATCTATATAAATTGCTATGTCAAGCTATTTCCATGGGTATGGGTCAGTTCAGCCCCTTTAATATAAAGTCAAGCAACCAGGGTTGCATTTTCTATAGAGTTAAAAAATACCCGGGACAGACCTTAATCAGTCTAGTGTATGGCGCATGCCAACTCAAAGGCTTCCTTAAAGTTTTTTCTTTCTTTTGCAATCTGAACATGTTATTTGCTTACAGGATTTATGATTCTGATCAAGCCACTCATTTCTATAATCAGACATTGTTTTTCAATATCTAGAATGTGAGGAACAAGCAATGCTGCGTTTGCACATTGGTACTGAAGAAAAAAACGTTATTTTGCACCCAACAGCAGATTTGGCAGCGGCATCACCAACAGTGCCATGCAACTGTGTAAAAGCTGCCACTGTGATAGCATTACTGACATAGCAACAGCGATTCTGTCAGTGTGTGGGGCAATGGTGTAAGCATGTTATCCAAAAAAGATTGTATATACACACTCTGCTGCTGGTCATGGCAGAAACGTCTTTTCCTGCAGGAAAACAAATAAATATCACGCCTGCCATCGCCAGCAAGTGGACTTTGAAATGCGCTTCACAAGCATTTATTGCACTAAAAGTTTTAAGTTTTATTTGTGCAATTCCAAATTCCTTTGTTCCCAACAAATGACTAAAAACAGAGTCTGACATATTCGCAAATGGTTTTGATTACTTGAATAAAGCCAGTGTTGAAGCACCTTTTGAGCTTTTAAGTGGTACACTCTCTCTGATAAACACTATTTAAAACTGTCATCATATTATGCTCTTTTCAATGTCACACACTCACAAACCATTAAAGGGAGAAGCCTGACTTGCCTCCTCCACTATTATATTGATGCTACAATGAATTATCAGAAGTTCTGATTGTTCTCGCTGGCCTTTGACTTCCAGACTTTATGGTATTTTAAGCATTCTTGATGTTTTATTTATCTCTTTTGAATTTGAACTTATGCAGAAATCATTGTCAAGCAAGTCCAAAGAAATGCAGACGCTTACAAGAATGCAGAGTGGTTCATTTGTTTGGTCACTATAAATGTCAGTTTCTATTTGAGACACATCTTACCTTTACGTTTAGATTCATGGCATTTAGCAGGCACTCTTAACCAGAATGACGCACACTAGTGCTCAAGTAGTCCTTCAAACATCAAAAATCTGTCCTTCAAAACATACATTGTACATTCACAGCTTACAATCATGTAATTCCTGGTTTCTGCATGCATTCCTAGACAAATATTGTTTCTTTAACTGCTCTCCTCTCTGGTGTTATCTGCAGCCTTAAATCCCAGAAATAAATGGTTTTAAATCCGACGAGCATCATATGCATTATGAAAAACATGACAAATCAGAGCTGGTTCATTGTGTTAATGCACACGGTCAATGCTGCAATTAATTTGAAATGATTGTTCATTGAGAACAAAAGCAAAACCTCATTTATTTTTGATTTACACGTCATATTGATTTCATGCTTGCATGAATAACGTAGCTCGATAAAACTTCAGAACTCCTCAAAATTAATTGTACTCTTTGGGGTTTGACAGATTTGTTTCATGTTGACTGCAGCTCTGGAAGTTTTTTTTTCTTTTTTAAACACCTTCAATTAAAATTAAAAGAGAAACAAGCCATTAAAATTCACTCAGAGTGGGACAGTACACAGGTTCAAACAAGCTCCAGCAACTGGTCTTTGGCAGGCCTCAGACCACCTAATAGAAGATTAGAAATTCAGTCCTCAGATTTAAAGGCACCAAGAAAGACAGATGAAAAGATACTTCAGCACATGTGCCTACTCAACTTTGATTTTGGCTACACAAAATCTTCTACTGGTCTCCATTATCTCTTACTACTGTACCACACCTGGAATCTGAGGTTTAATATTTTTTTTATGAATACCCTGTTTGTACCTTGCCTCGCTTCTGTTTTGACACATGAGGAAAAAGTACACTGAAATGTTCTGAAGTCTTTTTTCTTTGTTTAGTGTTCATCTTTCAGACAGCTGTGTATACATGTGTCATTGTTTTGAAAGGATCAAGTAACATATCCATTGCTTTGTTCAGTCTTTTTGTTAAAAAATGAAATCGCTTAGATCACGGTGCCCCGGCCTCATTTGAGACATGGACAACAGGAGCCACAGGCAGCATCACAATTGCACAGTGTAGTATGAAAGGCACAGGGCTGGTGGAAACTGAATGCTTTAACAGTGCCGTGTTGTTGACATGAAATAGACCTGTGTGTTTGATGCACAGCTGGGCTACAGTCTAAATGATATTCTTGCAACTGAGCTGCCATCAAAACTGTATGCTGATAATATAATAGAAAGCCATTATGGATAATATAATGACTGCTATAGAATCCGCAAGTTCCTCTTGATGTAAAAACAACTGCCTCATCTGGGTAACATCATACGATTAGTTCACACACTGGCCACAATGGAGGCGGCACCTCAGTCGCTTTACGTTCGAGGCTCATTAATGGCCGGACAATTTACCTCATTAACCGTCCCTTTTACATGCGCCAGTGCATGCATCAGAAAGGCATGGACCCTGAAGCCATTACTCTGCTTAGCTGCGCAGCTAGCGGGTGGGTCAAGTATTAATTTTTCTTTGAAGTAGGGCAAGCTCCCCAATGGGTTCTTCATGGGACACATGTTGTCTGTCATTTTTCATCTGGCAACAGATGGATGGCAACAGGGGTCCTCGTGAGGTCCACTTGTCTTCCTTAAGTGCCCTGCATTACCGGTGGGACAAATTATGATATTGCAGCCCTGAGGCCTATGGGCGTTTATCCTGCCCTGGGGTGCTGTGTCAAGTCGAGATTTGCCCCTCTTTCATCTAACAGTCGGTGGCTCTTGACAGCTGTGTTTAATTTGCGCTGTACTTGTTCCCACGGCTCCTTTGGTAACACCTGTTTTAAAGAGCCCACAACAGCATAAGATGTTAGAGTAGATTAGAATGGGCTGAGGGAGGTTTAGTGTCTGGTGTTTATAATAGATTTAGCTCGCACATACCATATGAGCAAGCGGTTACTGTGATGCTGGACAGGGTTGCAATTATGATAATTACTGCCATAAGCATCTGAAGCCAGGTAGTGGGTGCAGGTCTAACTATGTGCGCTGAAATGATCTCATTATCTGTTTTTTGGGTTAATATTGTGGACTGTGGTTTCAGAAATCCTCAAGTGTGTGCTCATGATGCAGAGACATAACTGATGTGAGTGTTCTTCTGAAGCTCATGAGATTGAAGCTTCCTGAAAAAATAATGGAACTAAATCACTCATACAGTAATGAACAAATTTGAATCACATCTTCAAAATGTTTCCCAGGCCAAAACAATTCGGTATACTGGCACTTGAAAAAACCCTTCAGAGTGAAATGAATTTCTGTCAGTGGCAGTGCTAGCATTACACAGCAATATTTTTCAGAGTGACACTGTCAGATCTTCTTCCACATGCTGAAGCTGTTTAGTATGCCTGAACTGTGGTTTTCGTGAATGAGCCACAGACATGATCTACCAGCGAAGCAGCAGGAACCATTTTCACACAGAATGTTGCTGAAAATGTTGAGGTAGCAGAGATGTAATAATGGTGTCTAGGGGAGTGTGAGTTTTGAGCTTCCCAACAACACTCCTCTCAGTGGTTATGAATGCGAGTGATTTCCATATCCGCTCTGGATCTCATGATTGCCCAAATGAAGTGAGAAAATATATTTAATGTTAAAATAATATAATTACTTTTCTGCGTAGGAGATACTTTTGAAACCCATAGCCCATATGATTTTCATTACAATCGTTATTTCTATTGGAATGTATGGTCATTGATTGACTGTGCCTACCAATAGGTCTGAGAGAAACAGTATATTATGGATTACAAAAAGAAAACTTGATTTCGTCTGAAAGGAACTGGCCTTTAATTATAATCTCAGCATACACAATTTTATAGTGAAATATACTTTGTCAGACACTCAAATAGCAATTGTCGCTTAGAATGCATATGCATTGAAGAGCAGACTATATTGCAAAAGAAGAAAGCGAATGAATTTATTAGTGTGCTTTGAAATCATTTTAATTGCCTGGCATATTTATACATCTAAGTGGAAGTTGCAGATAGTTATCAAAAGTGAAGATGAAAGATTTTTCTTTTCAGAGAGCTTTAGATACTTCATGTTCTTCAGAATGACAATAATACGTAATTAAAATGCTGGTAGTTAAATGCCAGTGCTAGAAGCCTACTCAGAAGTAAAAAAGACGAGTAGCAAGTGTGTGGTGTTCAAAAAATATCAAAATTATGAAATATCTAAATTATTATATATATTTTAGAATATGGTGAGAGGTATAGTAGCAGATCTACTGTTTATCAATCAGCAATAACAGAGCAAAAGAGTCCCTCAGTAGTCCCTCAGTGATCATTTAATCCATTAGTGACAAAAAAACGAAAAACCCTGCAAGACCCTCGCTAGTTTCATGACTCCTCTCAAGTTTGAAAAATGGACTGTAGTCTGATTACAATAATGCTGAGTAAACACACACACAGCTTTTCAAAATGCCTTATCTCTCCACTATAGTCTCAGCACACACACACACTGAGAGAAACTTTTCAGAAAGAAAACAGAGAGGAATGGACAGAAGGGGTGTGATTATCTGAGTGTCCAGATATCTGAACCCGTCTTGTGTTTAAGTAGGGTTTTACTGAACCCAGAGTGGGACCAATAAGACTAAACATTGTTATCTTGGTGCTACTTATGACACAGACACTTTACACACAGCCTAGCAGAAATATTGCCTTGTGTTTTCCAGATCATTCGTGAGATTTGCTGTGTCTGTTTCCCACAAAGCTAACCATCCCCATTCCGTAAGTGATCTTTTAAAGTTATTCTGTTCTGATTCTGATTTGTGCAATATAACTCAGTTGTTTAATCTGTGAATTGAAAATGTTAATCTCATCACCTCATCATCTTCTGCTATTTTGTTGCATTTATTTTTACTTTTATTGCATAAACACAGTCACTTTCATGAATCGTTTTGCACCACTGATCTGCTGGTACAGCACACTAAATCTTACACATAGAAATGTTACACTGTTATTTTGTTACAATAATGTTATCATTGTTATGCAATATTGTTTATTGTCTATTTTTTATTCTAATTTATCAATATCTTTCATTCTTTATTGTTCTGCTTGCTAACGAAACAAGAATTTCCCTCAGGATAAATACAGCTCTTTCTTGTCTTATCCTAAGGAACACTAGGTAGGAGCACGAAAACAATATTGTTACAGCTGTATTTTTGTATCTACTTCATATGTCATCAGCGGGTGGGAACACAGGTAGATTTGTATTTGAACTTCAGTACTGAGGAGAGAGGGTAGCATGAGGGCGGACAGCCATCTGCCTCATAGGCATTAGCATTGTTTGCACTAAACCTTTTTACACATATACACTGAACATACATACAGTACACTCGCACATCCTTAGCCTCTTTTGCACTGCACCACCTCAAGATTTACATTTATAGCATTTAGCAGACGCTTTTATCCAGTGACTTTCATTCACTATCTACAGGGGAGCAACTTGTGGTTAAGGGTCTTGCCTTAACACCCAGTGGTGTTATGCTGAAGGTAGGATTTGAACCCATGACCTCTTGGTCCAGAGGCAAACATCCTACCCACTAGGCCGCCAGCACCCTATGTGCATTTATATACATCTGCTGCTCTCTTTCTACCTCAGAATATATCTCCTGCTTGTCCTCCTAAATGTTTGTTTCACTGATACTTGTTACACTGTCTTGTTTTACTTTTTGTCTTCATATTGTATTTTTTGTGCTGTCCTTCTACCTAAAACTGTAAGAAACCCCATTTCACAAACTGTGCATGTGGATGATTGGCAATAAAGACAACTATTGAGGCAACTTAAGTAGAAGGGAACTAACAAGGACCAGGTGAAACTAATCAGTCATGGGACAAACCAAAGGGAGAATTGAGAAGGGAGGATTTGGAAGTGTCAAAATAGAAGTCTCACGAAACCAAGGAAAACTGGGCAGTATTTGTTCTAAGGGATTATTTAGAGGTAATAAACACTTTCACTTCCACTTGGAGTACCCCCTTTTGTCTCTTATTCTGCTGGTCCATCACATGGTCCCCCAGTGTTTGTAATTTGCTTATACCCTTAGATAGCTCCACAGCATTACACTCCCTCCACCATGCTTCACAGTTAGGATGATGAACAGGAGTTTTTATTCACTCGTTGTTCCAATAGTGATGTGAAACACCCATGTGATCACTAGCAATCTGGGGGTGGAGAAGCTTTTTTTCCCCTTACCACTGTAGCTATTGATGTCTTGAGAAAAATAAATCTTTGCATGCTAAAAGTAGCATATTCTTGGATGAGTTAATCAGTTTAATTTCTAGAACATCTCATTTGAGTCATGAACTCATTTAAGTTGATGTATTATTATTACTTTTATTATGCAGATGCAGTGCCAATATATCAGTAAGTGTTATTCAGTACGTTATGTAGAGTATCTAATCACAGCTTAGCAACACTAGCTAGGCTCATACACCTCACAAGCTTTTGAAACTCTACAGATGAATGAAATTTTAGCAATTTTCTAAACCAATAATAAAATGTGTAGGACCTGAATTAAAGAGTGCGGATGAACAGTTAAAAGTAGTGATTGGTCAGTAATCGAATATAACAGAATCAGTTGAATCTAGTATAGCTCTCATGCAGCCTGGTCCTGGAAAGTCCCTACCTTGCAAATTTTTCTACTTTCCACGCACCCACTTCAACACTGCAATTTTCAATGTGCTGATTAGTTTCAGGTGTGTTGATTAAGTGTATTGAGAGAAGGGAAATCGCTAAAATGTGCTGAGCAGTGTGCCTCTAGGACCAGTGTTAGGGAAATAGTGCCCTGAAAAGACTTTGAATGGATGGTTTGTCATAAAACTTGACATGGATGAATGCAAAGAACACTTTTACATTTTCAAGAACTTCTATGCGATGCAAAGGTTCTAAATGAACTCTTAAATTGGTATAGAAGGTTCTTTAAATTGGTATTTAGGTCCTTCACGCTCATGCCTCTTTTTCAAATGGGCATGGTTCTTTAGGCACCTTTTTAAGAGAATGCAGCTAGTTATGCTAAAAATAATACTGCACATTTAATGTTTAACTCAAGCAGAATTAGGGAAGACTCCTAATTTGTAACTGGTACAGTTTCAGGATATATACTTAATTGTCCACACTCAACATTGTGCATTTTTCTTTCTTTCCCAATCTACCTTTCTTAACCCGTAAGCTTTTCTTTTGATGTGATAAAGGTTCACTGTGTGTTTTTAGACTGGAGCGCTTATCTGCTTCAAGGTTTGTATGAAGGCTTTACTATGTAGATTCAATAAAAAAATCAGTCTCCTAGTTCTTCCTGTTTTTTTGTTTTTTTGCAAACAATGCATCACTCTTGTTTCATCATTACTGTGTCAATAATGCATGCACGTGACTTCATGCGCAGGCAAGGTATGCTTGCATGGGCCTAATTAGTAGCTCTGAGATGCAGCTCAAGATCAAATCTTCTGCTCCTTTGTACCTTCAAATAAAAATCCACCCACCACTGAATTTCAGAAAGGGGAATATTTGAGGCACAGTAGGCTTTGATAATAAATAAAAAAATAAAAAATACAGTATGTAAAACACAATTATGGATGAAGAGTCATGTTAAAATCATAGCCTATGGCCATGATAAAAATCATACTCCGCTTCCTCAGATCCACAGCACTGTACTTATATCTGCAACTTTTCTTGTAAAGATATTTTGGAGGCTTTGACTCAAGTATGTCAGTTCCTTTTTTGGAGGGGGTGGAGGGAAGATGATGAAAAGCCCACTTCACAGCTTATCCTTAGCAGGGAAAAAAGACGACTTATCTTTTCAGTTAGATTTCAATTTATGAAAGGCTTAACCTCTTTGCCAGATACCGCTCGCCTTTCATCAAACCCCTCTTCTATTTGCTTGGGTTTATCTGTCACCAGACATGCGCAATGTGACAGAAATACATTTTACAGCTGTAACGACAGCGGAAATAAATCCACCCTGGCGACTCTGAGTCACAAATGATGTACTGTAGAGTTACACATTAATCAAAATGAGTTTTAAAAATGCCTTTTAAGTGTAACGGCGAGGGCCAGCAGTGCTTCAAAGGTTGTTTAGCTTGGACGCATAAACAGATTTTTTTCCCCTGCAAAATGTCAAAATATTATGACATTTCATTTATGGGTATACTAAACAGTTGTATAACTTTCGGATATGAGCTACAAAGGGTACGGTTCCCTTCGTACAATGGTACATCAGGCCAGTGACTGTTTTTGTGTCTATTTTTCCTGGCTGTTTTTAAAGTGACTGGCAATATATTCAACCTTTTATTTGTGAATGAAAACCTTCTCTAATCCACTGTTTACAGAAGATTCCACCAAGATAATATACACTGTGCCGTACAGTTAAACCACTTTTATTTACTAATTGTAAACAGATTTGAATTGTAAACTGTACAAGTAAATAACTGGCATCAGAATCCCAGAACTGCCAGTGGCAGCACTGAAGTACCCTGAGCAAGGCAACGCCCCCACACACTGCTCCCCGGATGCTGCGTTGCTGGCTGCCCACCCTGCTTCACTTGGTGAATAGGTTAAATGCAGAAAGCAATTTCACACTGTGTGTTTTGGGGTGTGGTGCGTTCACATACATCAAATGGACACTTTACACTTTATATTACCCTATAAGAATATTTATATACATATATATGTGAAACTTTGACATTTACATTTACATTGTACATGGAAAATGCATGACTGGGGTGGAATTTCTAGTCATGCATGACAGTTACTGTAACCGGCCTGGTCATGATTAAACTGAAAGACGTACAGTAAATGATATGTCTTTCCATGGGCAAGGGTTCATCTGTCATCTGCAACATGTTGCCTGGGCAGCTGAGTAGTGCATCAGGCAACACAAGTGTGTCAACTGGGAATGTCGAGCTTCCAGTTTATATTCTGTCAAGCCTGAAGCATGCATCTTTATCAACAACCATAGTACTCATACTGCCACCATTTCCCCCCTTCCTCCTTGCCCTTTGTGAAATGGCTCTTCATTTGCCTACAGATTTGATTCTTTCTCAGCAGACTAACATGCAATCTTCACAGAGGCTGGTGACTGATCAGCTGTCATTCACAACAGAATAAAACCCTGGACTATATATATATAAATATGCAGACATTTACAGGTTTAAAAATGTATTCTTTTGATGATGTTAGATTTGAAATTTATTTCAAAATTATTCTTATTTAATGAAGAAAACGTAATGAATTATGCACTATATCAGGTGTTGTTAGTGGGTATATATTTTTCTTGTTGCAAAATTGTTCAGAATATAGTTAGGAATAAACATGTATATGATTTTAAGCAAAATTGTTTTTACAATGGGCCCAGGAACTGTGTCTCAGATGTGTTTGTGTAAAAGCATTACTACAAACAAAAATCATCATATTTTAGTTACATTTTACAGGAATCAAGATTTTCAGTGACAATGTGATGTTTGGATGGAGATGAGTCCATTAATTTCATTAAAGTTACTACATTTTGGAAATTAGGGTTAGTCATGAGTGGATGCGAGTTGAATAAACTTGCTGAGGTGAGTATATTTCTGTCGAGAGAAGATGTGTTATAGGTGCAATTCACTCAAAAACCTGAAATGGTTGGCGAGATCTGAATAGCCATTTCTTCCCGTAGCGTCTGGCTTTGATGAAGAGTATTCTTTCAGAGTAATTTCCTTTATCTTGTACTGTCAAGAAGTCTGCTTTAAAGAGTGAGTGACAAACTGTGATTCATCAAGTACTTTCTTAGGCTTTATGCAGACTCTCTAGCTGTCACTATAACTCAACCCCTGGTCCTGCTGCTGTGTACTTTTTAATTAAACTTCATGTTCTTGCTTTCTCTTGGCACATCTGATTCAATGAATCAGCTTATTCACAAGCTCTTCCTGAGTTGAAATGGGTGTGTTAGAGCAGGAAAAGGACAAAAAGAACCATGCTGAGATGGGGCCTTCTTGTGTCATGGTATGTACTCAGCAACCTGCAGCTTAAACAAAAGAAAGGAAGTCTAAAGACCTAATGGTGGGTTCAGGTACCCAGTCATCACTTCCGTAGCAGGATGCCTTACAAAGCAGGCGATGAGTAATTCTCAGTATGTCCTGAGTTATTCCATAACAATGAGCCGACTTGGACTGTGGTTCACTCTTGTTCCTGAAGTCTACCATCCACAGTGGCTCAGCTCTGCACAGGCTGATCTCCTCACACCAGTCCAGGATACTCAGTGTCTCTAAGTACATTCCAAACTATTTCTGCTCTACCATTACTGAGAGTGAACTCACTACATCCATCAATGCCTACCCTTTCTACCCCACCTTCTATAAGTTCAGCTAGCATTATATTGTTCACTGTGCCGGGGCGGTCACTGGCTGCAAACTGTCCTCTGTCAGGGCAAGAGGGTTGTAAAGATCTGCACAAACCCCACCCCTTCTGGCAGTCACCTCCTTATTAACTGCCTTCACAGAGATGCTTCACTGCCATCTGCACACACCACATGCCACCTCTAGTGTCCTTCCTGAGGTAATCTTGTTTCTTAAAACCAGTCACTGAACTGGACAGGCATAGCAAAAATGTGTTGCCCCACAAATTGTCATGTATATATAGATCTATCAGGTATATATATTATCATGTATATATATAAAATTGTCATATATTCGTATCAGGGCTCCAGACAAAATAAAAACTTTAGGAGCCATTGGCTCCTAAACATAACATTTTTGGGCGCCAAATTATTTTTTAGGAGCCATAATCTCTGTCAAATGTGATATAAATAAAAAATAATTGTCATGGCACATTTAACAGAGCGTTAAAACAAAACAAGAAATCATGACATGGACTAAATTGTTGGCAAAGTAAAACACTACTTCTCGTGTAGTTAAAGTTTATTTTTCCTATATTTTAGAATGCACTCTGCAACAGGTTGCCAGGTCATGGCAATCGTTTCAAATGAAACTCAGTCTGTCAACACTGCTCTCGATAGAGATATATTGGTCGCAAACGAATCAGTTCTTTGACTGAATTTGGGAAAATTTTGAGCCATTTGGGCATAGACACAGAATATTAGTAGACTGACCACAGACATAGAATATTACTAGACAGACCACAGACATAGAATATTACTAGACTAGATCATAGACATAGAATATTACTAAACTGACCACAGACAAAATATTACAAGACTAGATCTTAGACACTTTACTAGAAGCTGCATGACCAGCTGCATCGTATGTCATCGACACCGCCACGTTGGGAGAGGCACTGCTGTGGAGTGAAGTAGTGGATAAAGATGCTTCACACATTTTCTGCATGGGGCTATACACTCCGAACCAGATCCCGAGGGATGACATTTCATAGGTAAGGCTGAACAATTGCTTTGAATATATTTGGCCATTTTAAAATCTAATTTAAAATAACTAAGCCAGGCTATCAAAACTATGCATTCCTGTGTTCGTCAGCCGCCAAACGTTTTGGCTAAACGTAGACACTATTAAGATTGTAGCTCTTCAGTTAACTTTTCTCAAACTCTGGAGGTTTCCTAAAGAAATCCACTTCAGTTTTTAAATCTTAACCTTATCTAAGTTAGCAAAGCTATGCAGCCTCCAAACAATGTTTTGGCTAAACGTAAGCACTATAATACGGGATTTTATAGTGGCCAAATATAATCAAAACAATTGTTCAGCCTTACCAAGGTTTGTCATTCGACACATTTTGAGAAAGCTGTATTGTGATGTGTGCCGTGGTAGTTTGGTAACAAATGCTGAATCGGCATCATATGGTCAAAGCTACCACTTGGTGTTATTACAACCTAGTGGAGGTTTAATGATTCCTTCTGATGGGACAATCAAGGTGGTTTAAATAGCGGAGCGTGTTATATGACAGTCAACATCAGGGCAGACAGTCAGTATATCTTTGATCGATCAGTTTGTCGGGCCACAGTTTGGAATTGACAACCATCATTTTATGCCCTTGTCTTTAGTTGGGTCGGTCTTCCACAAACTAAGGCTGCCCCACATTGCCAAGACTAAACACTCTTGCAGAGTGGCAACACATAAAAAAGCTGTTCCAGGGATTTTAGATCCAGTCCTGTATATATTTAATACCGAGCCACTATAGTGATAACACAGTAACTACATAGTATGTGAGTAAGAAATGAGTGAAATGTTTTCAGAAATAATTTCTTAAGCCCACGTATGTTTGTATTTTTGTCTCAGAGTCTTATTTTGTTTTCATCAGAAAACAAAGTCTACCTGTATTAATTTACATGGTGCTTTCGCCACTCGCAGCATGGTGGACACGCTGACAGATCGTGTGAACTGGGAACAGTGAATGTGGCGTCTACCCTGTATGTATATGCGTTTGGGAGCCAAAGGAGCTGGGTCTTCTTAGTGATCTGATCCAAATGATCTGACTCATTAATGAGCTGAAATTCCCCATAACTAATCACGTGATAGTGTAGTGGGCACTGCAGACTCTGGTTGAGCGTATCTGCACTTTTCTTGTACTTTTATTTTAATGTCTCTTGGTTTTGAGAAACAATCGCCATTGGCAACTGAAATGAAAAAACTAGTCGCAAAATAAAAATTCTAGTCGCATTGGTGACCATTTTAGTTGCCATCTGGAGCCCTGCTTTGACTTTCAGTGTTTCAGTCTGAAGTGATATTTTCCCATTGCTTCTTTCATTTCAAATATCATCCCCACCTTCTTTTCCGTACAAAGTAGAAAATATTCTAATGATGAAGGAATTCATTGTTCCTTTTGAGGCTCTGAGAAGCACAGGGAGAAAGCAACAGCATTCACAGTGATACATACATTAAGTGTTTAAGGCTGTGTGGATAATACAGGATTATTGATTTGATCAGTACTGTGGAAATTTAATCAGATTGAAGCTCTGTTTAGCAGTCAGGTCTATTATACTGCCTATGGTTGTGTTCTAATATACATACTACTTTAGCTGATTTGTAGTTATTGTGCTGTCCTTACTCTGTACAGCTCAGAGAGTGCCATTTTTCATTCATGCAAACGTCTGTGGTTGTTGAACCTGTAACCATGAGAAATGAAATCTTGTACATGCTCTCGCTCAGCAGCAGCTGAGTGCACGTGAGTGCTCTAGGACAGCTGCCTTAGTGTCCCACAGTGAGGGAGGCATCTGTAGACTGGCACAGGATTTGCCCCAGGTCGAGCATCCGCCCAGAGGAACCCCCGCAAAGAGCCCTGAAGCCAGTATACACACAGTCATACACACGCCGCAGTCCATAGAGCCTGCTGAGCACATGGCCCTTCACTCTCATTCACTCAAACCTGTGAAGGAGATTGATACAGTTAAGCCATTGATTCCTCCATAAGCTGCCTCCCAGTGCCAGCAAGCCATTTGGTGTGCCAAAAGACATAGGCACAACACTCCTGCCTCTCTCCAGGCCACTCCTTCCTGTGTCACAGTTCAGTTTTTATGCACTGTATTCTTACCCTACAGACTATAGATCATTTTGCAGTAAACCAGTGATCTACCAGTCCAGTTTACCTCAAAGTGTTCTTTGAGGAATGCCGAGGTAGAACCACTTTTGGTTCTCTAAGGAACCATGATTTGTAAGTGCAACAAATCTTTTAAAAGCTTAAAGATCATTTACATAGTAAAAATAACATTTATCTAGAACCTTTATCTTTTTAGGAAGGTTCTTTAAAAAATTTAAAGAGTTCTACACTTTAACGCCTCATTTCAGTTTCAGAGCTGGTTTCCGTAAAGAGCCATCCATTGAAAGTTTTTTTTTAGAAAATCAAAAGTGGTTCTTGTATGACATCTTGCATAGAAATATATCTTGCATGGAATCCTTTCTGGCATTGTTGTCTTTAAGAGTCTATGCTCATGACTGATGTTGAAAATGGTCTTTTAATAAATTATAATTTTCTAAACAAAATGTTTCAGTATATATATTTTTATTAAACAAATTATGAAACCCAGAACTTGCTTTTATGCAGAACAGATCCTACAAATTATCCTGTTGTTAGCTGTTATTAATAACATTAGTAGTATAGGCACATGAATATGCTCGGTTTAACATTTATATCTGAAATTCTAATATAGTGACCTTACAAATTACCACCTCTGATGGCTCCTGTCCTTACACTTTGATTGTCCACTGATTGCAAACATTGCACAGCATGCGAAGTTTTGGGATTGTAGTACATTATCTGGGTATTAATTGTGCAGTAAAGGTTTCTAGTATACTGTGGGAGTACTTGAAAAGCCTCACGGCCTCTGCAGCCTGATCTTGATTGGCCCCTTTCGTAAGAGTGTTTTGCTGAATCTTTTTGTGCAGACTCCTACACGCACATGTTATGCAAGAGAGCACTGCGGATGTGCCTAATGACTCAGAGAGAGAGAGAGAGAGAGGCAGAGATGTGCGTTTTGAAGCAAAAGCGGTGACCTTAAAGGAGCGGCCATCTGCTCCTCGTTAATTCTACCTGTCCCAAGGGAAGGACATGGATTACAGGAAAAAGCTCACTGCGCTCCTTCTCCCACTCTTACAAGCTTTCAAGCCTTCTCAACCATAAAACCAAAAATGAATTTTATTTAAATTCATATACATTTGTACTGCAGTTATTGTAGACAGGAGTTTTGATTAATTTCACTTGTTCTAAGTATGTGTATTTAGGGTTGTAAAAAATATGCGGCTTTTATCAAACTATGAAAGTGCTCCCAATACCAAACATGTGGTCAGTGGCTGTTTATTCATAGAATGGAAATACCTTTTACTTAGACTTCCCTTAAACATGTGTGCTATTGGTATTCTAATATAAGCAGTACAAATGTATAACTGTGTAGTACAAACGGGAACTGTGCAGAGACCTATAGGCTTGCCCTTGCCCACAAGCCCACTGTTCTCACTGTCTATTTTGAGTGTTTACAGTGAAAAGGAATCACCCCTTTCAAGATATTCATAATTTGTTGCTTTGCAGCCTGAAATGAAGGCACAAAACATTTTTCCAGCTAAATTCAATTAATCCAAGTGAAAAATATGATAGCAATAGAAGAAAAAAAACGAATTACTGAGATGGATAAAGGATCACTCGCATCCTAAAAAGTTCTTTTCTCAACCAGGTTTAACTAATTACTTTCTCCATTGCATATCAAACAAAACTAGCTTCCACCTGTGATCAGCTGTAATAGTTTTGATTACTTCAGAATAAAAACAGCTGCTCTGGAGCATTCCAGCGTTTGGTAGTGCAACTGAAAGCAAACAATCAACTATGAGTGGCAAGGCACTGTCAGAAGATCTTAGGGGTAATGTTGTGAACAGGCATATGCCAGATGATGGATACAAATTTATTATATATAAAGACGCACATTAAATTTTATAATTAAGACCTGGAAAGTGTTTTGGACACTCCCCATACCAGCCCATCACTCCAAACTGGATAGAAGGGCCAGGAAGAAACTGGTCAGAAAGGCTACCAAGAGGCCTATGGCAACTTTGAAGGAATTTATGGCACAGGAATTTATGGCATGTGACAATATCACAAGTGCTCCACAAATGTGGCCTGTTTGGGAGGTATGCAAGAAAAAAAACACTCCCCAAGAAAGGTCCCATTAAGCTTTTTCAAAATACACCTTAAAAATTCTTAGGCCAAGTAGGAAAAAGTGTTGTGGTCAGATGAGACCAAAATCGAAGTATTTTGCCTCAGCATTTAACACTCAAGCCAATATAGCCATCCAAAGAACACCATACCTGCAGAAAAGCATGGTGGTGGTAGTCTCCTGTTGTCAGGTGTTTCTGCAGCAGGAGCTGGGGCACTTGTCAGTATAGAAGGAAAATGGATCAGGCAAAATACCATCAATTTCTTGAAGAAAACCTGCTGCCCTCTGCCATACAGTTGTCAATGGGAAGATTCACTTTCAGGCATGACAGTGAATCATGATCAAGCTTTACACATAACCCCAAAACTGGAACCCTAATGTTGTGAATTAGCATCTGCAAAATTTCCTTTCTGCTTAGGTATAAATAATCCAAATTCCAAGACAGTTTTGCAGTGTAGCTAATATTTGGCATTGTTACTCATACCATGACCTGTGATGATTGATTTTGATTTAATATTTCTGCCAGTGACCTCCTATTCATTAGCACTTCTCCTGTTTGACACCACTTGCTTCTGAGAGATCAATAAATGTAGTGACCATAATTAAAGTCCAATTATAGTTGTATGCATCATCTTGGCACCCCAAACCGTGGCAGCAGAATAGTAGGAGGCATATGAAGAACAATATAACATTTGTTATCAAGGCCATAGGGGTTAAAATACGGGCCTTTTATATACTCCATCAGCCTCATTGCTGGTTATTATTGGAGCTTCAGAGAATTTCATTTCCTCTCAGAGGGCTGATATTTAAGCACCCTTTGCCTTTGTCTTCAAAGTAGTACAGGACTGAGGCTTTGAAGAAGACAGTGGTTGGCCAGGCTGTCTCATACATTCAGCTCAAAAAGAAAAACAACAGGCTTATATGAATGAAACTTTGTTTTGTTGTTTTCCATCCTCTGTCCCATATGTCATGTTCAGTAATGTAAACTGTAATAATGTGACCTTCGACAATTAAAGGAGTGGCTAACCTCTGATATCTAACTGAAAGAAAGAAATCTAACAAAAGAGAGGTAGTAACCTATTAAGAATGTGGATTCTACCCAGCATATCATCATTCGTACCCCACCACTTGTCAAATAAAATGACACAACCATTTTCTGATGGACAACACAGATGGTTTATAGCCATATCATTTCTTACATAATGCTTTGTCAATCAGTCTTCCTCTCTGAATAGGTTAGAGCCGTGCTCGATGTTAACAATCCATTTCTGCTCATTTGCTTGACTTCATTTAAATGATTGATTAGCCCTTTTTACGGGGAGTCAGAATACCTGTTGTATGCTGTGTAGGAAATTCAGTTTAAATTTGAAATTCAGGTACCCGAAAACATTGTTCCCCGTTTTGCCTATGGGTTCACGTGCTATGAGATACATACTAAAAGTCACTGGAAGTCTCTACTGTCTACATGTACAGATCTGTTGTGAGCAATTTTTTGACCTAGCTGTAAAGAAACACATGACAATTCTAATATTTCTCAAGTGTCTCCAGCATTGTCATTGCTGCACTCCAATAACATTTGTAGTATGTTCAGTGTTTTGAAGTTTAAAGTTGTGGTGGAATTTGCAGTCAAGTGTCTGCAGTCAAGATTTGATTTGACAAATTGGAAGATGTATTTAATCCAGTATGTAAACCAAAGCATAGGTGGCTTAGATAATAGACAACAAAAACAGCCAAAACAAAACTGATAAGAGAAAAATGACAAACTCTGCAGATGTTGTGTATATTGAAAGAGAAAATACAATACAATAGCACATGTAGCATATTGCCAGAAATCTCTGCTTCTCTAGTTAGATATTTTGGTTGTAAATTATTTAAGATTGAATACAATGAGAGCTACACATTCAGTCTTAAATAGTTAAGATAGCAGAGAATTATATACTGCAGTCCTTGGTGATGGCATTCTAAAGCATTTTACTACTGCAGTACTTTAAGAATTGCATTTGTCTTGTGCCTAAAACTGTTTTACTGCCCTTAGGCAACAAGTGGTGGCAATTTCTGTAATTGCAGAGACGTTAAAGCTCTGTGTGAGTAGAAGAAAAGCAGCCATTCATTGCATAGAGGTATTTTAAAGTATATAGTTGTTGGCTCAAAGAATGTTTATGTATACCAATGGCCCTTTGTTGAATAAGATCTGTAGGCAACTGAAGAACTGACTGTGCTTGGTGGCAGTGTATCCAGATTAATTTGCATCCAGTCCAAGTTGAATATCGGCGCATGGGTGCTGCTGGTGAACTGCCATCTCTCACCCAGATAATTTCCCGACATTACATACAGGCTACACACACTAATAGGGTGCAGAGCCAAAAGCAATAGAGAATGTTCTGCAACTCTCAGTCCAGCACACAGTCCAGAGTAATAATTCTGAAGGAGGACAAGAGGCTGTGCTTTGTAACATACATGTTCTACCACTCCACGTGCCACGTGTTATTGGGATAAAAAAAAATCCTTAGATTTGGCCTGTCAGAAACTCTTGTGAAAGTCATTAGTATATGATATCATGTCTTCTCATCTGAACTCAACTGTAAGTTGAAGTGATGGACTCAAGAGTCTGGTGTTGATTTGGGGCTCAAGGACAGGCATGCAGTAAAGTAGAGGCTGCTGCAGATCACTGCAATGTCAGGTCACTATCAGTCTCACCATCACCTGCATGAGACACATGGCATAGATTACCAGATTACATCAGCCCCCTATCCCATCACAGCACTGAAATGACTCGTAGTGTGTGAGTATATGCAAGTAGACAGCTAAATATTGTATATAAAACATTGAGGGTGCACTGCTCATGTGGTATCTGTGGTGGTCAATAACTTAAGGAGGGACATCAATGTCCAAACCCACTATAGTACATGTTAGTAGTACTTTTGCTTGAACATACAGTGTAGAGTACAGTGTGGGGCCAACTCATGTTAAATAACTAACTGGAGCTGTATTTGGAAATATTTTAAACACCAGGGGCCGTATTACAGAAACTTCCTAACTTGAAAATCCTATCTTAACTGTGTGGTAACCATGGTAACGGCATTTTAGGATCTTATTTAGGAAAAAAGCCATTACAGAACAACCGTTCCCAAGTCAATTTTCCTATCCTAACTTAAATTAAGAATACTACAGAAGCATCCTAACCTCAAAAAATAAACTCTCCTAACTTTAGGAGAACCCTTCCGCTGTGGCCAGCTGATTATTTAGACTTTTAAAAAGTGTTGGTGCAGTAAGTTTAGGATGGCTAAAAGTGTCATGTGCCTTTCATAGCAGTTTCTGTACGAGGTCAGACCCTGTTCAGACCTCCAATGTGAGGTGCAGACTCTTAGAGTTCAGGAATCTAATGGCTTGTGGAAAGAAGCTGTTGTGATGTCTTGTACTGGTGGTTCTGATACTTCTGAACCTTTTTTCAGACATCAGTGGGGAAAGCAGTCCATGAGATATTCTTTATTTATCACATGCATAGTCATACAAGTACAACACACAGTGAAATGATTTCTCTGCATTCACCAAGTGAAGCAGTGGGCTGCCGCCAATGAGGCACCCAGGGAGCAGTGTGGGGACTGTACCTTCCTCAAGGGTACACTAGCAGTTGGGATTTGAACCCCAACCCTCTGATGGCAGGGTGAACACCCTCACCACTATGCTACCAGCTGCCCCCAAGTAATGGGCTGGTGGTATCTGTGATGATGGCGGTTGTGCGGCGGACTCAGCATTTATTATACAGTTCAGTGAGTGGTGGGAGGGGCACACCAACGATCTCAGCGGTCCTCACCAGTCACTAAAGGGACATGTTAGTACACATATCAATCATTAACTTGTAGAACACCGAATTTCACTGATTTCTGTTTATCTGCACAAATTGTTCTTAAATTATTTACTTTTTTCATTTATTTAAAGAGAGAACAACATTTTGAAATGTCACAAAATTTCCAGACATTCTGTTGACATTTAGTTCAATGTTTTATATAATGATTTCAAAAGTAAATAAAATATGAACAACATTTTACATTCTAGACCAACTGACTAAAATACTTGGACCTGTTTTGCAATAGCATAACTATAATCTTACAAGCCCCAGAGCAAAAAAAACCTAATGGGCTTTCCATGTGAAAATTACATTTAATGAATAAAAAATGACTGGAACTGATCTGGTTGTTGGTTGCTGAACTGTTATTGGCTCCACTTTTAATGCAGGCAAACACAGCAGCTGGTAGGACTGGGTAAAATGGCATTATTTATCATTACCTTTATAAACGATGTCTCAGTATGCTTTTCTGAGCCTCGTATGTTTCATATGCCTAAGTAATTTGATCTAGTGCTGTGCAGTGTGTGAAATGTTCAGATGTAATGTCTGCTTGATTTGTATACAGGTGCCAGGCAGAGTGTAATTTGCTTGTTTACATGTTATTGTTTTGTCTCAAACAAGGCGTGCTACTCCACCCACTATCATCTAACATTAACCTGAGGACAGACAGCATTCATTTTGCCATGGTGGTGGCATTGCTAGAATAACAGTGGCGTTCTTGCCCATATATGGGGCAGCGATGTTAGTTATTATTATCCCTAAATGTGTTTTGAACATGCAGTAATGTTTTTAATTGTGTGGGGTTTTTTTGAGGTTTTGTTGCAGATAAACAGGTACGCCTGGAAAAGAACGAGCATTCAGCTTGCATGTAACCATGCTGACTGCTCATTTCTCTCGCTGGTCCATTTAAAAACATAAAATATCTAGTTGCGGGCCAGCCCTGCTTTCCCAGTCCTTATGCCACTGCTGTAACTGCACTTGAGCATGCTCTTAATGTCTGTTTTGAGCATTAATTTGTTGACACTCCAAGCTCGTTCAGTGATGAATGAATTCGTAGTGCAACCAAGCACAACATTCAACAACATTGTCCAGATGCTTAGGAACACAACATTAAAAGGGACTGGAATTATATTCTCATGCTGTGCTGGCAGCAAAGTTATTCAGTTAGAAAATGATAAATGACCTCAGTAAACAGTGCTGATGGGTAACCGGGAGGGAAAGGGGCTGAGTTTGTTAAAGTCATTTGATAAACAGTTCTCATATTCTTTGGGGCAGCAGGACTGGGCATCAGCAGCTCTTGTTTGAGGATCCCTTCAGGTGGACAGTGTATGTTAGCTTTGAGTTAAAGATCATGTTACGCTGAAAAAATAACAGATTACCAAAGATTACCAAGTCATAAATGTTAATACACCGATCAGCCAAAACATTAAAACCACTTGATGGGTCAAGGAAATTACAGAGCAAGTGAACAGTCAGTTCTTGAAGTTGATGTGCTGTACGTTTAAGATCAGATAAACCTTTATTAATCCCACAAGTGGGAAATTTGCATTGTCATGGCAGAATCTGGACAGTACAAAGTAAGAGCAGCAAAAATGACAAAAACAATAGAATAAAAACTATAACAACAGTACAGTATAAAAAGTACACTATACAAACAGTCTAGTAAATATGGATGTATTTAAGGATCTAATGACAAAATTGCCAAATTGTGACAGCTTGACAACTGGGTAAGAGCATCTTCAAAACCGCAGGCCTGTTACTGGAGTTGCATTTGTTAGTATCAAAAATATACTCAAAAAAGGACAACCAATGAACCAGCAACAATGACAAGGGAGTAAAGCCTAGCCTGTCTGGTTAGGTCCCACACATCTACTGAAGCACACATTGCTGAAAACAAGCAGGCTGTGATAGAGAAGATTTGGACCATAGAGCAATAGAAAGAGGTGGACAGGTCTGATTAATCACATTTTCTTGTGTGAAGGAGGTGGCACTAGGATCTAGGGTAGAAGGCGGAGGCGGTGTGATGCTCTGGGCAACGTTCTGCTGGGAAACTTCAAGTCCTGGCATTTCATGTGGATGCTACTTTGGAATGTACCACATGCCTAAATATTGTTGCAGACCAAGTACATCCCTAAAGTCACATTATTCCCTAAAGATGGTCTCGTATTTCAGCAGGATAATGTGTTCTGCCTTTGAAAAATTGGAACTTTACAGGCGTATGTGAGAGCGCACATCCGATCAAGCTGAAATTTTGTATGCTGCATTTTACAGATTATAAGTGATTGTTTAACGATGACTTGACAGCTCAAAGTTCAGTATCCAGTGAGCATTCAGCAAACATTTGACAGACTTAACATTTAGTAATCATCATAAACCTGAATGCTATGCCTATTAAAGACAGGAATTTGTAAGATTTGTAAGATTTTATTGCTATTATTGACATCACGATTCTGCTTACTGGACCAGTTCTTTATCGATTCCCTTATTGTTTCCTTATCAGTTTTCCATGTGGAAAAATGAACTACACCGGGTTTCAGCATCAGTGCAGCAGCTTTATAATATCCGAGTCTGAACACAGCGTATAGCCTTCTTACATTATGTTAAAATAAATCGCAGTTCTTTCTTTCAAAATATAAATACAATATAAAATATAAATATAAATAAGTACCAAAAACTGGCATAAAATCAACAGTTTTATGCAGGAAAGCATGATATTTACCTTCGGTAATGGATGTGCTGCTCATTTCAGATATAGTGGTACTTGTGTTTAGAATGTCAAACACATGGCATTTGTGGAATTTTAGCCCATGTTGTTTCAACATAGTGCTGGTGTTTCCACCCTTATTTGAAATATTCATTTTACAGACACTGCAGGTAGCACTGCTGTCATCTTTCCTTGTGAAATGAAGCCATGCTTTGAACCACTTCTTTCCCTCCACCATGACTTCTTCTATACAGTAGCAGTATTAGAGTGGTGATGCATGAGATTCTGCAGTGTGCAGCTGTCAGACAAATATGGTGACATCTGTGAAAGGAATACCATCCTCATGACTGTCCATTGAGACACTTCCTAATAATCAATGAGATTTCAAATGAACTGACCACTGTTTTGAGCAGTTAAATCCAGTATACCTTTTTGGTGGGTTAACATGTTGACATTTTTTGCCAACCATGGTCTTAATAGATTGTCACTTTGTTCAGGGCATTTCTGGCATAAATAGGCAAAAGTAAAAAACACTAAGTAGTAATTTATCTTTAAAAAATATGACGTACTTTACATTTTAAAATATTAAGATTTGGCCTTTAGAGGTCTTACACATTCTACTTTGGTCCGCTTTAGCAAGTATTTTTTATTTTTCTGACTTGTAACAGAGTTGCTCCATCATTTTGGGTTAAACAACGCAGGCTCACAGTTCTTTTTCTTTTTCTACTCTGTTATTCTCTCATTATGCTCACAGGATATGAAGAAAGTTATATTGTTTGTCTAAGGATATATTTATTTCTTTAGCTGGCTTTTTTAATCCACAGTCATCATGCCATATGAGAAAGATATTTAAAGATTCTGTTTGCTCTCCAGTGTGAATGTAGACTCAAGAATGTGTGTGTGCGTGCGTCTGCGCCAGTTCTTGATTCTCCCATGAGGTTTATTACATGTACGAGTTGTGGTACCTTATAGAGCGAAGATTCATTTATAGCTTCTAGGGGTGTAAAAATATATCATGGTACAATGTATTGCGATGCAAAAATGTCACAATATGTATCATAGAGTGTTGGCAATACATTTACGATATGACTTAAATGTAACCTATTAAGCGGCAGGTACTTTTTTTTTTTTACTGGATTTTGACATCAATATTTCAAAAGCTTGTGGCTTAAAAGGAGTTAAAGATAGAGACTTACTGTAAATTAGAAAAATGTTGGGCATGACCCAAAGTTTATGTGGGGTATAAATATACTT
>JBBPCY010000007.1:7443832-7464266 GCA_037974405.1 Brachyalestes nurse
CCCATCTTTAAAGATAAGTGTACATCATCTGGCATCATGAATGTATTCCTGGTCTCACCTTTGCGTGGAGATGCCTGCGGAGACACAGTGCGACTGGAGTAAAGAGAAGAGACAATGGATGTGGCATCTTCACCCCTCTTATCACGGCCTCCCTCTGCTGAAACAGACTTCTTCTTCACCCCCTGTGGTGAGCTGGAGTCTGCAGAGCACAGAGAACTAGTCGGGAAGCAGCACATTTTCCCAACACCTGTACTACAGCTACATAACATGCTGTCTCATTGTAACCTATAACACAAACAATGTTTTACACTGAAATTGAAGTTAGAAAGCAATTTGTTCCAGATAGAAAAAACATGAAAAGTTTGCGGTCCGGGCAGCCCACCAAAATTGACATTTACATAAACGGCATTTGGCTGACGCTCTTATCCAGAGCGACGTACATCAGTGCTCTGTCCACATCTGTCTCTTACACTCGTAAGCTAAACTCAATCATCGTCTACTATTCAACCAAGTTACTGCGAGCTCGGTACACCTAAACGCTCAGTGCTCCTAAACAACACCTGTCAAACAATATCTAAACAACACATGACAAAGAAAGTCAGAAGACAGAAGTAAGGAAGGGATGGGGATAAGGTTTTTTTTTTAAACAAGAAATAAAAAATGAAGCACAGTTAGTCACCAAGGTGCTCAAAATAGGGTGCATCGTGATTTTGTATGCAAATAAAGTCTTTCTAGAAAGCACACACATCATAAATGTTTTTGTTGAGCTTTTAAATGGAAACTCTGTTCATGGTTAATATGCAAAGTTTTAAAGAAATCCCTGATTCCCAGGGAGGTTTGCCTGGGAACTTATGGTCGGAAAATTAAAGGAAAAAACATTCTTGTGCAGAATGACAACAGTATTCAGTGAAATTTTTTAGTGGTAAACAAATAATATATTACTTCGACGTAAAACAATGCATACATTTGAGCAGTTCATAGATTATGACAGCGTTTCTCCTGGGGACCAGTCATGCCAGGCTTTGGAGCTGCAGGGCCCTGCATAAACGACCCCCCCCCACCGATAGATAGATAGATAGATATTATTACTATAAATAGATATTATTATTTTTATTATTATTATTACACCACTGCAGATCTGACTGAATTTTGATTGGTGCAGAAGCGAGGCTCTGCGGACCGGCAGGAACCCTCTCACGGACCGGCACCGGCCCATAGTTTTGGAAATGCTGGAGTATGACACATCAGGTGACACATTAAGAGGATTGACATTCATCCCCTCAGTCCTGCTAGGGCTCGTCAATTTAATTAAATGACAGATTCCTGGGAATCTCTCTCACTGATTTCACACAGCCAGCAGGGGGCAGTGGTCATTCGTGCAAAGCTGGAAAATCAACAGTTTCATTTCAACTGCTCTTCAAAGCTAAAACATAATGACAGTGGTTACCAGTCAGTGTCCTGGAGAGTACTCTTTGGCTGGTATATCAACTTTTTTACTTACTAAAGGACACATTAACCAACCGTTTGTGAGTGAGTGTATTATAGTAGGGCAAACATTAAAAAGTGCAAGGAAGGGAGACTCCAGAACCAGGATCAGACGTCAAGTGCTCAACATTTGACAAACCACAGCACCCTTTTACAATCTATCCAGCACAACCACGTGGATACACTTACTGTGAGCGGCTGCAAGGTCCTTGGCTATGCTCTGTGGTACCTGCAGGACTTGAGAAACACGGCTCTGTGACTTGCTGGAGGAAGGGGCAGAGCGCATGGAAACAGGAGGCATGTCTGATTTGGTTGACCTCCTTTCACTCAGATTCTTTGATACTGCAGAGACAAAAAAGAGGTTTAGCTCACCAGGGCAATAAAGCACAAATAGCATTAGAGAGAAATGGCAGTGCTACAGCAAAAAACATTTTCGATGTCTGTGTCTATCTATACCTCCATCTCCCTGTCTCTGTCTGTCCAAATTTCTCTTTGCCCATTTAGCAAGGAATCTGTCTCTCTGCATTGCTGTCTGTCTGTTTGTCTATCTGACACAAGTATTATGTTTATAATGATTTATTTTTTGTCTTTAAAATGTGTTGTGTAGATATTTTCCTAAACTGTTTTTACCTCTTTCTACATCCCATGAACCCACATATATATATATATATATATAATAATATATAATAATATATATAATATCCATAGATTTGTCACACCATTTATGTGAAGTTTGTTATAAAAAAACTTATGTGCAACATTGCAGCTTCCCTGGATGCCAGAGGGGTTCTTAATAGGGAAAGATGTCCAGAAAATATTGATAATTGGATATTCATAAAGGTTCATGAATTGACCAACAGTCAACAGTTTGGTTGACAGCATGAACTGAAAATCAATTTTCCCCGCTGCAGTTAACGTTTTCTCCACCGGTGGATGCACGTCCTCTTCTCAGAGGTGTAGGGTAGGACTGAATGCTCCAAACTAACATGATTCCGTTTGAGAAAAGTAGTATAAATGAAATCATCATTTTTGTTAAGCTGTATACTCACAGGTGCTATTAGCAGGCTCGCACTGCAGTGACATGAACCGGAGTTTCTCTTCATCAGTTTCCACCTGCAGATGAGCCAGGTACTGCTTGACCTTTTGGGCCATCTGTGCATCTTGGTAAAGCTTCTTGCCGTTGAGCAGCGAAATGCGCCGCACTCGCTTCTGGTGGCCACCCTGCACCTCCAGCAGGTTTGAGTTGTAAGGAGCATTAATTGACATGAGTAGAGCCTTTTATTTATCTAAACATAGAGTCTGACGTGGTATTGTGTCTTTATTGGATCCTATATTGTAACATTACTTTCATAAACACTGATGAATGGCAACCAAATGTCACTCTGATTGTGTTTGTAAGATAAACCCTTCAGGCACAAACCTCTGGCGGAACATGAGGGCAGGATCCGTGTTGGCAGAGGTCTTGCCCACAACGTGGCGGACCTCTTTGGCGATCATTCGAAGCTTCTCGAAGTTCACCAGGCCGTCCACTTTCGAGTTGTTTCCTGAGGAAACGAGAATTTGAACTGTAGCATATGGGAAAATGCAAAACGACATAAACAAGCGGCACCAGTCACCTGTTCCTTGTATTAAAAAAATAACACTGTTCAATTTTGACCTTTAGGCAAAGCAACCTCTACCATCACCCTTAAAAAATACTGTACCACTGTGCCCTATGTGTCAAACTCATTCATATCAGAGTGAAACCAGGTTCGCTAACTCCCTTATGCATTATAAGCGGCTACTACTACTGATTAAACATGTACTTTTCCCCACACATGTGACTACTCTATCTTATCTTCACTTACGTAGTTCTTAAGCAATGCTGGCATATAAATGGTGAAATGGGAAGGGAAGTTTGTTAACAAAAGTGAGAGGGACCAGACTAATGAGGGTAAAAGTAAGTAATGGAGAAACACCTGAAGGAAAATGACAGTATATGCTGTTAATTTGCCTAATGCGCTCTGATTCACTATTAGATACGATGCAGTATGGTACATGCAGTATGTCACACTAAACAGTGCATCTACACAAATCAGACTGAACCTACAGCAGTAATGCCCTGCACACTGAGGTTACAGGGACACTGCTTTCTGAATGAGGCACGATAAAGCGCAGACAATAAAAACAGACATTTTGAAACAAAAATCTACAAAAATGCTGTATTTGAGCCTCATGGGGAAAAAATGTGTGCCTATCGTCCTTTTACAACGGTGTATGAATGTTTTATGCAAAAATATAATGGTAGTATCTTGTCCTCATGAAACAACAAATAATCCTAGAGGGTGAAATGCTTTCATGCAGTTTCTTAGTAATTAGCTGTTGGCTTTATTTGTTGTTTACCCACCTTCATGCAGGAATGTGAGGTCCTTCTTTACAACTGGAAAGAGAGGAATGACTGGGGGCTGCACACTTTGGCTGCTCAGGATGTTCCGGTATTTGGCCATATTGCGAGAGGGGTCAAAAACATCCTCCAAGTCACGAAACAGCTTCTCATACTTGCTGGGGAGTTTCTCCCACGTGCTGCGTATCCGGGCCACTGGGGCAAGATTCAAGCCACTAAACACACAAACACAGAAAATGCCCTTTTAATCTGAACATTTTCTAGATTTTTCGGCAGAAGCCTAACTGACTGCAATCCGTAAGAGCGAAACACTAATTCATCACAATTAAGGTTTTAATTACGGCAGCAACTGGTGTTTCTCTCACTACTGCCAGAACTTGCGTGCTCCAGGTTTTTGTGTTGTCTTCATTAGAGATCAGCAGTAGCTTGAATTAGTATTACTCTACACACATTTTAAGATCCGCCAGACTTGTAGTCTTTACATCAACCTCTTACAGTAAACTTTGCCCTAGGCATTATTCTTCTTAAGGTATAATTTAATGCGCTGTCAAATACTGTTTTAATTTAGAGCTCTGAGCACCCTGCCAAAAGGTCAAAGACTGAAGAGAATTCAATTTTCTAAAGAAACATTCTCAAACTGTCTAATGACTTCATGTCAAGACAGGTAGAATCAGATCACAGTGATTGTTTTAGGATTTCAGGCTGCTGTGGTATTTCATCCCATTCAATATAAACAGCTTCCATTAACAGTGAATATGCAGTTATTATTGCGCCCAGCATTAAAGTGAAGCTAAAATGCTCCTGTGTCACATGACTAGGCCTGGGGAGCCACGCATAGAATAAAGAGATATTTCCCAGATGTACAAGTGAGATTTTGAGAGAGAGAGAGAGACAGAGACAGAGAACATGATTCAGTCAATTTTTTTCTGTATTACCAAACAAAAACAACCTGAAACACTCAAAAAAAACAATTGATTCAAGCAACTGTTAAGGAGCTAAACACTCAAAATTATAGCTGGAATATATCAATGCTAATGGCAGCATGATCTGGATCCATTTCTGTAATTAGCACAGATATGCTTTGTAATGTCAAATTATTGTCTATGTACTTCTTAATGTGTGGTAGTACAATGTTTGAGTACTTTGAGCATGGTAGGCTACTTTTAGATGCTCATCCTTAACTTTAATTTATTAAGAATACATTTCAATATATTGTTTAAATATACAACAAACAAAAAAAAATCACTTTAAGTTTTTTTTTCCCAGCCAAACTATTACACCCCTTAAAACCAAAAAAAAAGAAAAGAAAAAAAAGACCTTTCACTCACCTAATAATGGCAAACATGGTATTGAAGGTTTTGCATTCACGACAGTGTAGTGCAATATTGATGAAGTGCTTGATAGTCTTCATGCGTTTGAGCGTGTTGGACTCATGGAGGATTTCAGTGGCCACCCAGAAGGTTTACTGGTTGGAGAGCTCTTCAAACTGCTTGAGATGGCCTCCACCACCACCAGGGCTCAGCTTGAAAAGGTTGTCCACATACTCAGTGTATTCAATGTTACGAAAGATGCTGAAGTCGCGCATAAAGAGTTGGGCAGCTACTTCCATAGTACTGAGCTGAAACAGGCTTACCTGGCTCTCCTTCAACAGCTCCTGGGCGTCCTCATCCGAGCAGAGCATCTCTGTCTCCATGTTAGTTTTCAGGTAGTACCTGGTTAAAGAAAGACATGGGGTCTCATTAAAATAATGTCTGAATCAACAATGAATGAAAACATCGTGTGAAACCAGTTAGAAACATCCCATGTATCATGTTTGAGGTTTGCTTCTTTGGATTTGCACTGCAGCTTTGAGGCGGACATAGCTAACAAATAAAGGAAGCTGGTATCCATCATTTGGCAAAGTGCGAGCTTAATCATCACACTTTCCTCAAATACTGTTGAGTCGGTAAGTCATCTCAAAAAGGATTTTTGACATAGCCTTAAATGCTTTATACAAAATTAACAAATGTGCAGTATTTACCTAAAACAAAAGTAGTAGTCCTGAATCCTGAACATTGTCCATATTTGTCTGTTTTTGTTTTAGTTCAGAGACCTAAACTACCACTTGGATAATGTCAATGATGACGTTTTTCTAGGTGGTGTGATAATGGAGATATAGAGGAGGAAAAAATATTTCTACTTTCTTTGGAGGGCATCCAACAGAGTCATGTAAAAGCGTTGCAGCTAATGGACTTGTAATGCATGTTGATCTAATGCCCCGTTTACACCACTTCAAAAGAACAGCTCTTCTGCTTGAGTTAGGGCCTTCCAAAAAACATTAAATACCACTCTGCCTCGTCTGAAATATGGATATCCTCTAAACACCACTTCACTCACCTAATAATATAACACTCCAACTGTTTTTGGGTAGCATTGATGAGTCTTTTATGACAAAAACTAACCACATATAAAGGTTTTCTCCGTAAATGTGGGAGCTTGATGGAAAAAGCCTTAATAAATGTCTATATACAATACTTACCATAAAAGGATTATGTTGACACCACATAGTCTTATGAAAGCAACCTTGCAGTAGTGTTTTGCTATAACATTGTTTTGACAAATAGATACTGCATGTAGTATGGATATCGAAGTCAATACTCAGGAAACTCTAGTTCTTATCTTACCTGCCGTTAAGTTGGATGCGGTCAGCCAGTTTGGATAACTGGTCTGGTAGCTGCCGCTGTTTGATGACACCTTCCGGACTGATGGACACCTCACATAGTGAATAGGTCTCTGGAGCAGCAATGAGGCCAAATTCGTCGACTACGCGTGAGACCACATCTTTGGCCGTGGTGCCTTTACTGATGCTGATGTAGCAACTCTGCTGGTCTGCTTTGAAAACGCGGATCACTCGGTCTGGAATGTCTATTGAACGAAGTAAAGAAAATGTAGGGAGGTCAGAAAGGGCCTAAGAACGGCCTTCAATGGTAAAATGCAACTCTCAAATGCCTGGTTTAATCATTTACACAAATACATCAAACAATACTACACATAAAACACATAAAACAGACAAACAAAATAATGGTGAAGGACGTCACGATAAAATAAACTACAATCACGAAGATTACACATCACGCACTCATGCACACTATATAACAACCTATTATTTGAACAGAACCGAAGCTAACATTACTTCTCTCACATACACACAGTTGGCAGCTTCAGCAAATGCTTAAGTAGAGCCATTAAAGCTCTCGTGTGAGTACTGCCAGGCAGCGTACACTCCAGCGGACTGCTAATGCTGCTGTTGGTAGAGAGTCCATTGAAGGACCAATGAGGCAAACACAGACAGAAAAGACATGATGAATGAATATGGGCTAATACGCTTCCCTGCATTTCATTCAAACATCATGGCCATCAGATGCACTCAATGGGGCACGCGGTGGAGCCGGTCACCAGAGCAATGGGCTCTTGTGTGCTCTTGCCAAAGATTTGGAAGACCAATGGAGTGGCATCATTGCTGTGATAAGCCAGGGTTAAGGCCAGCAGCAGACACTGATTAAAGACATTGGGTAACATTGTGTTTTCTTTAAGTGGGCCGCAAGCTTTGCTTAGTCTTCTTAGTCGTACTGCTCAGATGCTGATGATTTCAGAGCTTATTGGACAACATGGCACTACTATAACGAAACATTTGTTTACAAATGGGAGTGTGGCTAGCCACACTAAGAGCTTACTGATTGCAGTTCCACTCCTTGCTGTCCAGAGTGTGACCACTAAAAGATCAGTTCGGTCAAAGATGCTAATGCATCTGACTGTGAAAGAATGTGAATGACCACTGTATCACAGAAATTACGTCATGCTGACTGGATGGTGGTTACTAGCTTCTATCAGAAGTTGATCATGTTGACATGACTAACCTCTTCCTTTTGCATTTACAAACTGGTTTCTAGGCTGCCTTTACGTAAATATGTCTTTAGTTAAGACAGGTCTCGAAAACAATGTTGTGCTTTTATTCCATTCAAAGTAAGGGAAAACTTGCAAACAAATAGTGTGTGTTGCCTTTTACCCAGGGCAAGTCGATGCTTCTTTATTCTGTCTACAGAGGCGACTTCCTTTTCTGCAAGTGTAAGTTATGGCCAATGAACAACAACTCTACAAACCAGCTCACTGTAGGCTTTCACTGGAAGTGTATTCATATTCATTATTGGGTCATTTCCTTTGCCCTCTCTATATGAAGGTTAATGGGTAAACATTAGGGCTGTAACGATATACGATACAAAACTGAATTCGCGACACTCAGTTCCACGAACCCATGTCGCGGTGTGAGGAGGGTGAATCGCGACACACCCCTTCCCGTATAACTCCTTCCCGTATACAGTTCCCGCCCAGAAACATACATTTTTCGCCGTAATAGGAGGATTTTCACGTTAGTTTCTTTTCTTTAACCAATAGCTGAGGGTCTTAGGGTTTCAAAGAGCCTTCCCACAAGTTTACAAACATACAAACACGGACGGACTCTTTGTTTGATTAATTGATTCGCTGTGAGTACATGTAAGTTATGACACTGGGATTAAAAGTGTGTGTTTATATATGTGTGTGTGTATATATATATATATTGTATTACATTGCATTCACTTGGCTACACAACACAACACACAGTGTGAGCAATGTGAAATTCTTTCGTTACATTTAACCCATTCACCAAGTGAAGCAGTGGGCTGGCACCAACGAAGGGTACCCGGGGGGCAGTGTGTGGGGACGGTATTTTTCTCAAGGATACCTCAGTCAAGACTCTTGCAGTGTTGGGACTGGAATGGACAACCTTCTGATTGCAGGGGCAACTCCCTAACCACCAGCTGCCCTGAACTAAAGCAAATAGCAATACAAGGAAACACTCAAGTTTCAGCCCAGTGCAAGAACCAGAGGAGAGTTCTAGGTGCTAAAATCTTTATGTAGTAGTAATGCTACTACATAGCATATATCCTATGTATATAAATGATAGCTGCACGATTATTCTAATCGCAATCGCAATTGCGATGTCAGTCTGTGCGATTACATGAACGCAAAAAGCTGCGATTTAACCCTTTAAGCGTCAAAGTCGCAGAATTGCGACGTCATCATGAATAAAATAGACTGTAGTTACAAATATCATGTAGTATAGCATTTGTATTCCCTACCACTATTGGCAGACATGTAGTACTTCAATTCAAGACCAAAATACATAATCTTCCTGTTCAAAGTTTCGAGTAAACAGCAGTGGAACCGAGTCTCGAGTCATTTGTGCGGGAGCAGCCAAAGGGTGCAGTTCAGTTCATATCGTGCGAGTAAGCAGTTTTATGAGAGAAAAACATCAAATGGCTAATAAAAAGTTGTCCCGTGATGTCTTGCGAATGTTATTCACCGATTATGATTCTGACAGGGAATCTTTGCCTTTTGGAAAATGTTCCCACCTCCCGGTACAGCTTTGCTGTGCAGCGCTGCCGCCATGAAGGTGAGAGTGTTCACGAAGCACAAACAAGTGTTTATTTCTACACTTTGCCCAACGGGAACGTGGGTGGCAGTGGTGGACCTGGTCGTAGGGCTGGAAGTAGCCCTAGCAATAGCTCTCTCCATTCAGTGCTCCAAAGGGGTGGGAGTCTCCGTGCTACACGTGGCCATTGTGTGTGTAAGAGAGCTGGGAGACGTAGGAGAGGCAGCAGGGGTGATCTGGATCTGAATAGGGCTGGAAATAGCGATGAAAATGGTGGCTGGGAAGTGTATCAGGACTGGATCAAACGCTTTGATGAGCCCGTTGGTATATAAACGTCATAATGACGTCATAATATGCACATTAGATATGTCTATTTATACCCCACATAAACTTTGGGTCATACCCAGCATTTTTCTAATTTACAGTAAGTCTCTATCTTTAACCGCTTTTAAGCCACAAGCATTTGAAATATTGATGTCAAAATCCAGCATTGTTTTAAAAAACTGCAGTATCAGGAAAATAACATTTGCAGTAATGTAAAGATTATTTTGTGATTATTTAATTTTATAGAATATTGTATTTTGAAAGCACTGGGCATTATGAGTAGTTTGCATGTTTCACTTTGAAATTAAACATTTCATTATTAGTAATTTATATGCGACTTTTCATTGATATACAAGCAAGTGCCCTTTATCATGTTGCAATCGCATATCACAATATTGATCTCAATAATTGCAATATGTCTTTTTTCCCATATCTATTTATATTTATATATACCACAGTAGTTGATCTCCTTTTAGTGGATAACTGTCTAGGCTACATTCTATGCATAATTGTGCTACATAATCTTTCTTGTAGAGCTACACCAGAGCTTATTGCAGTTTAAAGCTGCCTCATGCTCAGGTTTACACAATGCGTTCTTGAAGGGTCAAGAGCCATTAGACCTGCTTTCTCACAGCTGAGTTACAGGGTGCCTATCATAAGAGTGGAAGATAAAAAGCCGTAGTGTGTGGGACACAATAAAAGCTGAAAGATGGTGAAATCAAAGTACTCTTGAGTCTTGCCACTAGCCAAAGGTGATGAGACAAAGAAATATGAGGAGAATAATGGAAGATGCGAGGTTCTCATGCACACACAAACACTTGATATCCCTCGCTCCCTCTTCACATTTGTCCCAGTCTTCTCATTTAATTTAGCTGCAAAAGCAATGTCTGGTATGGGCGTCTCCATAAAATTCCCCTCTCCGCTTTCTTGTAAAGCTCCTCTTCACGTTCTCTAGCCAGAGCATCTGCCCACCTGTCTCCACTTCAGTTCCGCACAGTTCAACCTCTGTGTGTCTGCTCTGGTCCCGACCTTTTCAAAAATTATTCATACAAAATGAGATTCTGCTCCAGTCGGAATAAAACATTTGGGAACCACTCCATAACTTGGTGAGGACTTCAGGCTCAGAGCAGAATTTCAAATGTCCACTGAGGTTCACTGTGATTTTAAAAAAAAAATTCCCCTTCTGTTCTTCCTTTCCGTCTGCAGTTTATGCAGCATGTTGTTGTCACTAATGCAGAGATCCAAGATGCTAGAATGATCACTCTTTGCAGAAATGGTTCTATATTGTGCTTAAAAAGGTTATGTGACAATTCACACACCTGCACACACACACACACACACACACAAGCACATATATACAACCATAATCTATAGCTTATATAATGTGCATAGATTTATAATGAAAAGACCAATAGAAATGGTCCAGACTAATGAAATCTTTACATTTATGTATGCAGGAGGTCACATTTGCTTTCTGAAGAAACAATGTTTTCTAATAGCTTTTTTGTGGTATCTTTTTTCAGGCAGTACAATGACATAGAAGTCCAATATTTGCTCAATATTTGTTGAAGCTGACAGTGACTAGAGGTTCTTTATGTAAACCCTCTGCTTGTGTTAGAATCAGTGTCCTACTTTTTGTGTTTCTGCTTCAAAAAAGGTCAGATTTAAAACGGATTGTCAAAGTAATTATATATATCAAAGCAATATATCTTATCACCAAAAACAGTATATAACTTTAATAATTAACATATTCCTAGATGGTGTCACAGATTTTACATTTTCCTCATGAATTTAGGAGACAATAACTTCATTAACATAAATGTACTCCATAAACTAAAGTGACATCTTTAAATGTTGCTTTTTGCAGTTGAACAGAAAGATGCAGAGGAACAGCTTGAGTCACCAAACAGGCATAGACTAAAACCCACGGAGTCTTGAATACGACCATTCAACAAAGACCTCTTATAATGCAGAAATCAAATCAAAAGCCTGGAACCAGGGGAACGTCACTTCAACAATGTCAGAAAGAGCACCTGTTTTCATATTTTCTTGTAGGACAGGCCCTGGCATTGTCCACATCCCAAGGACACTGCTGTTCATTTACAAACAGGCTGAGAAATTGCATGGAAGTCTTGTATAGAAATATATGAACACTGTGGGTGTGAATTTTTTTACTCCAAAAATTGCACATGTTGCACCAGAAACAACATATTAAGTCCAAAAAAGTTGATGTGTATGATATATGAACACCATTCTAAAGCTCCAACAAACATTTCCTCAATCTTTGTGCCTCTTCCACCAGGTTCCAGTCTTAGTTGGTCCTAGCATCATATGGTGCTGACATTTTTATGATGTATTTGCATGGTTTACTTTGTTGAAAAGGGCAGGGACAAGATATCTATACTTCTTAGCCTGTTAGTAAAAATAAAGGTGCTAAGGCTACTTGCGTCATTACTTGATAAAATGTCAAACAAAACCTGACTGTAAAAAAATGTAATTTAAAAAAATGTTCAAGGGTATTATACACTCATGGGTTAACTGACAAAAGTGAAAAGTGAGAATCAGTTATGCACCAATAAGCCATAACATTACAATTACATACCTACTATTGTGTTGGTAAAGTAAAGTGATCATTCTGTCATAAATGAACACACCACAACATGAATTTCTTCCTCTGTATTTAACCCATGTAGCAGGCAGCCAGGAACACAGCACCCAAGGAGCAGTGTGTGGGGACGGTACCTTGCTTAAGGGTACCTCAGTGGTGCAACTAGCAGTCTTGGGATTCAAACCCAAGACTTTCTGTTCACAAGGCAAACGCCCTAACCACTAGGCCACCAGCTGCCCTGACCCAGCAAGGCATGAAGGTGTGCTGTGGTATTTGGCACCAAGATGTTATCAGCAGGTCCTGTATCAGCAGTTCTGTAAATCTAGATATGACCTTCATGATTTGGACATTTTTGTTCAGCACAGATGCTCAGTCGTATGGAGGTGGGGAGTTTGGAGGCCATGTCAACACCTTCAACTCTTTGTCATGTTCCTCAAACTGTTCCTGAACAATTTTTGCAGTGTCAAGGTGTACTATCCTGCTGAAAGAGGCCACTGCCAGGACTACTGTTGCCATTAAGGTGTGTGTACAGGTGTAAACAGTTGGGAATGACCTAAACACAACCAGAGGGGTAATAAACGTCTATATTTATGCTGGGAGTAATGCTACACGTGGCTGCTAATGAGAGAGGCTGGTATTGAACCCATTTCTGACTGTATGAGAGCACTGAGGAGTGTAGGCATGTATACAACTGATCATTGACCATACAGCTAATTGACAAGCCACTTAATGGATTCTCGACACTACTTTGCATTGATGTGAATACACCTACTCCCTATTTTCTTTACAAAATAGAACAAGAAAAAGAATGGCCACCAGTGGGAAGCTGGGTGGTGAACAGTGAGAAAGAATAATATCTGAACACCTTTGGTTCTCACTGTCTGTACAAAGAATAATGTCTTTTGAAAAGTACATTATCTGCCGGTAGAAACAAACAATTCAAATACATATTTTTACTTCAACCTTCAAAAGACAGCCAATGAAAATCAGCTTTTCATGGAATTGTCCTCTTCCTTAATTTTTTAAAACATTTTAAGTCTATTAGTCTAAGGCATGTCCAGGACAAAATGGTCAGTTTTTTCCTCTCATAACTCATGCAGTCTGTTCACATTCATGTAATTGCCATTTTGGTATAGTTTGAGCTTTGGTATAGTTAAGTCAGGCTTTCAACTTCTGTCGTACTTAGCTGTAGTGAATAACTGGTGCGTAGTGAATAGTTCAGTGAAAAATGAAATTTGCACAATTTTCCAATTACCCATAGTCAATCAGCCAAGATATGTTTGGAGTCTAAGTCATTCTTTCCCATCAATACATCCCCAAAACCTTTTTCATGTTACAGCATCATGCATTACGGTGGTGCAGAGTTGTCATTTTCAACTATACCAAGGCTTTACAGGACTGGAATCATATTCCTCCATATTCATAAATGTAATATCCACAAAAAACAATGCTAGATCAGCACTACTACTGAAGTGGCTGCCCAGTGTGTTCAGCTACACAATGACATATTAGAGCTGACAATAAGTTATACATTTTAGATCACATCAGCAAGTCACCCTAGTGAACTGCTGCATGTGGTTTCGGTAGGGTAGAGAGGTTTAGGGGATGTATTAATGGAAAAGAGTTTGACTATTCACTTCAGTTTTTGTAGCAATGTGGTCTTATAGCCCCTGTTATAAACTAAAGAAGCAAAAATTTGTACATCAAGTATCTTGGCTGATTGACTGCATCAGAATTGTGGAAAATTGTGGACATATTTTTTACTTTTTTTTACTAAATTTACGCTACTTTTGGACACACCTTCTCATTCAGGGATTTCCTTTACGTCCATCATTACCTTATTACAAAACAAATTCTGGTTTGTTTAACTTTTTTTGTTTGCTGCATAATCCCATGTGTTCCTTCACAACTTCAATGTAGAAAATAATAAAAACAAAGAAAACACATTGAATGAGAAGGTGTATCCAAACTTTTGACTGTATACGAAGTTTTTGTATTTTTCCCCTCTTTGGTCTCACTGTTTGTACTTGATAAATGACTTGCTGACTAAATGTTATCAACAGATGGCAAAAATCATTCAAGCATATTATGCTGTTCTATAGGGATATGTAACAGCAACATTCACTTCTCATTGCGATGCTGAACTAATGCATACAGTCATTAGATCATAGACTGTTTACTGGTAAGTTTTCATCTCATCAAAGTGGCTGTGCAATAAAATGGTGGCATAAGCATTATTAGTCACAACATACAACAGTGGTACATTTTCAAAAACTAATCTAATCACACATCATCTTATGTTTCTTCTAAAAACACTATTTGTACATGTCTGCATGTGCTTAATAATCCTCTACACAGAACGGAGTAATTGAACAGGCTGTCGAAAGTCTAAGAATGACTAGCACTTGTCTGCTCTCATTGCAATTACGAGGCAGCAGAATTCCCAAGTCCTCTGCCCTCTCATAACATTAATATAAGTCATCAATGAGAGGAGAGGGATCTGATGATTAAGGCAAGCCTCTGGGAAGAAAATCAAATAGCAGCCTCAGCGTGGTTCTTTGTCATGAGGACCCTGTCAGATATCCGAACATGGTGTCTAATCAGTGGAATCCATCCCAACAAATGAATGACTTTGACCATATGACTGGATTAGTTGGCAGACTTTTTGTCATTTCAGTTACATAAATTAACATAAAGTTTGAAAGACAGACAAAGTGAAAATGAGCATCACTGGTTCTCGTCTTAAGATATTAGGGAGGTGTCTTGATATGATCACAATTTCTATATATAGTGAATCAATATATACAGCTTTGGAAAAAATAGACCACTGCAAAAATGCCTTAGTTTTTAAGAACTACTGAAAATATTTCTCCTAATTTCTAAATAAAAATGTTGTTCTTTAAATCATAATTTTAAAACAAATGACAATACACCAAAATAAGAGAAATGATGCAGTGTTTGCAGAACTTGAATAATTAAAAACAAAACAAATCTCTTAAATAAAATGCCAATAATTAACATTGACATACTTCTAGTAGTGTTGTGCCATTTCTTCGTTAAATAAGATGCGATTCAGGTGATCACTAATCAGTACCTCATAACAGAGATGGGGACTCGAGTCTGTTCCACACCCCGCAAGATCCCCCAAGCACAGATGATGTAGTGATGTATAACTCTTACTCCTGTTTTGTTTTAGGGTCTAAAAAGTTTTTTTTTGCACATCTTAAATCTAAAACCTGCACATGCCACTCCATTTACTGTTCTCTTTGCGCTCCTGTTATTTATTTGCATCGGGATTACTGCATGTTGAAGTTTTAATGTGATCCTAATCACTATAAGACATAAAAACTAAAGCCTGTTCCTGAAAATGTAAAGTCTAATTAACCTGGTAACTGTTTGCCTGTTATCCGGTCAGTGTAGGGTAATGATTTTTTCATGAAATGAATAGATAACATGCAGCACCTCTGAAATGTTGCATGCTATTGGTTGGTCTGTTAGGCAGTTCATGGCAAAAGTTAGCAAGAAAGCGTTCAAGTTAAATCAGAAACAAATGATTTTCCAGTCAGGGAGCATTCGAGTGCCCTGGAACAATTTTGACACAGTGGAAACTGGGTGATTCCCTGGACAGTACCCTAACTTATGAACTGCTGAGCTCTTTGAGACACACGCTAGAATCCGGATAGGTGTTTTATAGCAGACAGGCCAACTCCTCACAAACCAGTATCACTGTCATTTCCTGCGTTCTTCTTACGGCTTATGTGCAGCATATGCAGCAGAGTCTTCAGAAGGTGCCTGTGGAGGTCGGGGTCACATTATGTAATCTCCCTCTCCAGCTAAGGAAATGATCAAGAATGATGCGCCTGGTGTCGGGATATATCTTTTGACATCAGTGGCCCCATTGTGTCGGCCAAGCAGCAATTACCTTTCCCCTCTGTCAGAGCTGCTTTCTTCCTTATACCTCTTTCTCTGCATTTGATGCCAGGATGGGCTTTGGAGGTGTACATATTATTCTCTTCCTTTATTTCTGCCTTCCTCAAAGCGAGTGATCATTCAGTACCCTGCCTGGTGCAGAACCAGGCTGCATCAATCTGTCTAAACCTGCTGTCTGCATTCTTATCAAAATGACACTGCCTTAAAGTTCACGTGGAGAGAGAGAGAGAGATGTGCTGCTCTTAATATATACAGTTAGAACGACACAGATGCATTTTCTACCCCAGCTGCAGCTCCTGATTTTTCACAATATAGCCAGTTTTTTGTACATCCAACACCTCGAAATGCTCAGTACACAAAACTGTGCTCTCTGTCTATTTTGTTATTGCAGTCCAGAAACATCTAATTTATAGCTCCTGAAGCCATCAATAGTGCTATCTCTGGATTGAGGAAATTGCAGTAGGTCTTTTTCATCAATGCTGGCCACATTATGTTATATTTTTATATCCCACAGATAGCCTTAGGCTCTTTTTTTTATAATCCACCATGTAATGACTGCTGTAAATTCCACCCAGTACAATAGTGCCAGAGCCTGCATCAATGACACTGATGTTTATCTACAACTCAGCGATGAAAAGTGCACAAGCGAAGGTCTACACTTTCATTCGAGCGCTCGGCTGATTGACTAAACTGGGTCTTTATGACTGTCCACTTCTATGATGTCCGGCCATTTTTCTTGAAGGTGCAGCTGTGTGCATATTAATGCCACTGTGACAAGCAGGATGGATGAAAAATTCACCAATAGAGCTTCTTTTTGCACTGCTAATTAAAACATTAAAGGTAATTGCTAATATTAAAATTACTTCAAACTGGACAGACATTTCAAGATGTTTTTTTCTGCCATGGTTTTATCAATAGCTGTGATTTAATATGTGTGCACTTTTTGTTGTCTGGAATCATAGTCTTCAATGCTTATACAGCTCTATACAGCTGTCACTAAGCATATGCTGCATTTGTGATCAAAGCATATTACAACAGAGTATTTCTATCATAGATGTGGAACAAAAAGCCCATCTAAGGAAAGCGAGTACAGCTAGGCAAGTTGCAACATTAAATTGTAATGACTGCTGTCTCTCCGAGGTCTGCTAACCCCTGACACGAAACAAATAAGTGATATTCACACTTGTACCTTTAAAAGATACATCACAAAAGCGCATGGCTGATGAATATCTTATTATCCTACAGGATTTCCATCTGGTCTTTGAATAGGCATGATTAATGCAAGTACTGGAGCACTGAAATCCCTTCATGCATAGTTGTAGAATTCTTACTTGCGTAAAAACCAGCAAAAGCCTTGTATGGTACTTAAGAGCTTCTGATCTTTAGGTGAAATTAGGTGCTAAACAAATTCAACTTGTTCCTGACTGTGAATTCAGAGTACCTCTTTTTTAATTTTGTCTGTCCATTGAGATGGATTTGAGTAGGATGGAGAGGTATCTGTTAAGAAGACCATTATGAATAGAAGACCACCAGATTTTATGAGGTTATTATAGTTTATTGCTGGTGTTCACATGAACACATGTTGTCTCTGAAGAGAAATGAACAGACCGGCTAGATTCCGGACTATGACCATATGGTGTCAGTATACCAATCACCATTACTCTTATCACATAGTACTGATGTTTATTGAACATTCAGAAAGAGATTCTCTCTCTCCCCTGTTTTCTTGCACTCACTCACACACACACACACACACACACATACACACACCCACACACACTCACACACACACACAGCGATGCCCACATACACTCCTGCATTATAGTGTACTATAGTGCCACACACTGATAGTATCATTCAAATGATAAAAGATAGCTGGATAGACAGATAGATAGATAGATAGATAGATAGATAGATAGATAGATAGATAGATAGATAGATAGATAGATAGATAGATAGATTTGTATCCTCAGATTATGGCTGTACAAACAGGTCACACACTTTTACAAGGTGGATTAAGTGGGCGTTCATAGTTGTGATGTCACAAATCTTACCGAAAGGGAACCCAAACTGACACAATGAGTGATATTAGACCTGTAATAAATTATTAACAGCGTTTTTTGCAGTATTCTAGAGAGACTCCATCTGCGGTGTCTGCAGAGATCAGTGGACAGCGGCGTCAGGACGGAGAACCTTAAGTGCGGTTCCACCATAAGTGTGAGGAGCTGGACGGGCCGAGTGGCCTGAGAGGTCGCAGGCAAATTAAGCACATAAATTCAGCAGGCGCTGCTTAAATACAATCCTATTAGAGCAGATAAACCCCCAGAAAGGCCGTCCAGTCCTGCAGCGCACAGACCGGCCGACCGGCCTTAAAGAGCCACAAAAACTCTCTGGACTTAAACTAACGGCCCTCACTCAGTTCCTCACGTCTACAGAAGTAAATGTGTGTGTGTTTAAAGTTGTAATGAAATAATAAAATGAATAAAATGTGGACTGCTACGTATAAATCAGTAACTATGAATTAAAATCAATTTAACGTCTACTATGAATGATAGTGTCTTATGAGTTATTCAGTGTCTACTATGATATTTTTCAGTGTCATTTATGAATAATTCAGTATCTTCTATCAATTATTTAGTGTCTATTATGAAATATTCAGTAACTACTAGGAATTATTCCATGTGTACTATGAAATATTGAGTATCCATTAGTGTCTATTATGAATTTTTCAATGTCTTTTATGATTATTCACTATCCGCTATACATTATTTAGTGTCTACTATGAATTATTCAGTATCTACTATGAGTTATAAAGTAACTTCTAGGAATTATTCCATGTGTACAATAAATTATTATGTATCCACTATGGATTTTGCAGAGTCTACTGTAATTAATCTTTAACTTTATTCACCCCTGAAGGAAATGACAGAACGGTTCATTGAGACTGAATTTGTTTACCGTGGAGCTCAGTGTCTCCATCATCTGCCCGTTTGCTTGTGTTGAGTAGGACTGAAACTCTGTTCAGTGCTGAAGTGTGTTTGAGTAGTCTGCTCCGGAGTCAGGTGTGTGATTTGTGTCGGCGCGGTAACAGCAGACGGGGAAGGGGGGGGGGTTGGGTTGGGTTCCTGTTAGGGCTGAAGAACAGACAGATCATTCTGGATGTTTCTAATCTTGAGAACGATCATCACAGAGAAATCAGAATCAGAATCAGAAAACTTAATTGATTCCGGAGGATATTGCTTGTATTACGACTGCAAAGACACACAGAGACAAGAACAATATAAAAAATAAAGTCTAGATAAATTCTAAATAGAAAATCTGTAGAAAACCCTCAATATGAAAATACACTACACTATATACAGAAATGCTGGGTATAAATACTATAGATAACTTGAGTGAAAACCGTTATAAAACAGTTATAAATGTATAATAATTGTATTTAAATAATTTAGAAACTTTCTAACTGGCCTAAACACGGGCTGTGATCGCTTAACTGACACTAGCTAGAGGAGAGAGACCGTGGAGAGCGAAGGAAAGAGAGAGAGAAAGGGAGGGAAAGAGAGAGAGAGGGATGAAGAAAGAGGGAGAGAGAGAAGGAGGAGAGGGAGTGAGAGAGGAGGGAGAAAAAGAGAAAGACAGAGAAGAAAGAGAGGGAGAGAAAGAGGGAGAGAGAGGGAGAGAGACAGAGAAGAAAGAAAAAGCAAGGGAGAGGGAGAGAGAGAAAAGAAAGTGGGAGAGAGAGGGAGGGAGAGAGAGAAGAAAGAAAGAAGGAGAAAGAGAAGAAAGAGAGAAAGAGAGAGAAGGAAGAGAGAAAGGGATAGGAAAAAGAGAAAAAAGAAAAGATCAAGTGAGAGAGAAAGAAGTGAAAGAATGTAGAGAGAAAAGAGAGGGAAGAAAAGTTAAAGAAACAGAAAGAGAGAAAAAAGTGACAGGGAGCAAGTGGACGAACAACTGAAAGAAGAAAGAGAAGGAAAAAGAGACAGAAAGAGAGGGATGAAAGGGGAAGAAAACAGAAGAGACAGAAATAGCAAGTGATAGAAGAAAGAGAGGATGATAGACAAATGAAAGAGGAGAAGGAAGCAAAAGAGGGAAAAGGAGAAAGGATGGAGATAAAGAGAGATAGAGAAAGAGTGAAAAGAGGAGAGAGAGAGAGAGAGAGAGAGAGAGAGAGAGAGAGAGAGAGGGAGAGAGAGAGAGAGAATGAGATACAGCAGGTTCTATGGTTCAGGCTTTAATCTGCTGTGGGCATATTCGG
>JBBPCY010000007.1:7477525-7497691 GCA_037974405.1 Brachyalestes nurse
AAGTGCTAAACGTTAGTGTGCCATTTCGGACAGCACTTACCCACGGCAGTGTGCACTACAGAAGGAAGTGCGCAGTGTGCACTACGCACTACACTTCAGTGCACTGAGGTAAGTGCGCGATTTCGAATACACGCTTAGTGTAATACTTATATGCATGCGTGTGTGTGAGTAGAATTGTGACTGAATAAGCTAATGACCTTGTCATGCCGGCCTTCAAGTATTGTAAAGAAGCTCTTTTTGCTTTGAAAACTCTCTATTAATTATTTTACAAAACCACACATTCACGCAGAACACAATGCTAGACTTATGATAGATACTGTCAGAACTGGCCATATTCTTTTGCCATGCTTGTGGTAATGGCTGATTTGACGCCTTGGTATTAATAGGAGTTAAGCATTCAAAATGTTTGACATTAACAAGGCTTAGCAATTTCAAAGATAACCCCGCTGTTATTGTATTTCATGACAGATCGCTGACAGTAGATGTTTAATTGCTCAGCATGTGTTTTCGAATAGTGTTTTTCAACACAGTGTCATTTTCATTGTGGTGTCACTGTTGGCTTTAACAAGCAATGGACCAAGCCTTTAATTCACTATCAATCATGTGTCTTATTAATCCTCTCAGCACTTGCTGCCTCTCCTCTACATTTCCTTTAAAGACAGAAATATGTTTGGATGCATTATCCCCAAAGTGCAGAGTGCTTCTTCAATTTACCAAAGCCTCTGAATATCTCTTCTTTCTTTCTTTCTCTTACTCTCTCGTTCTCTCTCTCTCTCTCTCTCTCTCAACTAACACCCACTCATGACTTGCAGCTGTTCCAATTCCCCATCCTCCTCAGCACTGCGTCAGAAACACAGGGACAAAATCTGGGCTACTTGCTCTTGTGTGCTGCTCTTACATAACATGGCAAAGCAATCTCTTTATCACAAAAATTTCTTGGCAAAAATAATGATTTGTCATTAAGTTTACCTCAACTGAATTTCCCCTCTTACTCACCTCATCCTGTGATGGAGAAAACAATTCAATCACCTGGAACAGAGACAAGCGCTTCATAAATGTTAAAGATTTCTGAGGGTGCCATTAACGGACCTTACATCAGCGTCGGTTGCAATTGATTGTGCTTAACGAGAACAAATAAATAATTCAAGACTTTTATTTATAAGTGTGTGTGAGTGTGTGTGTATTCGTGCCTGTGCACAATAGCACTGTGGAAGATACTATTTTTTGCACTGTAATTCATTATTATGGGTCTGGGTGATGACAAATATTCTTATTAAGATGATAGTTAGGCATGAGTTAACTGGTTGATTTATCTCCCATGAGAGTCAATAAAAAAAGCATGAGCATGAAGTGTTATTTAACCATTCCTACGGATGCTGAGATAAAGAATTGATTTAGACATATTCCAGTAAATCAGGATTTCAAAAATGTTATTGGTAGGGACACATGAAACATCATGGGCTCTGAAATGTGGAGGAAAGAAAATTGAATAATCAAAGGAACAAAGAGCAGATGGACAGTATAGAGTAGAAAAATGACTGTGAACAATTTAATTTGACCATGAAGTAAAACTGCAAAAATAACAGTAAAAATGGGCTGTGAGGCAGTGGAGTGATGGATCAAACGCCCACACCTTCAAACTGGAGTGATGTTTGTGATCTAGAACTATTCATTCAACATCTGTACCAATAATGATTGGGTTTCTGAATGCAATCAAATCCTCACAGCAGTGTTCCAACATGTAGTGTAAAGTGCTCCCAGAAGAACACAGGCTTTTACTGTAGGAAAGGGGGGGGGACATTACTCATGTATACAAAACACATCTCTGATATGTTTGAAGAATATATTCCTTGTAGACCTGCAGGAGCTGAAAAACTAGTGGTGAAAAGGGCCGATACTAAACATGGTGAAATGGTGTTTTGTCACTGTGCCACCCAATGCTAGAACCAATTGACCATCAATATCAGATCTACATCGACTGTAGCTTTAAAAAGCTGCTAAAAACCTTTTAACCTCTGCCTTCTTTTAAATATCTGCGCTTCCATTGCACTTTTAAACTTTTTTTACTGATTTTCAGTTTTCTTTTATTCTTTTATTTTTTACTACCTAGCATACTATTTTTATGCTTACCATTTTTCATTCTATTCCTGTAAAGCACATTGAATTACTTTTGCATATGATAATGGGTTATAAAAACACATTTAACTTAATTTGACATGACTTGACAAGACAAACTCCCAGTTATTACCCTTGATTTTAGAAAAAAACATTGGATATCAGGATGTCTGTATGTCTAAACACATTTAGCATTGTGCCACAATTACTGGCACTCTCAAATAATCTTGTGAACAAAACCTGAGTGATATATATGTTTATTCATATTCAAGCTAATTCACATTCAAGCTCTCATGATGGATAACTAGTTCTGAACCAAAAACTTCACACAAACCCATCCCAAAGATAGTGGATGGAGGCCCATTACATTTTTAGTCGTATAGCCCACATTTTCTTTGAAACATTTTATATCTCATTATTTTCTCTCATACTTTTCAGTGAACGCTCAAGCTGACGGAACAAAATCATGATTCATTGTCTTTTTTGTTCTCTGTTAACAATAATTACAAATAACTCTGGTGGACCCTGAACAGAAATGGTAATATCTTGGAGTCTGAACTGTGAAAATAGCATATATTCAATGCATTAATAAACTTTTAAATCATATCGATGAGTGCAGTGTTCTGATTTATTCATGCTGCAATATCCCACCAGCTCATATCAGAGCCAGAGGATGGCTGGAACCCCAGCGAAAGCGCCAGAGGATAGGCTCTGCTCATTTCCACATAAATAAGCATGTGATGTTGACCAAATTAACAAACAGTGAACCCGTAAATCACTCTCCATTTCCACCCTGATGTGAGCCATTCCACCCCTGGCTTCCATTTCCCACTCCGCCAATCTTCCCTCTTCCCCATTCTACTGATTACACAAACACCACAATGTCGGCACTTGCAAATATCAGATGTGAATTTCAAAGTGCCTTTTTGGATCCAAATATTTTGGTCTGAACTTTCACCAAAGGCCAACATCTTTCCCAAATAAACAGTAAAATTGGGGGATGATTGAGATGTTGATTGGATATTGTTTTCATTGAAAAATATTCCTAGTCATTGTAGTGTAATTTCCAGTTCCTGCAGTGAGGCTCAATTATATATACATCATGCCAACAATTCAAATTGTTGTGTTTTTAGATACAGATTTTTATTTATTGCGGTGACAGAGGCACATTTGTCATTCAGCCTTTGCTATATGGCTCTCTGTGCGTCATACAACAAGGAATTTTTCACTGGTTACATGGAGATTATAGTCTTGGGTTTTTTGGAGGCTGGTTTATGTTTCTCTTGATTTATATATGTTTGAAAACAAAAATCCATTGAAATGGTCTGTGTGTGGTCTAATAGTAGTCATAATATTCTGTCAATAGAAAGAAAAGATCTGCAGCTGAATGGAGAGGAAAAATATGTTTGTGTCAATCAGATTTATTGATTCAGATTATGTTTCAAATCCTGCCAACTCCAACCCTACACCCAGTTAACTGTATACTGTAATTTGATAACAGGACAGGAGTTGGTATATATCAGGTGAGGTTATAAATAACAGCTGCCAGTGGTGGAAACATCTTCTCTGCATGCAGAAATGTCAAGTGGAGTCCTCCTGGATGAGACGAGAACAATATTTGATCACCTCTCTCAGACTTTAATAACTATTTGTTCAGGAGGCCTGAAGACTGACTACTTCTAGATCCACCTTGAAATGTAACACTTAACTAAAATTGGTCTGAAAAGGAGCTGCAACATCTTGTTACATCCCTCTCATCATTACTGCTCACGCTGACTTCTTGGTCTTTGTTAATTATATTCCTGTCATCAAACATTTTTGGCTGACAAAAGCACAAGATAATTCCTGTAGTAAAAGCCCTTGAGGGGAGTAGGTGTAGGAGCTTGAACAACATTAAAGATGCCTTTGCAAAGTGATTTAATTACATTTCACATAATTCTGAATTCACCGGGAAGCATTCGGGAGACGGAAATGCTTAAGATTCCAAATGTCGGTTGATGAATATCTTTTCTGGCAGAATTATTGAAAATTTAGAAAGCCTGAAGCAAAGCCTGTAAATCACACATTCCAGCTCTGCCCCAGAAAAAAAAATGTACACATGTTGCTGAAACTCGAAATGTTGTACAAATCCATCACTGGCCAGCCAAGAAAGACGGTTGGTTACATAATAAGAACTCTTTTATTGACACTGTAGTACAAACTGCCACATTGCTCTACAGAGTGTCAATGAAAACCTCATGAAATCTTCACAGTTCAGGAGGCAGTCACTTCCGAATAACAGCAAAGAACTCCCAAGTCAGCAGAGGATTACTTACTCGCGGATTAAATTTATATCTTTATCACTTCTTTCTTTTTATTTTTCACTTTTGTTTTTGAAAGACGTGGGAGGAAAGAATATCCACAAGGTTTCAAGATGCAAGGTTTTGCTCATGTAGTGTAGGATTCCATGGTTTGTGGGGTGCTGAGTTCATGTCTCAGGCTGATGGTGATTCAAACCAGTATATCCATAAATCCAAATGGCAGTTCCTGTTGTACAATCCACGGAAAACGGAGTGCATTTTTCTACAGGAAAAGAGGATGCTAGGGGTGTCGCCAAAACGTGAAATCCCAGAGATTATGGAGAAGATGGTAAGTCTCTGCAGCAAACATATCCATAAACCACTGACAACACTGTAGCAAACACATTTTAGTGTTTTGGAGAAAAAACACGAAAAATCATGCCACTTGCTCAATTTACAGTGATGTTTACACAGATGGTACACAGATGTAGGCATCAGTTGTACAGGTCTGAATCACATTCAAATACCTGACATCTCATATGCAATTTACATAGACTTGCTGTGTTTATCGGTGAGATTTTGGCTCATAACTAACTTAAAGCTGTTTCGATGGAGAATAACATGACACATCCAGTACAAAGTGGATTTTGACCATTTCAGAGTGAATTTTGTTATTTACAGGGTGCACTTAATAGACATGGCTTGGAGTGCTGGTGATGACTAATTCGAGACTATGGATAGACAGATCTCTGCCTCCTAGCAGATAAAAGACTCAGCGCTGCATAATGATGGCTGTTGGAAAGGTCATATTTAGATGTGATTATGAAGTTTATTCAGAGGTGTCAGCTGGTCTTAATGATTTGTTTATAACTAGATAACATATGATTGCAAACAACAAATCTAACTCCCTCATAAACCCAGATAAACACCTCCATGCTGTAGTGAGGTAAAGGGTTCATCAAACTTGTAGACTCCATGTAGTGACTGGGGTGGCATCAGACTGGGTGTGCCTTGGCGTATCTGAACTATCCACAGCAGGAGCTAGTGCACAGAATACATTTGTGAAAAAGTGGGGGGTCTTGAATTATTCTATGTGGCAAATTGAACCAATTATTTATTATTGACAAAATAACCTACAAATCTATGCTGTACAAGAAAAACGGACTTCCCCACAGGCCAAATTACAGTCATCAGCACTACATGTTTCTTTGCCAGGCCAGGAAAACAGACAACATGTTTAAATGCTAAAACTTTTAGATGACACATACAAGCCACATCAGTAATGCACATCATTAAAGCAGACTGCAGGCACCAGGAATAAAAATCCACCCCAACTCTTTCCAATTTAATGAACTATCTGATACTGTACCAAGAAACGACCATGTCACCATCACCATAAATCCAAAATTCTCTTGATCAATTCACAAATATGCTAAAACATTACTATCAACCGTTTCATATGATGCAATACAGTTAACTAAGCAAGTTAAAATGGCCTTAACTTAGAAACGAATGCTTGTGTATCTGAGCTTTGTTGGTGCTTAGAACGTGGTGCATTTTGATAATTAGTGTTGCCTTTTGCCTCAGCTGAACAGTGTTTTTGACATCCACTGCTCTGGCACCACTGAGCAATTATATTTTCTGCCCGATGCAACCACTACTACAAAACATATTTAGGTGAATGAAATATATTTTTAACCAATTTTCATTTATTTAGGTGCTATTTAATTTTCTGGGGTGTTACAGGGGAGCTTAACATATTCCAGTGAGGCTCCAGCACCCCATAGTGCCCCATTTGGTGCTGCCACTTTGTGGTGAAATTTCCTTAATCTTTAGCACAGCATCGAGTTTGTCTACTGTTATTTTTAAGAGCGCAGAGTCATAAGACGTGTGTTGATTTGTAATGCTGCAGTTCTTGTGAAACCCGTGTCTTAACTTAGAGTAGTGGTTTGAGCCTTCTCTGTGTCTTCTCTGACCACCATAGCACACCATATTGAATTAGAAAAATAATGCGCAGGCCCAGTCCTGGACCAATCTTGACATTACTACTGGTGACTATTCATTTTAGTGGTTCACAGCACATTAAATATGTTTTTTATCTGGTTTTTAAAACCTGGCTCTAGTGCTGTGGCAACAGATGCCTTTTGCGTACGGGTGCATATTATAAATCCCACAGAGAGAGGGGGAAAAAATTGAGTCCGGGTAGACAGTAAAAATTCGATGATCAAATATAATGGGTTTTGAAGCAGGAGGTCACATTGTCAAGGCTTTGTGGAAATGAGGATATACTCAGAAGATCAAAAGGAAGCACCAAACCACACTCAAGATTTATAGGAAAGAAGACAATGCTCAGTGTGCTTAAGAGTCTTCAGCGTTCTTTGATTATAGAAGATATCAGGGGGCCATCAAAGCTGACTTGAGGATTTCCTATATCTCCTCACTGAACAAACCACCTCTCATGGAATAAAGCAGGAGGTTGGTATTTATTGAATCCTTAAATGGTATGGCTGTGTGCAATTTAGTGCTCAGTAGGGTAATTAGTACGTGTCCAAGCATCGTTTCTTAGACATGCTAAGTAGGCACGGTTATGGCACATGATGTGTTGTTTTGGATGTCCTTGAATACACAACAAGACTAGCAGTGATAACAGAAATAAGCTTACATTTATTATGCAAAACTAAAAATAAAAATGTCAAAAAAAATACAACTACAAAGAATGGCATGTGCATTTTAGCAAGAACAACAATCTGCATCAAATAAAGTCAGGAAACCTCAAAGCAGATTAAACAGCTTAGAACATCACACAGTTAAGCAGAACTCCATTACTTATCCAGCCACAATATTTACTTAAATGCCAGTGCTGTTATGTTCATGTTTTCTTCGGTGTCCTCGCACACATAGTATTCCAGAATGAATGCAAGCTGTACAGAGTCCAAGGAGGCTTAAAATCAAATCATTATATATGCATCTGTATGTATATATTTATATATTACACAAATATAAATTCTTCCCGAACTTCAGAGCATGTCATATTAAATTCACAGCTGGATATAAACAGAAAAATACAGCAAAATTAAGAGTATATGGGTGAAAGGTAGCCCATAATTCTTTGCGTCCATGTTGCGTTTAATCTTCTGGAGCACAGAACACATGTCCAAGGAGACAGTCTTATCCTCCAAAGCTTTTGGAAAAAAAAGTGATTCTGGTGAAGATAACTATAACATTTTGGGTGCAAATATTGGTTTTATGCAAGATACATCTGTGCCATCCACTCCAAGGAAAGAGCAAGTGATATTTTTTTTTCCTCTTGGCTTTAAGAACAGTGGATCTGGAAAAAAAGGAGTCAACAACTATAGCAAAGCTTCCCGGACACAGCCACTAGCAAAAAGCAGGATAGCAAGTCCATAGCTCGTAGCTATCCTGGTACCTGGGGAAGAAATTACAGCCACATCAATATCTTCAAGCTGACAGAGGCAAACAGCAAACAGTGAATCATGGGTATCAATTACATGCACACTAGCAGTCACCACTTATCATAGACAACATGGATTTTTGCCAGTTTTAGGTCTTGTTATAGCTACCACAATAAATTTAACACAATAAATAAACATTATATTGAATCCAGGACCGAGTTCAATACTCATACATATTTGGCTTATGGAATCTGGAATGCACTCTTGGGTGCCACAAAGTGTTCTTTAAGCTCTGCCATAGAAGAACTACTGTTGTTTCCCAAAAGAACAAAGTTTATAAAAAAATATCTAAGTGCAAATAACCTTTGACTTAAAGGATGTTCACATATGCTGTGCCTGAACATTTATTTTCTACAGCTGAATATCTGTGTTTCTATATGAAACAATAGGAGACAGAGTTAATGGTTAATGATTTCAGGCACTGCATTATATGGGCTTGCTTATTACTCTGTGACAGGAGATTCTGTGGAAATGTTTCCATTGTTGCTCTGTTCGAGAACCTTTCTCAGAGATGCTGAACGTGAATTTTCAAATCGAACTACAAAATACATTTTGGGTATCTGTTTAGAAGGGTACACTGGTTGCACACTACTACACTATTCCTGTGCGTAGTGGGATTTTTAAATTACAGAGCTTTAAAACTTCTTTGGACATGTAGTTCATTTGGAAGTTAAGGTTCTTCACACTCACATTCCATTGATTTCAAAGACATGTGTTTAAACATTGTGCATTGAGATCATCATGCAGCGCACAATGACATGTGACATGTATTTCCATAGGATAAGAAAATAAAAAAGAATTCATCCCTAATGCCAAAGCTTTTCGCTTTTCCTGGGAAGCCTCGCCATACAGAAGTCAAACCACCATTTAACGGTCACAAATAGGCATTTATGTAAATGCCTACCACTGACGTGACCTCTCAAGTTGCTGGGGCTGCCTTCACCTAAACGATTTCTGAATCCATTCACTCCACCCTACATACGGAGAAAATTGCTGCTTAAAAAACCTCCTAGTAAGCACATGGGTTGCGAACTCATCTATCTGAGAATCGAGCATCAGTGCTGATAGCGGTGTAGCAGAAGGGCTTTATCTGACCGCATGAGCACATCAAGCAGAATAACTTTTGGTTCACCATTTAAATTGTTTGTGAAGGGAACTGACACATGCGTTAAGGGGGCAGGCTGGGGAGCGGGAGGCCTTTTCATTTGATATCAGCTGAGCCAAGCCGATTCCTTTTACTTACCAGAAAATAACAGTTCTATGTCTTTTGCGTTCAGTAGTTTTTGATTGTCTGCATTGTGGTTTAGCTGTCACGGAGAGCAATGCAACCTACATTTTTACAGAGCCTGCATCCTCGCCCAGGCCCAAAGCCACTCCAGCGCGCTGCACACTACTGCTCTGTGTACACGGAGGCAGGAGGGGCTGAACTGTGGAAATGTACTGAGATTTGTCAAATGACTAATTGCCCTAGGAAAGCATGTTTGTGCTGTTATTTTCCCCAACACATTATGTATAGAGATGATTTATGAACAATCACGAAAATTTTACATAGGAGGCAGTGAATTAATAGATTTTTTTTTTAATTTAATGGGACTCGTAAACTGGAGCAACCAGCCATGAATTTGCATTGGAAGTATCATCACATGAAGTATAGGCAATTAAATTCATTTTCAATGCATTTATTAAGGAAGAAAGCTTGTTGACTAAGAATGAGGCTGTGTTCTCGCTAGACAATGAACGTATCTGATTATCTCTTTTTTTTCCCACAGTTATTTTCTCTCATTTTCCGGTCTTGTTTTGAACAGCTGAATTAAAATAGGTGGCCTAAAAACATCAAAGCAGATCTCGCAAACTTGTTATGTACCTGTAAAAATAATATAAATAATAAAAAACAAGTATATAGAAGAGAATGTGAGAGTTAGAGGAGAGGGAGATGAAGGGGGAGCGGGTACAAGCGAGATAGAAAGAGAGAGAGAAAGTGAGATGGCTGTATATTTAGCCATAAAACCCCTAATAACAAGGCAACATTGAGGAAATGGAAAATGAAATTTTCAGTAAATCACTGTGACATTTACAGGATTCTTCCTTCAGACTGAAAGCAGCGGTTCTTTGAGAGGAGAGGTGTCAGGGGAGTCTCTCTCTCAGCCAAGTTCAATATAGGAAGGAGAAGAGGAGAGGAAGAAGAGAGAGAGAGAGAGAGATGAAGGCTCACGACCCTTTGCTCCTCCCTGCCAGATTTCATTTAGCCCGCAGTGATCAAGTGAACAGGAGCATCATGGAGGAGAAGCAATCGCACAGGGCTCAATCTCCCCGCATCTTCTCCTTCTCTTTGTAGAGAATAATTAATCGCTCCTGCAGGCTGTTTTCACTCAGGGCTGAAATGCTCTCTGAGCCCTCGATTACACATTGCATCTATACATTTAGAACCAGCTCTGTCCCATTAGCTATAAGCGGAGCCAGGGATGGTGTCAGAATGTCATGATCTGTAATTAAAGCTAGCTGATCTTGCAGATGGCTTACTGTGGATATGTAGTTAGGTAAGAGTGCTTAAGGCACTTCAGCTCAAGAAACAAGAGTGAGTGGTAATTATGGAACTAATCTCCATTTGTGTTTGCTTTAATATTGTCATTGTGTTTCATTTTATCCTAGCTCACCCACTGAGGTGGTCTTTAGAAATTCTATATACTTCAAGGATTGTTTTAAATGCACAGGCCTGTCTGAATATATCAATCAGCCACAACATTAATACCACTGACAGGTGAAGTGAATGACAATAATTATCTCATTATAATGGCATCTGTCAAGACGTGGGATGTGTTAGGCAGTAAGTGAACAGTCAGGTCTTGAAGTTGATGTTTTAGAAGCAAGAAAAACGGGCAAGCAAAATGATCAGAGTGACTTTGACAAGGGCAAGACTGTGATGGCAACATGAGTGGGTCTCCAAAATGGCGGGCCTTGTATGATGTTCCCAGTATGCTGTAGTAAGTGCAAACCAAAAGTGGTCTAAAGGAGGAAAAACAGTGGTCACGGGTGACCAAATAATTGCTGCACATGGGGGACGAAGGCTATGCCAACTGGTCCAATCACACAGGCGATCTACGGTAGCACAAATTTCTTAAAAAGATAATGCTGGCTAGGGTAGAAACGCATCAGAGCACCGCAGGTTGCAGTTCATGGGGCTTTTTGTAGGTCAGAGTGCCCATGCTGGATCATGTCTACTACCCAAAGCACTTATAATGAGGATACGAGCATCAGAACTAGAGCATGGACAAATGGAAAAAGGCAGCCTGGACTAATTAATCATATTTTATTTTACATAAAGTAGATCGCTGACTGCTTGTCTGTCACTTAACTGTGGAGGAGAAGGCACCAAAGTGCACTATGGGAGGAAGCAGAGCCAGCAGAGATTCTCTGATATTCTGCTGGAAAATGTTGGTTCCTGGCATTCCTGTGGTCAGATCACCTACCCAGACTGTTGACAGCTGAACTGTTGACATTTTATGCCAACAGTATTCACTAATGACAGTCATGTGTCCTGCCACACTGCAAAAATTGTTCAAGAACAGTTTGAGGAACAGAATCAAGAGTCAAATTCCCCAGATCTCAATCTGATTAAGCATTTGGGATATGTTGGAGAAACTAATCTGATCCATGCAACTTACAGGACTGTACAGAATGTTTTGGTGCACAGCAAACTTCAGAGGTCTCATGGAGTCTGTGTCTCAATAGACCACAATCATTTAGGTAGCACAAGGGAGACCTACCTAATATTAGGTAGATGGTTTTAATGTTGTGGCTGATCTGTGTTATCATTCATTCTGTCTGTCTGCTTCTATTTTTCTGTATTTGAGTGTGTTAGTGAAACAAGCTAGACTGCCATGTCTATCATGTCCTCATGGGTCTAAATGGACTATTTTCTATTCTGTCAATGCAGAACTTTTCCCCGAGTTAGAATACTACAGTTGGCTGGCTGAGAACATCCAAATCTCACTGACTCCTCCACTTCCAGCATCCGACTGACACATACCACCGAAACGCATAACACTTTAATCTAACATGGTACGTCAGTTCAGATGTAGATCAAGACATTGCTTTTGTTTGGCTTATAAGGTTCATTTTAGTGCATTCACTCTGACAGCTCCCCTCTAATCGCATCGTAATGCATTGTGAGGTTCTTGCAGTCATTATTTTTTAAAAGACTGTCAAAAGTTGCCTGATAAAACAGGCCTCCAGCAACGTACTTTTACATTACAGACTTCTTATGGGAAATCTGAATGTTGAAGCAAACAAGTTTCTGAAAGATTCTAATAAATCTACTATTTAGAGCAGCATTATCACCCTTATGCAATGCCGCCTTTATTGAATTGATGAGCAGAGTTATAGCTTTTACTGGCAGCAGAAACGTCCCTGTAAAGTCCTTTACAGGCACTCCTATAAATTCCATTATGAGTTCTGCTGCAGTTCATATAAAGCTTATTACAAAATCTATTAAATTTCAAAAGTTACTTTCAGAATTTGACTTCCAAAGCTCATAAGTAGTGCACTCTGTCATGGTAGCTCCAGTTGAGCACTTTCGTAGTAAAATCACTACCATTGTCCTACTTATACTACTTTTAACTACTGTCTGAAGTGCTTCCCACTTACTGTTTCAATCAACACTAATGGATACAAATTTCCAGAAACACTGTTTTTATTTATAAACCTTATTAACAATTGAAAAACATTTGCAATTATCGTGTTTAAAACTTTTAATGTAATTTCTACATTTCCTCCATTTCCACAATAGTTATACAATTGTGAGCAATAATGTATTCTATGTGTGGTTTTAAGGATTTCTGATTTATAACTAGGCTTGGCTTTGCTGTGGGTGCTGTGGGAGTGGACCTGGTGTTCAGCTGAAGTCAGGCTGTCAGAGAGGGAAGTAAGCATAGAGATCTATCACTGTTGTCTGCTCTATAAAATACTGTTTTGTAGAGACTGGACAACTTGTGATTTCAGCTCATTTTGGAAAACCTCAGGTCAGTAATCTTTGTCAGTCTTATAGATAACATAGCACTTTGTTAGTCCCACGGGTGGGAAATTTAACATATACCCATAAAATACTATGAATTTAAAAATAATATGCATTTTTTTGTGGCAGGCATTATGTGTACAACAATGTCTGCAGAATTAAAATGTATACAAATGCAAACCCAACAACAGTGTGAACACTTTACAGGTACATAGATAGACAAATCCAATTTGAACCCGAACTGTTTGGAAAGTTGTGGTGCAGCACTCTTACCTGACCCTGCGCTGTGTTTGACTGTTTTTGACTGTGATGACTGGGAGGTAGAAGTGGACTGGGAGCGCTGGTCTGAACTCATGCCGTTGCTGTCCTGGCCTAAAGCCGAGCTGCTCTTACGGGGCTTCTTATCTGTCAGGTGCAGGGGTGATGTCTTCTTGAGTCCTCTGCGGACTGTGGCATTGACCTTCAGGTAGGCTTGGGCTTTGTACTCCTTCAGTTCTCCGTAGTTGGCATCGGTGACTCTGCACTCATACAGTCCCTCATCACTCTTGCTCACCCGTGAGATTTGTAGCTTGTGGGAAATGTCATTGCCTTGGACCTTAACTGTCTGTGGAGGAAATGAAGGACAAGGTTTAAGTAACATTCAATCCATCACTTACAGAGTTTTGGCCTTTTGTTTTACATGGATGTGAGAAATTAGCTATTGGGCTTGTAATATTAAAGCAGCCTGTCTTTAAGCTTTAGTGGTGACATCCACTATAGATTCTACTGGACAGACATGAGTTGAATGTGTTACAAACATGTTTAAATATATTTACATACAACATTACATGCAATTTGCATTCTAATATTATTGGTAGTAAATATCTGAAATACTTTGTGCAAACTTACACTTATTTTAGTTCCTTCATCATCCGGGTCAGGCTCTGGTATCAGCTCCATCTAGAAATCAAAAGGAGCATCGAAAGCATGAAAGACTGCCTTCAGGTTTTCATCATTTTGAAGTTCAGGCCCCTTTGTCTCTGGATAACCATGGTTGAGAATTCTCACTTGCATACCAACATGGCATATAAATATTAAAAACCCTAGAAGGTTTTTTTCTTCAAGGAAGAGGAAAAGATGGCATGCACTTTTTACAAGGTATTTCTTTCTTGACAGCTAAAGGGAATGTTACTGGTTCATTAGAACAGTCACAGAGAAAGATGGTTCCTCTATACCCTTTTAGTAATTTTAAGGAGTTTAAAATCACTAAAAAGGTATAGAGGAGGGGCTCTTGTTTTTACCCTAGACAATAGAGGCTGTCTTTGCTTTGATTACAGGAGAATAGTGTAGATTGACGTATAGATAGATAGACCTTCCAGTTCATCATCTGAGCCCCAATAAACCCAAACTTGCCTAAACCATAAGCCCTGCTGTAGTGGAGGGCTTTAATGATTGCCACATAGGTTGCTGCCCAGGGAAATCTTGCTGACTGCAAGTCTGAGCCCGGTTCCAATAGTTTTAGTGCAGGCATATAAAATGGACACCTTTCAAATGGCAGTGCTACCAGTTGATTTCATTTTTTAAACAAAGGCATTAAATGAAAGATAGAGGAAGGCTGAAATGAGTGGCGGAGAACCTTAGTTAAGCTGGACAAAATGAAAACTGAGAACAGAGAAAGCACAACAAACAGCATTTATATGCAGGTTAGAACCCGATAAGGCTACATTATATAGTGCAGAAACAAAAAGGTCCCAAGTTTTACCCTCTCCCACTTACACCTTATATGGTGTACTTTATCTCCACTAGCTCCATGGAACTTAACATCAAGTTGCATACTATAAAATGCCACTCATTTAAACTAGCCCTCCAATAGCTGAACAAATACAATTAACCTAATCGTGGGCTAATGAATTTCCAATTGCAATCCTTATTCCTGACATTCAATTGGGAGTTCAAGACACTCCTATTAGCCTCTGTTGTGCTGGGGATGGAAAAGAAAAAAAAACTCCCTTGTCACCACAAAGGAAAATGGATTGCTTTACTTCAGGGAAATACACAACATATATATATATATATATATACATTTTTTTTTCAACATAATTTTATGGGACACCTGAGATGAGACATACATTTTGCTTGGCCAATCAAACATCCAAGTGATTCATTTTGTCTACCAGTACTCCACATTCAAATTTAAATGCATCACTATTCATGAAGCCAACAAACTTGAACGGAATGTTCTTGATGGACCACTTCTGATCATTTTCTCTTTACAATAACTCCTTCATTCAGAACACCTTGTCATTCCTTGTGCTTGCTGAAATTGACTTCTTTTAAAAGGTGCCCTCATGATTATTTTGCATAATGCATGAGGCTCTAGGGTCTCGGCACTAAATTAATGTCAAGGATTGAGAATGGAATCATTTATGATAAAATATAGACATAATTCCCATGAATGGCCATGGTCATGTAGCATATGCACTTCATTACCATGAAATTCAGCTCTCCTCTCTACCTGTTCTACACAGTCATTCTGAATGTTTCCCTATATGAGCAAGAATAAAACAGATGTAAAAGTAAATCGGGAGTAAATTACACACAATGACGAATGCTAAAACACAGAAGTCATTGTTTCATTCTTTTAGAACTCCAACATGTTCTTCTATTGCCGCAATTGCCAAGTGTATGAGGAATAGAATGCATTACGCTGGCAGTGCCATGGGCTTAGCAAACCCTAGACCAGATGAAACACAGCAGAAGCAGCACACAGCCGCTGCTTGAGTAGACATATGCTAAACACACTCTCCTTCTCTCTTAACGACCTTAGGGCTCTGCGTAATAAAACAAATGTGTGTGCATCTGCAAAATTTCACAACACTAGACCAACTAGTGGAAGACAAGCAAGCTCTGGACTTGCACTTTTGAGACCAAGAAGATAATAACTAATTAAGTTCTTTCATGCACTTAAGCAGTTTTCCAAGTAATCACACATCAAGATGTATGGTTAATGACAATTATCCATGCTGATTGCACTATAATTATCTCTCACAATCAGCATTGCACTGCTGGGCTAGTTTGTCAGTGTAATATTGGTCCTAATATGTTTAGATTTGTTGTGCTTTAGATGTTGGTGTCTCAACCCAGAAATGCTCTCCTAATTATAGATTAAATGATTAATAAGATTATTAATCATCCTTTAAAAGCCATTGCTTGTCTTGTATCCAAACAGTATGGTCCAAGGAACTGCTACTGCACAACAGATTCGCTGGTAAATGTGCTCAGAGCTGTTTCGAATGATCCACGAATCAGAGGTTTCATTCAAAGTGCAAGGTATGGCATTGAAGTATTCCACAATTGTCAATATTTCATGCTTCCTTTCACCATCTGAAATCTCCCCAGCTGCATGCTTTCAGACTTTAGCAGACCTTCAAACCATCATTTTTTTCCATGAGTACTACATAATGCTACCATGACACCCATAGTAGAACAGAAGAGGTATAACCTCGTCTTTCTGAGCATAACGAATTTAGGGAGCTGTCACAGTAGACATTGTTGTCAAGATTAATGGTTTGTGTGTGTGTGTGTTTGGGTGAAAATTTCAGTCTTAACTGCACTTTGTGCTGTTGATATATAGTTAAATCATGTGTGAAAGTATACAAACTCACTCATTTGCATTGAAAAAGCCTTATGAAGCTCGGAGGAATAGTATCATTTACTAGTAGCCACAGAAACATTGTGCCTTTATGTGTCATGAATTTTAAGCCCAGGCAATTCTATAGGACAGCAGGGACTTATATGCAGGCAATGATTCAAGCTTGACAGGAGATAGACGTTGTGGATTGATTTCATGTCAAGTTTCGAACAAAACGAACACACATACATTACATGTTTAGGAGTTTGTAGACACTGGCTCCAATGTCTTTTTTGTTCTCTGTCTGCTGCAGGCACCTCATAAGGCTTTACACTAGATGTTGGAAAATCTGGATGGATCTGATTGCATTCAACAAGAGTATCAGTGAGGTCACGTGCTGATGTTGACTGATTTTCTCTGGAACATCACTCGAACTCGTCCCAAAGGTATTGGATGGAGCTCCATCACTCCAGAGAACACAGGTGCACTGCAGCACAGCCCGGGGGGTTTTATACCTCTGAAGCTGAAGTGCTGGGCATGTTGACTTTAGGCTGAAATACGGCTCCTGAGCATCCCAGTCTATTGGCAATGCTTCCCTACAGCGATTATATAAGCTGTGTGAGCAATTAAATGCCTGTGTCAGCAATGGCTGCAGCTTAAAGTAGCTAAATTCACCAATTAGAAGGGCATCTGGATACTTTTGGCAAGCTTGAAATCAAGGTTTAACATAGACCACAAATCTGAAATGCTTGGTTCAATTTAATTAGATACTCAATTGCTACTCTATGAGGACACCAACAAATAAGGAATGCTGCTTTAAAACCGTAAGGGTGAGGATGCATTGCTTTAAAATGTTACTAGGCTTAATATTACACAGTTAAAACTGCATAATAAAACTTAGATTTGACACGGTCCTATAAAATTTTAAAAGTGTGTTTACATTGTACATGACACAATTAGCAGCTGGTTGCAAGCTTAAAAAAACTCATTGAAATTCATAAAGAATATTATTTTCATTGATAAATCAGATACTTCATTGTAGCACTTTCCAAAAACTGTCAATACCGTACTGCATCAAAAGAAAATGCAAGTTTTTGTTCTTTTAATGTGATATTCTTTTAAGAATATTAAAAAGAGAGCCATCACTTTTTGTTGGGTTCTAAATTTGACCAGCTCTTTGTAAACACTGGAGGGTTCAGAGGTAAAACAAGAGCGAGAACCATGTATGACTCTTCTCTGATTTTCAGGGAGACTATAAAAATCTGCAGGGGATGATTCATCACTATTAGAGAAGCACTCGTTTTGATTGTTAAGGGTCAATGTAAAACAAACAGAACATGAAAATATTTAAGTACCAATAGATCAATGTTGAAATTTGGCAATGAGTGTAAAAATGCTCTTCAGACCTAATTATACTTATGCAAGTGCTTGTTTTTCAAAGCAAATATTAAAGCAACTATCCAATTTCCATTTCCCCTCAAATAATCCAAAATAATATCTATGCTGAATTAAAGTCAGGTGTGAAGTGGGAGGGTGTAGGCTCTCTGAGCTGGCAGAAGGAACTGAATAAAATTAATAATCACTTGTGTCCTGTGCTGCCTGTAGATCAGAGATACCAATAGTGTGGGCAGAAAGATGATCCATGGTGGATATCTGCCAAAATTAAATTCTCTTTTTCATGGAAAATTAACCCACTTTCTGACCTATGAGACATACATTTTTGGTAAGTTACATAAGTATTACAAAACTTTTTAAAATGTCATCAGATACAAGTTAACATGTAAGATTTGCTGATAATTAATTATTATTTCACATTAGTAGTTGGCTAGCAGGTGTCGGCACAGATCACAGTGGGTGCATTGTTATTCCTACATGAGGTCATTTAGGATCAGCAGATGAGGCTCAGTATGGTGAGGAAGACCCTTTTGATTGATGGCTTCAGCCTTGAACTAGACATCCTGTCTACACTTGACTGACAGCTTGAAATGAATTATTTTACTCAGATTGTGAGTGGTTTCAGTCAGCATCCTACCCTCCAGCACATGGTCAGTTTTTATTATTATTTTTTTGGTTCTGTTTTTTTTTTTTTTGCAGTCAGTATATATGTCATCACTGATCCCTGACCTCATTGTCTGGTCTACAAAAGCAAGCCAATATGACACAGAGCAGGGTTTCTGTAGGCCTTTGTAAAAACAAGACTCTTCTTTTCAGGACGTGTCCAAAGTGAGTGAATTCGAATTAAATAAAAAATATACTCCAAAAACCTTTCATCACACAATAACACAATAATCTGGCCAGAATTTAAATTTAATAATTAACAAAATTAAGAAAACAGTTAAATTAACATTTGTATAATCTAGTCCTGCATTGGCATGATAAACATGCACCTGTTTACTACAAAACCCTGTAATACATTTTAATTAAATGAAAATTACACTTACAAAGTCTTCCATCACACACTGCACAGAATTTAAAATGGACAATTAACAAAAAAATGTATAATCTAGTTCTGCTATGGCATGATAAAACATACACCTCTTTACTGCAAAATTCTGTCATGTATTTTAGATCATATATAATAAACAAACAACATCAAAAATCCAACACATGTGAAACTACAAAGCTTATCCCTGCAGTGCATCCGTACCAGATTCTAGGAGTTTTCTCTGCAGCACATCTAATTCAGCTCAAGAAGCTGAATCAGGAGTGACAAACGAAGTTGCAACAATGTGGCCTTATAGGCTGGAAGTCATTACTGTATGAAAGACGTTTTGATGTCAGGTAGAGCCCTTTGAAAGAGGAATAGATTTACCTGTGTCTAAGTCATTAACTTTTTATCAAACGTGTGTCTTGTGTCAAACCTGCTTTATTCATGAATTGAAAAACCCTACAGAGGAAGGATGGGAAAGCTTCAGGCTGCAGAGTTCTGGTGCTTGCTATGATTTCTTTCCTGCATTTAGAAAAAGGTTTCAACTTGCAAGCCTAGAAGTGTTATTAAGAGTCTTTCATTATCATCATCACCATATTGCAGTAGTGATAGTACTTAATCCAAGTCCAAGGAACGATTCCGGAGATGTGTGATGTTTGCATGGTTATTATTGCATCCAAGACACAACAAGCCAGTGAGGAACTCATAAAGATAAAGAATGTTGACTATAACAGCATTCACTGTCTGCACAAACAAACATTTAATGGGCTCATAATACTTCCAATGTAATGACATAAATGTCCTCTTTATCAATAGATAAAAACTACTGGATCGCTACCTGCAGTTTCCTGATGATTCTGGCAAGAGATCCATAATTGAAGGGGAAAAGAACAACCACACCTCACTTTGCCTCCAGAGTGTTTCTGAAAGGGTCATTCTGACTGACAGCTAAGCTGTCAACAAGAGTAAAAGAATGCTGGCAGGGCAGCCATCATATTTATTGTATTGAATAATTATTTGTCTTGCTTGTCATAAACTCTAGTCTCTTGACTCCTGTATGGAAAAGATTTTCTGGAATGGAACAATGCCCATTAGACTGCAGAGCAACTTAAACCATGTAGCAATTATGTTTTGTGACTGTCTGGACAAAATCATCTGAGCAAAAATTTTTTTGGCCCATTATAAAATCGGAAGAGTCCACTCAGCTGTATTTGTGTGTGTGTGTATGTATATATATATATATATATATA
>JBBPCY010000007.1:7509926-7524950 GCA_037974405.1 Brachyalestes nurse
TTTTCATTGTGGTCCTATATTATTTAGAACAAAACTGAATTTATTAGAAGCTAAAGAACACATCTTAACCAGGGGTGTCTATAATTATGGAGGGCAGTGTATAGAGCGTTTTAGGTCTGTTGCTATAGATAAGAGTAGCAATGGATTGACAGTCTTTTTATATGGAATCTGATAATAACTTTCAGATGTGAAGTCTGAGAGTGCCTGTGTTCTACAGTAGCAGTCCCAGTTCCTGCTTGTCATCATGAATTATGCACCATTCTTTACAATATATTTATTTATTATTTGTCTTTCAAGATCAAAATGAATGCCAAACAAATTCCCTGTATAAATATTGTAGCACAGACACCAGGATGAAAGCGTAAGAAGCCTTGCATGAAGCACATCTTTATGTTCCTTTAAAATAGGGAAGAGATAAAAAAGTTTTCTTGAAGATTGTTTAAGCATATTGTTAGGACAATTATAAAAAGAAATAATCAGGAGGCATGTGTTTTTACTTGAACAACATCATATAGTTCTAAGTATTTAAGTAGCAATTTTGGTCCATTTTGGAAGACCCACAGTTGAACTGTGCACTTTGTTCAGTAAAGTAAAGCGGCCCCTTATGGTCATGCGTGAACACACCACAGCGCAGCACACAGTGTGAACAATGTGACATTTTTTCTCTGCATTTAACCCATTCACCAAGTGCAGCAGTGAGCTGCCACCAATGGGGCGCCTGGGGAGCAGAGTGTGGGGACGGTACCTTGCTCAAGAGTACCTCAGTAGTAGTCACGGGATCCAAACCCACAACCTTCTGATTTAGGGACAACACGCTAACCACTAGAGACCAGCTACCCCAGTAGCATTGTTGGAATTGATTTAATCAGAAATGTGTATGGTTTCCATGTGTTTAGTGTTTAATTAATTAGATAATTTTGGCAATTGTGCACAATTGTTTTGATATCAGGATGGTGGCACTTGTCCAATTAATCTTGCCATCTCTTTGGTGAGGTGTGAATTGTTTTCTTCCTCTTCTATTTTTGCCTCCCATTGCTCAATAGCAGCTCAACACAGAGCCACAAGACTTCCCATAAAACAGAGCCAAGAGTGTCTCATTTAATCTAAGCCAAACTCTTAGAGCTATTGAGAAATAATATATTATTTAATTGTATTAACAAAATATATCGATTTCGATTTTTTCAGCTGAAAGGCCACTAGGGTGCTGCAGAAAGGGACTACTTTTAAAATAGTGACTTTTTAATCCCACAAAGCTGACATTATGACATAATACTCATCTTGAGATTTTATGCCAAAGACGGAAAACAGTTCCAGGTTATTAAAGGTTATATAACAACCTGTAAATAATACTAATATTATAATTCCCTTGTGGTTACTTAAGTTTTAGATGCTGAAAAAACTAAAATGTGGGTAAATTATGGAGCAAAGTGTACTGAGCTACAAACCTGAGTTACAAACCTCTGCTTTAATGCTAGTTTCTCAGGAAGGAAGAAATAAACATAATGATATATTTAATATTCTAATCTCAGACACCTGACATAACTTAAAGAACTTGCAGGCAGATAAACAAATATGTGGCTTTGCATTGTACAAATGAGATTATACCCATTACCTAACTCCACATTCATCCATGAACCTAACTGCTCATAAATTTTAATTCCAGTTTGTTATGGGCTTGCATATGGCTGTAAGAGAGGGCTGTGCTTCTAAACACATGAGTCAGCTGGGTTGTGCAGCTCCAGCTTGTGGGTGTCTGTTTGATATCTTCCTTTGAAAATTTCACACAAGCATTTCTCACATCTTAATGTATTGCGGTGTCATATAAACTTAATTAAAACAAGTTACTGGGCATCTGTAAAGGTAATTTAAAACAACATTAAATGATTAATACATACATTTATCAAATTTTACATTTGGTAATGTTGCAAAGTGCCCGTTTAGGGAATATTGATAATAAATTCCTAACATTTTTGTTTAATAAATGAATGAATTGAATTAATTTTAAGGCCATATTTGTTAAGGATTACCAAGAATTTCTATATTTTGTTTTCATTTTAAATCCTAAGATCATTATAAATCCTAAGTTCAACAGAGTAATAGTTTATGTTCCAGATGCTTTTTTATGTGCTCTGGATCAAAAGTTGAATCTTTCTGTATAGGTTGTTGTTTGCTAATTTAATGAGAAATAAAATAAATTGGTTCGAGACAGCAGAATGTTTTCAGTTCAGATTACAGTCTTGTATTTGGGTTGTTGTAGTTCAAAAGTTTGATTAGTAATAAAATCAATGGATTTTTATGGGAGGGTAAAGAGATTCAGAATAGAGACATCATGTTTTTAGTTACGTCAATACATGAATAGGAAAAGCAGTCAAGTGCTTTCGGTAAACACCACAATCATTGGTTCAGAAAACATGAGTGAATCCAGTCTATATCTACTGGATGATGGAAGGATTGCAGGAATAATAGATAAGTGCTATCATTATGAAATGCAGTTATGTGGTTTGGGCCACAGATGAATCTTTATGCCAAGTTTGATGGCTGTCGCTTGAAAATTCAAGGATTAGAAAATCAATGAAGGATGGAGAGAGGAGAACAGATACAGACATAACGGGATAACAAGTGTTATCCATGAGATATATTTGAATCTATCTACTTGAGTTTGTCCATCATAGATTCAAGGACCTAGAAAATCAATATTTTTAAGCAAAGATGGAGGTTTTTAAAGAAGGCATAGCAGGGCTGAAATGTTGTCAAATAGTTTCGCCAGAATATTTATTGGAAGTTTTAGTAACAAGGTTGAAAAAATATAAAGAATAGTGAAATTGATGGGATGTTGGAGAACTAGATAGCAGAGTTATCTAAATAAGGGCTATCAGCATAAAATGCAGTCATATCCGTTGGCTCACCAACTAAATCTTCATGTAGAGTTTAATGGCTCTAGCTTGCAAACTCAAGAAGTGTCAAATTTTTGAGAGAAAAATGATAATGTTAGAAAAATGAAAGCTGTATGCAATGAAGTCCTGTGCTTCATCAAATGTGTAATTTGACAAAGTTTGAAGGGTCCAGTTTAAAATTTCAATTGTTATGGAAATCAGTGGGTTTTTATGGGCTTCTGTAAAAGAAAGGAAATGAAAGTTAAATGTGACTGCTCTCAGAGTAAAATGCAGACATGTGCTTTGGATCAAAAGCTGCACTTCAGCTTTGATAGAGGCAAATCATTCCACAGCAACATTTAACATGGAGGGCAGTGATGTATAAGGGCAGCATAAAAAGTGGAGTCTGAAATCATTTTACTGTACTATTTAAATGAAATCTAACAAGTTTAACTACAGGGTGAGAGGTATACCATGAAATACAAAAAAATAAATAAATGGCTCCAAAGTACATGAAAGCTGAAGATACCATATTTTTGGACTGTGTCAACATAATCTATTAAAATACATCAAGTGATTTGAATTTCTAAATAACCGAACTATGTATCACTTTAAAACTCAGTCTTATATGGATATTGTCTGCTAATGAAGGCAGAAGAAGTAAGAGGCAGATTATGGTTATAATCAGAATCAGAAAACTTTATTGGTCCTAGAGGAAACTGCTGATGTTATGACTGCACAGATAAACAGAGACAACAACAATATAAAATATAAAAGTCTAAATAAATCCAATAAAAATCTGCTGAAAAACTCAATATGAAATACACTGTGCAATACACATAAATGTTGGGTATAAATACTATAGATAAGTAACTCACAGTTCAGTGAATTAGTAATAACACAGGTGATGGTTAGGTGCCTGTTACTGCATGTAGTAGAGATCAGCAGTAGATCAGTAATATTGACAGTAGTGATATCCACATGGTAAGACTATTGCACATAATAATAATAATAATAATAATAATAATAATAATAATAATAATAATAATATAGCAGATAATGAAATGATTCAGCACTCATTAGGAAAACTGCTCATGATACTGCACATGATAAGACTATTGCACATAATAAGAGGTTGCACATAATGATAATGGTTTTAAGATGTAACTGTAAGATGTTGCTGTCAGAGAACCATGCTTAGCAGCATGGGATATGCTAACCCACTCTTAAAACAGGCAGCCCCATGGTTCAGTAATTAAACAAAGCGGACACAAAATAAGGAAAAACAGGTAAAACATGTAACCAAATGGGTGATTCTGGGAGTCATTGAGAGAATGTTGAGTTTTATCCAGCATGGTGTGTATTCACCAAACATTTTCCAAGTAAAACTTACTGTACTTCATTAAAACAACATAACAAATTCAGTTTTACTCAGTAACCGGCCTTAATTTAGCCTTACAAACTCAAAGCTTACTTTCTTACTATCAAGTAGTGGCAAAGCATTAACAAGTAATCTCTCATCAATCTCCTTACAAGAACCCCAAATTCACTCTTTATCCTGTCATTATATCTCTATTATTATACTATATTATATTATACTATATTATATTTCTATCACACACTGGAAAAAATACACTTTAATTTATTTTGAGTCTATAGTTAGCGTAGCCACTAGTAATACAGAATGTGTTTTTAAGTCTAGCACTTTCTTTAGGCGCTCTTTAGCTCTTTAGCTGTTTAGTCCTGTTTCGATGGTTGAAATGACAATGAACACCCGCTTGCAAACTAAATGTTCTGGGCTGAGACTGATGAGTGTCACTGACAGGCTTCGCCACATGGGATCATGTGCATTTGTTTGTCTGTGAGAGGGACTGAACTGAAGGCTGACTTCTAGTTGTGCACAGGGTCCATGCATGCTTGTTCGCTGGAGTGTCTGCATCACTCATCAATTACACCACCAAAACCCTAGTGCTGGAGTTGGAGTAAATAAATGGTACTTTCAGTGAAATTACTGTGACACAAAAAAGAGAGATGTTTCAATTAATGTTCAGCCCAGTTAAAAAATGCCACGAAATATACAGGCAAAATAAATGATCATTTAGTCAATTTAAGCATTCAGGAAAATTTAAATCATAGTAAAATCCTTCCTCTTTTCAAATTAGATTATATCAATGACAACACAATATCAAACCTGAGAAGATAATTCATCTTATAGCAAGGAGACCACCCCAAATAAATGGGTCCCTGAGTAATGATGTGACAAATCTGTTTCACACAAAACCCCTCAGACCATGGATGGATCTTTTTTGCTGCAAACGTATTCCATCTACTTCCATGATCATGGAAAAAATCACTATCAAAAAATGTTTCCAAAATGATTGAAAGTATAAAATGCAAATTAATGCTTTCCACTCTTTATATTCAAATATTTGGTCAAAATACAAATCAAGTCATAAATAGGTGAAGAAGCAGGAGTTCTATTAACAAAGACAGAACACTTGTCGCTATACCAGGTTTAGTGCGGTGAATTTCAAAAGACAAACTGTCTTTGTGCTTTAGAAAGTTTAGAATTCAAATTTATGGAAGAAATTCTCCCCTTTTATTAACAGGCAACCAGTGACTTTCATCAGCAATGATTGTGAATTGTAATGTTTAAAGCATGGAGGAGTTATGCATTTTAACAATATGCACAAACAGACAAATAGTATATTCGGTGTATGAACAAATGAATAAATGAATGAATGTTGTCTTTACACACAAGCTGTGAGGAGGTATTGTAGAGTTTGATGGAAGCTCGCAGAGTATTTTTAGCACATCATAGTGAAATGATCCAGTTGCTAAATGTGCTCCAGGATATTTCAAGGATGGGGAGAGTGGCTCACGATCCAGTTTTGCTATCATCCTTCATCCTTTTTCACTAACACCATCCAGCGAGTGCAGGGATGAAGCTAACCTTAACTAACCTGATCAGCCTGTTCAAGTATTTGACATTCTTCAGAGTGACTTTGCTCCTGCAGCATAAGACAAGAGCACTGGTAGGTGAAAGAGTACTAGCACTATTATTTATAAACTGTAAGAGTGATAAGGCACTGAAATCTAAAATCTATGGGCTAAAAACTCTGGAATAATAAATAAAAAAGGCATCGACTACTGTGTGAAAGGATTATTGGGTTCCACCGGTTTGATCATTTTAGGAAATTAAACATCTTGGATTGTGGGGGCAAAGAGAGGAGTAAGGTGATGCATGAATGTGAGAGATGTTTATGAAAAACAACAACAACACTACTGGGATTTGGATAAAAGGCAAATTATTCCCTCTTCTACAAAAAAGTTTGCAAACACATTTAAGATCGTAATTATATACAATAATCAGCCATAGCATTAAAACCCCCTCGTGCCACTTAAAGTACTCTGACCCATTGAGCATAGGACAATCATTTATTTGCTAAGAATTAAAAACTGTTGCAGACATAGGGACTTTGTTGCTAGATTTAGCAACTTTTATTTAAACAAAATCACTGAGCAACAAATCCAGTGACTTTTTGGACAAAAGCTACTTTCCATAGAACAGGACCTGCTAAACTACCCTATAAGTGAGTGTCACACCTCTCTCTGCATCTTCTCTGTGCACTGAGCGGCAGAGCAACATATTTATTTCACCCATATAAATTGCTTTTGATCCCCATCAACAAATCAGTGATGAAATGATGAAAATGCAATAAAGACACAAGGCAAAATACTTATTTTTAAAATTGTTTTACTTTAAACAAACAAAGGTGTAATTACATTAAAAGGAATTTAATTTATATCTGCACTGGGTGCATTATATGAAGTTTAGTTTCCAACAATTAGACATGACAACCTTGTCTTCAATTACTTTTTTTCAACATTTGCATCAGAAGCTTAAGTAGATTGTATGAAATCTTACAATAATAAACCCAGCCTCCAATCCATACTAGTATTATGATGTTTCCTGCTATTGTGAATGTGATTTCTTGACTGTTATACTATTGTGAAATATTGTCATTAACTTGGTCTCTGTCAAAGCCACTTGAATTCTTTTGGTTGGCCTTTTGTCTGCTTCCAGCACATCATCTTCAACAACTGACCATTCAATGGCTGACTAATTTATCCCATGAATTAAACAAGGCTATTCACTTCACCTGTCAGTGGTTTTAATGTTGTGGATAATTGCTGTAAATGTGTCAGCATTTTTTACTTTGTTTCGGCCTGTAATAATTAGCTTTTAAAGTTTAAAATACAGTAGAAGAAAAAGAACCTTAAACTGGAAAAGCCATCTGAACATGCGCTTAATCTCTTGATTTAAAAAGTCTTTTGAACACGATAGCAGACCTGATAAAATTAGTCATGCTGTAGCGAGGAGACCACCCCCAGTAACTAGAGTTATATAAAACCTGAAGATAAAGGCAGTACACACAAAACCGTGGACAGATGAGTTTTGCTGCTTCTTTTATTTCCACTGTTATTATCATGGAAAAATATCTTCAGAAGAATCAAAATCTGATCATTTAAAATGATCTAGATGTTCCAAGGGCATGAAAGAATAAAATGCAAATTCATGCTTTCCACTTATTCTATTTAAATTCAGTTATAACACATTCATGTCTATGCAGTCAATATGTTTTACACCTTATGCCAAAGTACTATGTAAATATCAACCCTCTGTGAAGAGGCAGGAGCACCGCAAACACGACGACAGAACGCTTATGACTGCTTATTGGATTTAGTGCAGGGAATTTCTATTTACAGACAAATTACTTGTACTTTCAAGTCATGGCTGTTGACTACACTAATCCTATAATGTTCTGAGGAGAATCTGATTATTATCAAGCCCCCAGAGCAGACGTCATAACTAGAAGAACTTTAAGACACATTAAGCACTCTAGCACTGTGGAATGATAAAACGTATTAGTTTATCAAAGCAATTAACATGTCATCAATGAACTTGTGTCTAGGCAAAGCCTGTCTGGGTAAAATCGGCTGTTACACCTGGATCTCATGCAATTTGATAAATAGAGAGGTGGATGGTGTGAAATATGGGTGACAAAATATGATAACTAGCTTTTAAAGATTAAAATACAGAAGCGGAAGAATTAGAAATTAGTTTGAGTAAGTTTTATTCAGTTTTAAACTTTTACATTTTTAACACTTCAGCTGTAGTTCCTAGAGTGAGTTCTCTTTACTTGCTACAATGACTCTCTTTCCCAAATTCGCCCTAGCGATCAGTGTAAGACTGTAGAGTGCCCACTTATCAGTTTGAAAAACTGGATCCTTTTCACCCTTGAAAATGCCATTGCTGTTCGAACTTTACACACTGGTAAAGTTACATGGTTTCATTCTCACAATGTTGGTTCAGAAGTGATGAAATGCATTCTGGTGGGCTGGGGTTTGAATGCCAAATCTTATTCTTCTTACTAGTCTGTTAGGCAATGGATTCCAATGCCACACCGGCTTATGTGGAATATTTCCAGCGTGAAGTTATTACCAGACTCCCTTACCTCCTGCCTCCCACTGCTGTCAGTGCGGAGCAGCATGCAAATACAGGAAGCGCTCGCATCCTGAAGCATGCGCTTCTCCTCCCCAGTTTGCTAACCACTCAGTGGGCACTCCAATAGAGTAAATACCAGGCCTGTCAACGTCCACTTCTCTTTGCAGGAGTTGTTCATTTTTGACCTTTCCTTTATTAGATTCTTGTTTCGAGTGGGGATGGTTTTGTTCCGCTGCTGCATTTTATTGGGTTAAGTGATGGGAATAGATTCTTTTTTAGTGTGTGAAACCAGATGTCAGGGAGGGGGAAAACTGAGTGATGACCATCGGTGTAAATCCTTTTCATTCCATTTCATTTATTTCACACTTTTTTATGGTTAGGGAACCTTCACTCATGAAACACACTCAAAAAATCCTCTAGGTAGCTGTAGGGTGTTTTTTTCTCCTTATTTTCAGGCATCAGGAATTTCAGGAATGTTACAATATGTAAAATTGTGCAGTCTGTTACACATAAGACAAATGTAATCAAATGGCAATTTTTCTGCTGCTCTTATTTTCTGCTGTGCTTGCTTTACTGCCTTCACACATGAGAAATTAATATGGCAAGTCATTTTTTTCTTTCTTTGTTATATGAAACTTGCATAGCTGCTTTATTTTGGTTTCATTAATAAGATATAAACATCAGCACATGGAGAGAAAGTTTTCTTAGCCTGGGGGACTTGAAGCTGAAACCCACAGGTGTCTTGAAGTTTCATTGTCATGAATATGAAAAGTATAGTTGTTATATAACCTCACTATGTAAAGGAAAGCAAGATGTGGTCTAAAATGTCAACTAAGTATGTGTGCCTATTTTGAATATGTGTCACAGCTGTCTTGTTGAAGTGCAAGAGTTGTTTTCAATTCGTGACTTGACTAGCTGTTAGCGTTTCATGAACATACTCATACGCAAATTTCAACTAAAGACTACTTTGGTTACATTCAGCTGTAAATGGTTCTTTCCAGAACAGTGTAAATGTAGATGATCCTCATCTTGGGTTACAAGACCTCGAGTTTTTCCAGCTCACAGCAAACGTGACTCATCGCATCCAATAATTAACCAGCTCTGAGAGAAGAAATAGTGGGGGTTTAAATTTTAGGTCTAAAATTAAGAAACATTGGTGTTTCCATACTGTATATAACAGAATATTTTATGGACTAATATTTTGTACTTCTCCCACCCTTGCTACCTTGTTATGCTCAAGTGGGACACGTGACAAAGGGGGCAAAGGCAAGGACATGTACATGTTCTGTACATAACAGAATATAACAGATATTTATATGAATTGCCCATCTTATCAGTTATAACATTGTGCAACTTTTGACTAGATATTTTTATGTCATTAACTATTCTGAACCCGGCCTTGACACTATATGCATTCGCACCATTGTAACATACTTATATGCCATTATCATGATTGTATCACTGCTGTGCTGAGGATGATTCACCATCCATACTATATCAGGTCAGCACTGGTGGTTCGCTTCCCTTCTTCATAGGCCACAGTCACACTTATGTATGTACCTAGTGACTATTGACCCCTCTATTTAGGTATCTGTGAACTTAAAATTAGAAAGCTCCAATTATTTCAGACCATGCTGGAGAAATACATGGATGTTTTTGATCTTACATTTTTAATTTCACCATATTTAGTTTAGTTTCTTCATATTAGTGGAAAAAAGTGTTGCCCCTTACAGTAACTGGTTGTATAGAAAATAAATAACATGGTCTTTAAATAGAAGAAATGTAATTGAATAATAATATTGAAGTATTAAAAATGATCACACTTTTACTTTGGTTCAGTTACTTCAGGATATTTTTGTACAGTGTCATATGGTACATTATTATAATTTCAGGAGACTTGAAATAGGGACATACGCTTCTCTACCTTTTGTTTATATTCCCCTACCTCTAATATATAGTTTCCTATCTTACACACACACACACACACACACGCACATATACACATAAAAACATCTCAGCATTTTTTATACACTTCTGAACCAACTGTTCCTTTCTGTCCTAAAAGGCCTTCTTTAAAGAAAGGTCAAAATTTTCAAACGCGTACACTGTGCACCTAGGCTCCATGACGAAAATAACTGAAGACCCAAATAAGAGCTGTGGGCTGAAGTAAAGGTTTGTTATGAACATTCTCTTGCTGTGAGCTGTCTTTTGGAATCAAAACAGTTGTGTTTACAACTCCATAACTTTTTTTTTTTATTCATTTCTTTATATTTTTGTGTTTTGTTTTTTGTTTTTTCTCGCAAAAATACATTCAGTTGCTTTAATTCATTAATCTCCAAATGCGGCAGCAGCAGACAGAGAGAACATCTGCCGAATGAGAAAGGGAGACCAAGTTGTGCTTGTACAGTGGAGTACAGTGTTAGCTCAGCCTGTAGGTGATTCAGACTAGTTGTGCAAGCCTCTGCCCCCTGATACATATTCTAGCACACAGAAGTGTGGGAGGGAAGAAAGAGACAGAATTGGGACATGCAGTGACTGGAGCCCTGGAGTAGGACTTCCTGAACTGGTGAAAAATCACATATACAGGCACGCTTGTTCACACAAACACACACACACAAAGGAAAATGAGGATATTTGTGCATGACTGTAGCACTTCAGGCAGAGATGCCATGTCTAATTCGAGAAGAGCATGGCTGTGTGCCGAGCACAATCAGAGACAAAAACCTGAATGTCATGGTTGCACTGGTATTTGTTTTCTATGTTGTCTCACAAGCTGATATGAAACAAACAATGTCTTAGCTTTCTCTGTTTCTGTTTTATAGAATAGGGCTCTTCACTGAAGCAGCAGGAACACCGACAGTTGATGGTTTCTCTACTCTGTAGTCATTTCTAAGATAAACAAAGTCCTTACCCGAATGATTTAAAGAAATACAGTCGATTGACAAATAAAAAAAAGTGTCCTAGCATGTAGTAAAAATCCATAACATGTGAATTCTACAAGTGTTTGGAATTGAACAGCAATAGCATAGGTTTCTTCCAAAACAGATTTGCTCAGTTAGTGTGTTAAGGAAGGTGATGAAGGCTGCCAATGCATCAGACCACAATCTTCAGTCGAGATCTGGTGACTGCATATGAAAGCATATTCTGTACAAGAATGTAAGTGTGTGTGGGACAGTACAGGCCTGAATGCTTGATCCTTACAGTGAAGGGGGTTTGGTGGCTCTGTTATGCTGTGGAGGGCACTTTACTGGCATAATTCAGGTCCAAGGACAAGTGGAGAGCGGGCAAAAGTCACTGGAAATCAATACTGATCTTTTATCCTGTTATGAAACATTTCTATTCTGGTGGAAGTGGTCTTTTATAGGAGGACAGTGTCTCCATCCACAGGGTACAAGCATCACCTACAGACTTAGGAGTATAAAAATGGTAAGAATCCTGTCCTGTAACCTTCAACATCACCATATGACAGCTGAACTACTATGGGAGGTTTCGGATGTGTTAGGCAGTGCTCTCTACCATTATTTTCAACACACTAACTGAGGGAATATCTTTGTGAAGTCCCATCCCTCCAGTAAAGCTGCAGAGTCTTGCAGAATCTATGTGAAGGAGCACTGAAGCTATTCTGGCAGGTCATGGTGGCCCAACACCTCACTAAAACATGTCATGTTGGGTTTTCCTTTATTTTGTCAGCTGTCTGGATGTTACAGAAGACATTGCTACTCTCACATGAGTTTAACAAGGTGGCAAAGGTTCAGTTATGAATTCTAAAAAAATACATTTTGGACGTTCTAGGTTATAATTAATGTCAAGCCATTCATTTCAGTGCAGGTGAATTTCAATCACGCTCTGAATTTACAATTTAAATTCAGCGAACTAGATTTTCGTGACGACACCTGACTGGGTATGACATTTATATTAATGTATGAATTTGTTCATATATATTTTATCACTATTGTTTCCAAAGCAGAAATGAGAAACTAATACACTGAGACCAAACACATAAAATCTCTTGCTGCATTTGATACAAGGGAAATGCGATTTTCATCAATTATGCAGCATCAACAGGCAATATGCTGACTTGTCTGCTCCAGCATTTCTCCTCTCAATGCACCATATTTGTTTCTGTCACTTCTTCCCTGGTCCGTTTCACATGACCATATAACTAATCTAACATTACAAATAACTGAACACTGAATTTAATTTGCTTTCCTCCCCCGCCATTTAATGTGCTTTCTATCAAATGAAAATGGCTGCCATCCAGAATCAATCTTTGGTTACTAAATGTTAAAGACTGATGGGGAAAGTTAGCCAAAGCTCAACTTAATTGCTCTGGAATGTCCTTGAGAAATATGCTCCATCCATGCCAAGTGTTTTTTTTCACCTCTGTCTCATCTTCATATCTCCGTCTTTATACAAATATATCACTGTCTCTCTCGCTCTCCCCATCCCTGACAGTTTCTCCATCGCTCTTTCCCTTCTAGGCATTTATCTTCTCGCATAGTGTCTCAGCCACCTCTTGAGTAATCAAAATAAGTTGTCAAGCAGTTTTGCAATCAGGTCACCACTGTTCGCTCAAACACATTCTGGTCAGTTTGGAGAGGGAACTCTGTTTCGCAGTCCTACTCCTGGCGACCCACCTCACCACACAGTGCTCCTCAACAGATCCAGCCCATCAACTGTTTATGGAGCCTTTCATGAGCTGGATCAAGTCAGTTCAAGCAAAAAATATTTGAAACTGTGCCATATGTTGCCAGGAGCAGGTGGTGGTCTACTAGCAAAGCTGTTTTACACAGCCCACATCTCTGCTTCTTTTGATTACTCCCCTTCCTTTGAATACCTGAGAGTGTGCATTGCTGTAGGTCGCGAGAGGCAGGACTAAGAATCACTGCCCTGCAGCATTCTTGCTTGTTCTGTGCTGCCATTTTGCGCGCAGCTATGATCTTGGAAGTAGTCGCTCATGCTGCATGACACTGTTCGAAATAACCAGCACATAAGCAGCAGCACACAGAGAAACATTTGACAGGGTCGTCTCTACGCGCTTTGATTATTCTTCCAGAGACCTTGCGTGCACGCACACATGCACCGTTTGTTCCAGAAGGCGAAAGCTTTGACGTGGGCTGTGTTTTGCTGAGGAACGAGTGAGTTGTAAACAGACTGACACACTGGTAAACACAGAGTGTTAAATTAGCTCTGCAGGACTCCTGGCTGCCAAGAAGATGGGAGAGCATTCATGCTCATTTCCTCTTTCACTATTCTCTTGTCTCCCTTTCCAACTAGCCCGTTCTTCTGCTCTCTTGCTCCCTTCCACTTGTTCCCTCATTTAGCATATCGCTCTTCAGTATATCTCTCTCACGCAAAAAATTGTGTGGGGGCTTAATGAGCCTTTGACATTTCACAAGCGGCAGACGATGATTCTCTTGCAAGTGAGCGGCTGTAGGCTATTCAGTACAGCAGGCCTTCACACTTCTTACTTCACGATATACACTCACTTTTAAAACTATTTTCGTCGTTTGGAAATGCTACCTGAACTGATGCTCACAAGACTTAATGCAGCAAAGAATATTAGTTTGGACCATTGTAGAAAAGTGAATCCCTAACAAACCTGTCAGTGTTGACATGGCGTCAAATAATGAGCCTTACTTAAAAAAAAAACCAAAAAACTGTAGCCTTATAAAACTGAACTGTGCACTTCAGACACAGTAAAGGGTGTTTCAGTGAAAAAGCTAAAAAAAAAACCTGAAATGGATAAATAATAAATCTGTAATGTGACTATGATGTGTGCTACTCTGCATAATAGGTAATCCAGCTAAAGTTCTAGTAAGTGATACAAAAAATTAGTTCTTTTTAAAACTTCAGCTAGATTAGCTGACATCAGTGAATGCACTAGCTAGAAAACTGGCTTTCCAAATAGTGATTTTGTTTCCTTTCTTTAAACACCACATTTATGGCATATAAATGGCCCTCAGGGTGGTTGGGGCTCCAGGGTTGGGGGTTAGAATCCAGGTCCTGGTCCTGTGTATGTGGAGTTTGCATGTTCTCTTCATGGTGGTGTGGGTTTCCCCGAATAAAGCCATTTCAAACTTTACTGCAAGCCGCGAAAGACCAAGTCGAGCTGCAAGTCAGTCGACATGTGACTCGAATGCAACGTCAGTTAGAGTCACTGCCTCGAGTTTACCATTTCTTGTGTGTTCAATTTTTATTTTAATAGAAATTGTCCAAAACCACCTGGAATTAAATCTCAATCTTTTAGAATCTTAAGAATGTTTTGTTCTTGTTTCTCTCCTGAAAAAAAAAATCAAATATATTTAATTATTTAACAAAGTGTCCGGCTCCTGTAGTCAAAGGAAGCATGAACAGGCACTGAAAAGAGGATTTGATACGGTTTCTTTTATTTCTTTCTTTTTTCTTTCTTTCGTTTCTGAGTTTCCACACTAGGGAATCTGACTTATGAAAATAAGTCCTTTAATAACAAAACTGCAGCTTTCCCTTTACGTGGCGTGAACTTTCACAAAAGACCCTATCCCTCCGGGTCCGAGGCTGCTGAGCCGTACTGTCCAGTCCACCTTCCCCTTAGCTCAGGGCACTTGACTTGTTCCTCTCACAGCAGGGAACTTGCCGTCCACGCGACAGAACTGCAAAACA
>JBBPCY010000007.1:7525050-7544831 GCA_037974405.1 Brachyalestes nurse
CCAGGTCCGAGCCCCTAGTGAGTAAGCCAAATGCGACAGAGGCGAGGAAAAATTCCCTCAGCTGGAGGAAGAAACCTCGGGAGGAACCAAGACAATGTCTTTGGACTGAGGGAGAAACCAAAGACCCTGGAGGAAACTCACGCCACCATGAGGAGAACATGCAAACTCCACACACACAAGGCCAGGACCTGGATTCAAACCTCCAACCCTGGAGGTGTGAGGCAACAGGGCTACCCACTGTGCCACCGTGGGGCCATGTATAGTATTTATTTAGTAATGTACCCATAATTCATACCAAGTTCTTCGTAATAATCTGTATTTCCAGGTTACTGAACTGACTGTTTTATTAATGAAATTGGTTAAGTCCACCCTTATTTGTGAAAGTCTTGAAGTGAAATATCCACAGAAACCTAATGAGAAAAAGTCTGTTGTTAAGATCAGCTTTTTCCTGTAGTTTAACCTCAAAGAACCTTTGGCAAAGAACCACAAATATCATCTGATGAGTATGCAGTTGCAGTGCCCTCCAGAATTGTTAGCGTCCTAATATGAGTGAAAAAGGCAGCTGAAAATTCTTCATAATGTTTAACAAATGTTGTCTTTGTTCAGGAAATAAAGAAAATATATACATTCCAATTATATCACCGCAAAATGAGTGACAGGTGATCACAAAATAAATTTTATTCTCTAAAAAACATCATAATTATCTTCACCCCCTCATTTGGTCTTCACTTGTAACATTTTATTTTACCTGAGAACACAGAAGAAGGGATTTCCCACAGTGCGGGATTTCTCCAGAGTCCTTTTGATTTTGTGTTCATGTAACTCTTTTTGAGCGGATTTTGATGTGTGTTTTTAATCATTGTCCTGCTGGAAGATCTAACACTGACCAAGTTTTCACATCTTGGCAGAGGCAGCCAGATTTAGATTTAAAATCACTCTGGAATCTATATGTGTGTGAACATTACTTTGGAGGAGAAACAGTCCCACAGCATCACAGATCATCCACTATATTGATACTGATAGTGATAATGATATTGATATTGAAAATAAGGGCTTTTTCTGTGGCCATCTTTATTTCTGCACCAAAGCCACTTTGAGTGTTCAGAGTCAAAGAGCTCAGTTTTTTACCAGAGCACCAGTGGCCACTGGCAAACTCCAAGCACGTTTTTTAAGGGACTTGGACCCTGTGTTACCTAATTTTTACACCCCAGTGAAATATTCTAATTACTGTTTCAAAATGTTACAAAAAATTAAATATGCATGGGATCAAAATGTATTTGCATTGTCATAATTCAGATTTCATTCTCATAATTCAGATCATGGGAATGCAAAATACCTTGACTATTGAGTATCTAACTGTTGATTCCACGAGTGATTCAAGGTGACTGAGTGCAATTTCAGAAGGAGACCATATTTGTCTTAAGATGCCTTTATATCTAATGCAATAGGCCTCATTTCAAATACGTGCTTCTTATTTTAATCCCAGGGAGCTCAAGTGAACATATTAAATAGGAATAAGAGCAAGTTGTTGCTGCTAGAAACTGGGTTGGCAAAGCTTAAAAGACTTTATGTGAAAATGTGCGATATACTGCAAAAAACATGCTTACTTGCATGTAGGACATATGCCTAAATAAAAACCACTTGCATTTGAATCTATGTTTGAACATCACATACCTCACGTGATGCTTCTCAAATTATTGCCTGTTCTTCAGTGTCAGTCATCCAAGTCTGACACAGTTCTTATTCCCTAGTTTACTTTCACCACCATGGGTCTGGAAAATGGAAAGTGATGTGCCAGCCTTTCAATTTATAACCTCCCTTTGACAGCCATTGTCTTTCCACAGGAAAGCTGCAATATACAACTCTGTCAGAAGCCAGCAGTCTGTCATCTTTATTCTGGGGTGTATACTTGGGCTGGGGTGTATAGTTGGAGTAACACTGCTTGTTGTCAAGCCATCAACAATATAGAGAGTATTTGCTCAAACCCAGGAGCACACAGTAGAGCAGGAATACGTAACGTGTATACTGGAATTATTTTCAAAGGTGGATGGCCAAAAAGTGTTGACATTCATACATGAGATGGCACACACACAATCAAACCATCCACCTGACCCAAAAATCGTTCCATCCATCCATCCATCTATTTATCTATCTATCTATCTATCTATCTATCTATCTATCTATCTATCTATCTATCTATCTATCTATCACTCTGCCTGTCATTCTTTCTGTCTGTCTGTCTGTCTATCTATCACTTATCTGATGTTTGCGAAGTGAATGTGTTTTGGTGAGTATTTGATATTTGTTTGTTAGTAAATATGCTGTTTGTTTAAAAGGAGATTAGAGGTTAATAATAAAAATGAAAACATGTCTTTGGAAGGTGAATATGTTTTGATAATTTTTTTAATACTGATATTTATTAGTGTAAATATAACATTGACAGAAGTATATAAGAAAAACAAAAATTTTTGTATACTACAGTGACTGTGTATTAATAAGCAAATTTATTTGCCTTTCACGCCTATATATTTTCTGTTTTTCTTTTTGGTTTAACAATGCATGAATTTATATGGATCTTTTTACAGAATAAAGTAAGATATCTAGATAAGCTCTAGCTGAGTGTTTTTAGAGCCATTTGCTAGACTGATGAATGTAAAGTGGACTTTGAAAGATCAGTCGTTTCATGCCGAGCCTCATTGTGATCATAGCGGTTAATTCTGTTAAAGTTCATTGCTTCATCCCTTTCTATCATTGTTATAATCACTCTACTGTAAACATGAATGCAGCATATTGGCTTTGCACTAGTTTGCAGGCTGGTGTTTTATGGTTCATTTCATTTTTGTTTTCTTTGGAAGTGCATTCGGCCAGTAACCATGGTTATAAGGGTCATATCACACGGGTCATTTGTGGATGTGCCTGTAACTACGAGGGTTTTCATGTGAAAAATGGAAATATGCACAAATCATTGGTGAAATAACCTTTAAACACATTTTGTCTTAATGCACTCAGAATAAGTGAGAGCAGCAAGTTTCAAAATGAGCCCCTTGGGTGTGATTAAGAGCAAGAGCCATCCAGTGTGATGGTCTGAATTTATTTATTAGCACAGCCTCACTTCTTGTGCATTAACCCTTACATTATGAAGTGATTCAACCTGATTTCAGGCCTGGGAGGCGCTTCACTTGAATGCAAGACTTTTTTCCTCAAAGGCTGACCATTGCAGTCTAATTTAATTAACTTTGATAAGCAGCAGTGGATTAAGCTTGCAGTGCACTAAAAGTGTTGAGGGGATTAGGAACTTTTTGGACACAACATCTCCCAACATGTCGTACAGTCACTGTTTGACAGTTCATGCAAATATAGCTTCCTATATTATGTAAGCTGTGCATTATCTTGCATTTTGGCCTGATCTCTGCAAAGGCAAAAGAAATAGACAGTGTCTTTTGCAAAAGCTTCTTGGATGACTGTATGTGTTATCCAATTGTATTATATACATTTTCACTATATAGTTCAGTATATATGGGTAACCAAGAGAAACTGAGGCTGTGTGGGGAGATATAGTCAAGAGTTTTAAAAATCAGGAAACACTAAATAAACTGTGACTTTTTGCACAGTGCTTGAGAAATGCTGCACTCAAATGTTTATATTTGCATTTAGATAAAACTTTGCCCAAAGCAACTTACATTAACTGCTAGTAGGGACTGGGGCGAACTGGGTTAAGCACTTTGCTTAAGGGCATAATCACAGCATCCATAGGCTTAGACAAGTTTTCCCTTCAGCTTTCTACAGATACCATTTAAAAATACATTTTTAGACCTGAATAGTTTAGATATGACAGCAATAGGGGCAATACGTGCCTTTAAATTTGTCTTATGATCAAATCTTTTGAGAAGGGTCTTGTTTAGACGCAAAGTACCCCACAAACCCCACTCACTCAAATTTAGCAAGCTAAAGATGCTCCACAACAGGGCACTGTCATGTGATGTGGGGCGGTGGGGGGCTGTTTCAAACCTAAAATGTAGTTTAACTACATTAATAACTACAACATATCTAGTAACAGGGATATTTTAGCAATAGTATAGAAATAAGCATCAGTCTGTCAGTGGTATTGGAATTGGCAAATAATGCCATGCAGTGGGATTTCAGTTCAAAATGAACTTTAATCCAATACTATTTTCAGTTAATTGGCTAACTAGATAACGCATTACTGAACTGGGTACATATTATGACTCAACAAAATGAGAGTAGTGTGTGTAATGTGTATTAGTTTTGAGAATCAAAGCTCAAGTATTTCTTGGTGCTTTAAGAGTGGTGTTTTGCATCATTGACACTGTGATCTTGTTAAGTGAATATTTCTATGTGATAACACTTTACTGTTGCTGTTAGAACAAAACCTTATATTTCCAAACAGGTAACTTTACATGAGAAGGGGAAAAAAATTGTTAAATTTTAATATAAGGTAACCTAACAAGATTTTATTCTAAATCCTTTTTGATATGTTGGCATGATATTGGAAGTTTTGTTCTGACAGCAGTACGGTTTACTGTGTCTAAAATTCAAACAATGAATGCTTTGTGGACAGTGTCAAAGAGAAAGAGTGAGAGAGATTCTACACATAAATGTTTTGCTGTTGATTTGACCTTTATGGTATTTTTACTGAAATTTGTGGTGTGTATACTCACTTGATTGCAAGACCAACCCATTTCCATCCAAAATCAAGTTTCAGGAATGCACTAAGGACAGCCAGGACTGAACTGTGGCTGCTTCGCACCGCTAGAGCATTCTGCACTGCAGCCATGGGGCCACATTTGTTTTGCTGATTAGATTTCGCAAGAGCGAGACAAAAACGCTGCAAGGTCATACGAAAGAAGCTGGTTTTCAGGGTCATTTTCTTCCATGCTGAAGCAGATGGTGTTGGAAGCAAAAGCCTCAAGAGTCTCCCTCCATCTCAAGTGGATGATTGTCTTTTCATAATGGACTATTGACATGCATACCAGCTCTTAAAGCTTGCAGCTTGTAATATTATCTTCTTTGTCTTACATTATGCAGCAGTTCATGTTAGCAGTACAAAGCGTACAATAGTGGCACATGTTGGGGTTTGGAGTGTCAGCTCTGTAGTCGGGGTGGTGTGTCAGTACTGCCTCGCTGCTGGTGGGATTGTTGGCAGCATCACTCTGCACAGTGTCAGAATAGGAAGCAAACTCCAAAGTTGACCTGACTACTGGAAGAAAGGCTTTATTCCTTTGCCAAAGCATTCTCACACACATTCTAATAAGCCAGAAAAATGCGCCTCTTTTCAGAACAAGGCTTGCAATTCGGCATTGCAGACATACTGTGAAATGTTTGGACAGGAAAAATCAGAAAGTTATTAAACATTTCATCTCGTGCCATATGCTAACGTTCACACAATGTGCCCAAAGGCAGTACATGAAAGATTATGCATTTAATCTTCATAAATCCCATTCATTTCAGTCAGTTTACATAAATTCGTAACTAGTTTTAGGATAGGCTTTTGTTCATGAAGGCACTATAAAAACAACAACAGACTGTCAGTAATAAGTAGACTGTAGCGTATTGATCCATCAGACTACCAGTTGATCTGGGTGATGCATTTGTTTGCTGATTTGGAGTGAAGTTTAGGGAGTTCAAGAGTTACATATGAGTTTGGTTTGTTTGTACCCTTCTCTCTCTCTCTCTCTCTGGCTGAAGAGTACTGCCATGGCTATTTGTTGTGTTCTCAGCTTGTTTGGAAGTGCTGATGTTAGGATGCACTTCAATTTAGCTAATTTACCTGCACAGTCCTTAACTTAGAGTTGTGTTTGGTACTGCCAGCACACTCCCTGACTTAGTTTGACAAGAGTGGCTTGTTTATTTTGTATCACTCAGAGTTTCAGATAGATAAGGGAGGATTGCCTATACATTTTCCAACGTGTATGATTCTAGTTTTGTGTCTTCCCTACGTAAGATTGTGGGTGTTGCATGGTTTAGTAGCTACTGGTTTAGTAGTAGCTACATGGTTTGGATTAAAAGTTTTTTATTTAATTGGCTAAATAGTTTTGTGTGTGTGTGTGGGTGTGGGTGCTACTCCCCACACTTTCATTCTCTCAGAGATGAACTAAACACTGCATAGCCATTGTGTAAATGTTTACATTTATAATGTTAAATTCACTGGAAGTGTTTGTAGTGCACGCAATAATTAGTTTGTAAATAATTAGTTAGTAAATCGTTTGGCTGGTCCTTGCATCTTTTGCCCCTTTTCACCAGTTCAGATTTGAATACTACATGATACAGAGCCAACAGCACCCTAAAGATAAGCCAAGGCCATGACAGTAAGACAATATTCACCTGCCTTATTCTTAAATAACTTCAGATTGCCTCTGACTGACTTCTGTACACTGTTCTAGATATGAAGCCGTGCAGGAAATCACACCCATATATTCGAAAGGAAAAGATAATCGGGGCACAAACCCAGAGCTGTGAAGTTTCTGTGGATTTTTCCTTTTCTCAGTTCTCTGGTAAAAAACATTTGAAGTTATATTATATAACAAGTACACAGGACCCTGTGTACTCAACAGTGATTTATTTCTAAAAAAAAATTTTAAAGCTTGTTACTTTTGTCCTTTGCAGCACTGAACAATTAGGAAGCTACAGGCTTTGACTTTCTACACTAAAACTGAATAAACAAAGAACTAAATTGTGCATTTTTAGTGAAAATGTCATTTGATAATTTCATCTTATATAATGTGAGTAAAGAGTGAGGTCTTTAATGTCTGTCTGTGGGGAAATATGTAGGAACACATATAAAAACTCCTTACATGAAGTGTTTTGATTGTCTTTTAACACAGTAAGTGCATTTATAGTATTATGTGTCATGTATACAGCATTCAGAGCAAGTCTTAATGAATCAATCCTCCTGTGTGTGGGCAAATATCAGATATTACAGTCATGAGACATTTTGGGAACTGAGAGTGATCACAACAATCTGCCTATAAAGCCTCGTAATCTGGATTGAAGCGTTTACTGAGCTCAGTTTTAGTAAGTCAAAATATTTGCATAAATATCTTATCTTTTAATTAGATAAGTCTCAAATCATGCCCCAGCACTATGCCTTTGTGTGGGAAGAGTCTTGTTTGATTGAAAGTAGTTTAAGGAGACATTAACGAGAGAAACGCCGGAATTATGTGAATCGCTGAACATCAAGATATCATTGCAGTTCTAATCTCAAGTGGCCACTCCTATTGGATAAGTGTGCTTCATTATCAGTTCACCCAAACACCAGTAATGAATGCAGCTCAGACATTTTAAATGTTTTTTTTTCTCTAAGCTGTGGTGCAAATGCAGCTGTGAAAGTTTCAATTTATGCTAAACAAACAGAATTTTAAAAAATGATGGGAAACACAAGCCAAATTTAAAGCTAACAAATGCTGGCAGCATTTATGGTGTCTAATTAGAGTTAATCAATCTGTTGATTACAAATTTCATTCCGTTCCTCTACCTGCTCATTCTCTCCCTATCCATCTGTCCTTCTTCACTCCGGCAACTGTTTCCTTTCTGACTGAACTACATCTCAGGAGTAAATCAGAAAAAAACGTGAAACATATATGAATAAGGTAGGAATCTTTTTTTTCTACAAGAGAAAATGTGAAATTTCCATCTACATGAAGGCAGGTTTTAACCAGTGAATAGCATAGCATAGCGTAGCGTGCATAAATGTGTGCACAGCTCTTCCTACGTGCGTCCTTCGTTGTCATCCAGTAGCTGCCTGCAAAGCCTAAGTGTTTAGAGAGAAGCTTGTGCCTGTCCAGAGCACTGCTTATCACATGCAAATCCTGTATTGCTACCCACTCCTTCTACAAATTTGCATGGCTCTTTTCTCCTTCTGAGAAATGTTTTGTACCAACCTCTTGTTCTATATGGATCTTCACATATCTTCTAGAGGCTTTAGGGAGAAGTATGGAAATGAACTAAATTGTGAATTAGTTTTGAGAATCAAAGCCCTATATCCACTCTCAACATGTTTTCATGTTCTGTTCCATCATCTCTAAGATCTCTTGAGACCACTTTTACCCTGCAATGGTACAGTCTCAGACTTTAATAGTGTCATTTTCTATATGGCTTCTCGCTGTTATCAATAACCCATCATTATAAACCGTGGTGTTTTAAATAGAGGTAGAGAAAGTGCCGATAAATAGTTTGAGAAATCAATTTCCCACATCTTTCTTGTATGTGTGAGAAATAATATTGACCGACACGTCCTGAATCGCCAAGAAAACACATTTTAGGAGAGCTATTTTTCTTATGCATGTCCTCTCTATGCCTTTACTGAAAACATACTCATTTTATCATCATTATGCTGCAAATGCTGGTTGAGGAGACTGGGGAGGGTTGTACCACTTTTTGTCTCTACCTTTCAGACTCATATATAAAACCCATATTTTTATGTTACAAATAACTTTAGTATTGAAGTCCAAGGATTACCCTCAAAGTAATAAGAGTTCTGTTCTTGCAACCTTCCCCATAGTTATAACAGCAAGTGTAGTATTTGATGTTAATTTATATATTATTATATGATATTTATGATATATTTTTAATTTCTCTTAATTATTTTAGCTATGTTGAACCTATTAGCCTCTACCACAATGTTTGCAAAGCTAACATTGTCCACACGTGTATGTGTTATATTATGAGAGAAAGAAGCTGCGAATAATGTGAGACAAAGTCAAATTTTCAGAGACAGTTAATAATCTATGGAATTATGGTAGACATGCGATTGGGCCTATTGTTCTTTAGTCAGTCTCTCTACGTAAACTAACCTCATCCTTGTCAAGCACAGTATTGCTAAATGTGTTTGAAAGTAGCATAAATTTAACATCCATTGATATTGAGTTCTAACCAATCTGTAATCCAGATGAGAACTATGGTTTTTGTCTCAAAATCAGATTTTCACCTCACAAAGTCTTCAAACACACTGCAAGCTCAGGATGGTGGTGGGTTAGTCATGGAATCGATTGTCATAGATTATTTCTGATTGAAACTTGCGAAGTTGCCGTTTACCTAATGCCACAACCCTTCTCAGCTTCCTCTACCAAATTAGGCTTGTAACACATGGGTAAGAGTGTTAATTAGAATGCTCATCTCAGGGACTCCCAAGCGGCAACTGTCTAAGAGCTGGCCCCATCACTGGGAGATTGCGAGTCCAATCCATGGTAGCTCCAAAGCAACTTGCGGCCAAAAGTGTACGATTGGTTTTTAAGATGGCCCTCCCTCTCCCCCATCATTCAGCATGATACACTCGGGGGGTAAGATGGCATATTTATCTCCCACCATTCAGTATGATGCTAGCTGGCCTGGCCATCTGTTAGCTGACATAACAGAATTGGCAGTTGCCATTTGCTTCCAAGCTTATTGAGCTTATTAAGCTGCAGTGATGCTTCGTGTATAATGGAGGAAGTATGTGCTCGCCTTCTCCCTCCCAGTTTTGGTGGTATCAATTTAACCATGAGATACTAGTGGGTATAATTGGACATGGCAAATCAATATTAATAGTAACACGTTAAACTTCTATTTGAATTTGTTATAGATGCTAAACAAACATTCATTTACTCAAGTGATAGTGTAGTGTGTTTAGATGAATGAGTCACTTGATTGCACCTATAACAGTTCCTTAATGTTAGCTAATATAAAATGCTTCTGTGAATTTCTATGTATGCTTACTACTACTGACTTCTTTAAGCTGAACGGCATTGTTGTAATCATTATTCATGTAATGATGAAGTAGTTTCAAAGCAAAAAAAGTGCTGATCTTAAAAAAAAAAAACTGCTCTCCACTGATGACTCAGGGAGAATGTATCAGTGGAATGGAGCTTCTCATTAGTAATTGCAGTGCAGTCCATGGATTATCTCAGTTGGCAACAGAACCATGCATTTTAAGTGTTTTAAAGTCAGTGTAAAATGTCGGTACAGTGATTGATGTCCACTATGCATTAACTCAAATATGTCCAATCATCCTGAGCACAAAGCTATTAGAAATGGATAGAAATATCTCCTGGGAAGAAAAAATTGCACCAATCACACTCTCTGAATCAATCTGGCTTTAAGCTCCAATTAATAGACCACCTGGTTCCATAGAAATCAAATCTCAACGTGCCTCTTTCAAAAGATAATGTTTCATTTCCCTCCTCAGGGGTGCCCTATTTTGTAGGCCTGAATAGAGTCAATTCCCCAGATGGCTAAAGACATCCTAATGTTCTAAAGAAAGGAAAAAAAAATGTTTCATTTTCAAAGACTTCACATGAATCTATGTGTTACTTTTTAGTTAGATTATATATAATTATATATTATATATATATAATTATATATATTATATATATATCTAAAGTATAAAAGTTTCAGTATAAAAGTATTTCATTTACATTTTACTTATTTACAATTTGTGAATGTAAATCTTTCCACCTAAAATAAGATTGTTTCATAATTCAAATGGATTTGTCCTTGAATAAAATGTCTCTGTCTTTCAGTGTGCAGTTGTGTTATAACACATTTTATTCCTGAGGTCATCTTACTGACACATTTGAATTCAAGGTACCTTTTTGTTCTCCACAATATAATTAATTCATTTTGTAAAGCTTATAAATACGAACTCTTTTTCTGATAACTACAGAAAACTTAGGTAGCAATAAGAAAACCTTCATGGATGGGCTGTGTGCTTAAAAAACCTAAACCTATTTTTTGCTCAGTTTAGTTTTTATGTAAGATGAATGTGTATAATGATTTTGATAGTGTCTCATTTTGTCTCAATCATTTTCAGTCAGTCTGGTCAGTTAACAGGACTATTGTGAAGAATAATGACCTGTTTGACATGATGGTAGATGGGGGTCAGACAGTAAGCATGCTGTTTGAGAAGTAGCATCAAACCTTAGGTTATGGCAGTTTGAAGAAAGTATAAGATGTTACAAACTTTCCAGTTCAAATCTCATGATAGAAATGTTTTCATGTGAAAAAAGGGGCACTGAAAATTAATTTTTGGAACTGATGACTCCTCCTCAAACCATATCCATATAGCAAAATGTTGCTGTTTGATAGGATTTCAAACAATTTTAATGAATAGAACGAGATGAGATTTGGACTATGAGTTTGAATTTGACAGCTGCGCTAATTATGTTGTCATAAGATAACAATCATTTGATGTCATTTTTTTGGTTAATTATTTTTTGTTTTAAAGTTTTGTAAAGCAAATACACTGAGGTTACATTGGATAAAATAAAGTCGTATAATGTGGTTCTTGGGCATGATCTTACATAACCAACCTTACACCATCCTGCATGTAAAGAACTAAGGGACAGAAACTGATAAATGTTACCAACTATCATTAAAAGTCTACATTCATTTAATGTACAGCTCTGGAAAAAAATTAAGAGACCACAGCAAAAATGTTCAGTTTCTCAGGTTGTATCTTTTATAGGTGCAAGTATTGAACTGAACAGCTTTGCCTTTTTAAAAAGTGCTCACAATATTGTTCCTAATTTCCAAATATTAATATTGTTCTTTAAAGCATAATTTCAAAGGAAATGACAAAACATCAAAATAAGAGAAATGATGCAGTGTTTACAGAACTTGAATAAGTAAAAAAACAAATCTCTTGTTCACTCTTAAACAACATGGCAATAATTACCTTCGACGAATTTCTAGTAGTGTTTTACCATCCAATTGGTCACTTTGCAAGAGAAATGTGTTGATTACAGCAGTATTTGTTTTATACTTTTCCTCATTAAATAAGATGTGATTCAGGTGATCAGTAATAAGTACCCCATAAAGCAGAATGAGGTGCTTGTGTAGGAATTTAAGGTGGATTTATATACAACACACAAACCTAATTACATGTGACTAAATAATACGACAAGGCTATACAACAGATATTGTCAGTAAGACAAATACAACATAGAGAATATCACTCCGGGGTTGCTTCTTCCCTCTGTCCCTTTATTATTCTCCTTCATATCCTCTTCTTCATCTCTTCTTCTCCTTCTGATGTTAACTCAAGAGTTCATTCACTTTTTACTCTGACTATGACACATTTATTATTTATGTATTATTATTTATTATTTCATAATGTCAGGCATGAAATGCAATTACACTATCATGTGTTAAGCATGCCATTTGTACTTGATCCTCTCTGAAGACAGATATGTTAACCTGGCATTAAAATGCATAGAAAAAAAAACGGTTCTGTTTGTTGTCAGTGCAATCTTACAGACACTTTTAGCTAATCTTTTACAAATGAAACCCAGTTTGGTGGGTTGTTTACATGCTTTTAGCAGACCTTGTTCTCTCTCCAGTCCTCTTTAGCTGTATTTCAGACCTCATCCTGGCCATCAAGAGGAGGAGAAGAGCTTCTCGTGTCGCTGTGGCATAGCAGGCCATTTTGACAGAGCCCTCACCTCCCCTCCTCCCCCTCCCCCTTGCTCATCGTGCCTCTCGATCTCTGATGATGAGAGGCTGCAAAGAGCTCCTTACAAATGGAAGCGTCCAACAGGAGTCCTCTCTATGAGCACAAAAGATAATAGATCTCTTCACAGCAATATGCTGAAAGTCGACATTTCACAAATCCACCATGCTAAATAAGACGACTACTGTGCGAGAGCAGACCTAACTCTTAACTAAATCTCCGGCGATGGAAAATTGTTTGCAGCACATCTCAAAAGAGCCATTACCTTATTTCTTGCCACTTAGTTCACCTGGTCCTCAAAAGTATCAGGGGACTGAAACAGCAGGCGGTCCACTACTATAGCTGCAGAGAACTCCAGTCCTGCGGTGCATTTCCCTCATCAGGTTCAGCTCATGCACTTAATAATAATTATATGATCCGTTGAATCAGGTGTGTTAAGTATGGAGCATACTAAGCTGTGATTAGTATCTTTGCCATTGAACTACAGTTAAAAAAGACATAATCCAACAAAAACACACACACACACACACACATTAGTAATATTAGTAATTCATAGCAATTCATTGGTCATAAAACAGAACTTTCATAGTTTGCTTATTTGGAAATACTCTGATGAATGTGTCCTTAACTTTGAACTTTGAACAGTGAGCTCTTATGGGGAATTGCATTAGGACAATAGCAGTGACTCTCTCCTTATAACTGCCTTCTTTCTGGCTGTAAACTGCTTCAGTCTCATCCACAACACAATTAAAAAGAGGCTGCATCCAGCATGATGCTATTACCTGCGTTGTGTTAGACCCCATTGTCTTCCAGTTCATTACCAGTCTGGTTGTGTTATGTGCTTTTTTAGTTTCCCTTTGGAAATGTCCAGGTGTGTTTGAGGTGTGTTTATTTGCCTCGGGTGTAAAAGGCTTAAAGGCCCACATCCAGCAAATGCTGCGTTCTGCAAGCATTAATGCATCCAGCTGGCTTGTGCTGCACACTTGAACCACGATTACCTATCAAGGATACGAGCAGCTAGTGCCGTGTAGCGGCTTCTGTTTTTTGCCCTCTCTCATGATTCCCAGAGCTTTGTTAATGGGAGCAGGGTCCTCATTAAAGTTTAATGAACAGAGCAAGGAAATGCACGTATCACCTTGAGCCGTGCTGCTATCGCTCTGACACCGAGTGCCTCAGAGAGTGCCGGGTGTGAATCATAGAGTAGCAAGTTATCAAAGAGTTTCCAGATGTAGGTCTTTCCTTCTGAACCCCGTGCGGCCATATGCTGTCTAAACCAGCAGGCAAGCCAACATGGGTTCATTTCTAAACAACATCACAGATTGGGAAAGTTTCTTTTCTTTGTGATTCTAAAGTGCTAGTAATGCTATGACACTTTCTTTTTTTTGGAAAACTGGTTCCTGAGGTCAGAATACACAAATATTATAAAAGAAATTGGTCACAAACTCATTACTTCACATATTGCTTTGCTATGAAATTACTGACTAATATCTTTTTATGGACATGGTTATATTAAACGATTACATTAACTGGTCTTAACAGAGGGGAGGTTACACTAAATGAGTTTGCCCCATATTATCCTGCTGCTCTGCTTAAGAAAACTACTGACCTGTGCATGAAATGCCCTCCCCCTCCCCGTTCCATGATGCAACAAAGCCAGCAAATCATCCAACTCAGACTCTTTGTATGAACAAGCCCACTTTGGAAAACTCCACTAATCAATGAACCCAATTGACAACTCCTGCAGTAAGGATTTATGTGCAGGGCCTAAACTTTTTTTGTGCTGATGTGATTCATCACCTGTTTGCATGGCAATGCACTGTTCTGGCTTAATTCAGGAGAGCCTCTTCACACACTGATCTGCATAGGAAGTGATTGTGCACAGGCCTTGTGATTTTTTTTTTCACCCCATTGATTGAAGCACGGCTGATTAAGTCTCATCAGCCACATCAAGAAATGAGAGAGAAGCACAACAGTGCTGTATAATCAAGTATAACGTAATGTGCGTTATCTGCTAATCAAGCATGGCACGGCCTTCCCTTCCAAGCACAAACAGAGAATGTTGTTTTTTGTTCCCCCTCTCAATCAAAATTTTTAATTGGAGCATTAAAGATCTTTTTTCTGTTGTTGCTGCTGTTATTATTACAGATTGAGTGGGTAGGGAATTTTAATTGGGGTCAAGAGATGTGAGAGACATTCTGTATGAAGCATGGGGTTTTGAATATAATATATAATAAGTGGCCAATATCTTGACTCTGTGCAACAAATGGTATGTTAACATAAGAGTCACACAGTCCTTTGAAGATCACAAACTTTCCCAAATACTTTTACACATCAGTCCTCCTCACAGTTGAAATCTATTGACTAGAAAATCTAGTGACTGGACAGACAGGTAAATATGAGTTGAGGACAAACTCAGAAAAAATGAGAATGATTGATAAACTAATTCTAACAATCAGGGACAGAGCCTTTTCAGAAAATTGGTGTAAATCAAGATGAGTCAAGTCAAGTTTATTTATATAGTCCATTTACACAAAGGTCATTCAGAATCAGAATCAGAATCGCATTTATTGGCCAAGTATGTGAGCGAACACATACAAGGAATTTGATTCCGCCCGATGGTGTCTCTCAAGTACAACAGTATAAAATGACAACAATATGTAATGGCACCATGAATAATATACTGAACAGTATTAAATATGCCAATGTACAATCTACAATATGAGTACAAATTATAGATTAATATATACAAATACAAAGAAAAATGTATATAATTATTATTTGTACATTAATAATAAATAATTAATAATTATAATTATAAATAAATATATGTACATATACATACACGTATGCACATATATACACATGCATGTTCACACACATTCATATATATATACATATATATAAACACCTCCACATACACACACACTTGTTTAGTGGCTGCTCCGTACCAGACTGTGATGGAGGAGCACAGGACAGACTCAGTGACTGCAGTGTAGAACAGGATCAGCAGCTCCTGTGGAAGACTACTTCCCCAGTTGTCTCTGGAAGTACATTCTCTGCTGGGTCTGTTTGATGATGGAGGAGATGTTGGTCTCTCATTTTAGGTCCTGGGAGATGGTGGTACCCAGGAACTTGAAGGTCTCCACAGTAGACACCGGGCTGTCAGATGTGGTGGGGGAGCAGTGTTGAGGGATGACTCCTGAAGTTCACTATCATCTCTACAGTCTTGAGCTTGTTCAGCTCCAGGTTGTGCTGACTGTACCACAGCACCAGCTTGACTTCCTGCCGCTATGCAGACTCATTACCATCCTGAAAGAGTCCAGTGATGGTGGTGTCAACTGCAAACTTCAGGAGTTTAACAGCCAAGTTCTTGGAGGTGCAGTCATTTGTGTAGAGGAGTGGGGAGAGGACACATTCTTGCGGGGCACCAATACTGAGGGACTGTGTTTCAGAAGTGATCTCCCCTAGCCTCACTTGCTGCTTCCTGTCTGTCAGGAAGCTAGTGATCCACTGGCAGGTCGCAGGTGACACGTTGAGTTGGGAGAGTTTGGAGGAGAGGAGATCAGGCACAATTGTGATGAATGCTGAACTGAAGTCCGCAAACAGGATCCTGGCATGAGTAAGTGTAGTACCGAAGCTGCCATCCACAGCGCCATCTTGGTTATTCAGTGTGCCTAACAGGAATGTAATTAAATTATAACTGAACAAAATAACTTCAAATTCATAAGTTCAATATAACTTCAGAAACATATTGTTGCAGAAGCATTTTCAGGATAACTCCAAAGGTGTCTTGTCTGTCTGTTCTTTCGCAAAGAGAATGGACTATTAGCACTAATTTGTGTAATTATGGCACATTTACTGATATTGCAAAATGTGTTAATTTTGATGGACACTTACCAAATGAAATCGATGGGAAAGGGGTTGAGTAAGGAGGAGACTGAGCTGAATGTGTGGCTGTTGGAAGTGTTGATAGAAGAGAAAGCATGACAATCATGTTGGATTTGGAAAATAGGAATGAAAAACTGGGGAGTAACACTGACCATGTTAATCAACAGGGAAGAGGCACAGTTCTTTTTGTATACAGTATTTTCATTACGGTTAGTCACTTGCTTAAAAATGTATGGAGACAGAACACAACACGACATCAGATAGAAAGCTGTGCCCCTTATTTGGAAAACATTCCATGAAGGTAATGGCTGACTGGTAATGTTTTTTTTTTACATTAACATTTAGGACTGGCAGCTAAATGTCATTCTCCACAGACACTTTTCAGGTCTTCCTAAAGTAAGGTGAAAATAAGTCATTTTGTCCATGCAAATATAAATATATTACTTTATACCACAGATTACTTTCCTGACTAATTTGGTAGCTAGGTGGCTAACATAGAGCACATTTCTGTAGATAGAGAGCCAGCTAGCTAATGGGCCACTGGAATCAATCACATACAAATTCAGTTCTCAGAAGGAGAATGAAGGAACTTTTTGATGTACACTACACAAAGTCAAGATGAGAAGAATACTGGGATCTCATAAGGTCTTAGTGGCTAGAGAGACCTCTTGTCTGTTTTTGGTGCTATTTTGAAAAGCAAAATCAATGGAAAGAACTGTTTTGCTGCATGAGATGAGAAAAACTGATAAAAACAATTTCTGGCAAATTTTTTAGTGATGATTAACAGTTTTTTAAATAGGTTAGACCTGTGACTGACTGTATTTGTGTTTGAAGGTTTTGAAGGTCTGAAGGTCTGTTTACTGCAAGAAACAAGTTGTCTATAATGGTATCCATTAAACCAACCCAGAAAGAAGAAATGGTCTAGTATTCTTGATGATTCTACATGGTTGAGTCTGAAATCTGTGTTAGAGTTAAGATTTTTTTCTGCTCTGAAACAGATTTTCTCACTTTGATCGAAACATTGTCTATAAATGACTTAATTATTCTTGTCTGTTCTCACCCCAGTATGAGCTGGTTAATATTTACATAAGAAACACTGAAGATCTCATCGTTTTCTTTTAAAGCTCTCTTCTGCAACTCAGAATCTTTCACAGTGTATCAGTGAGGAAGGAAAGCTTATGCTTTTTTCAATATATGTGACATATATAGGTGACAATTATGTTAATCCATTTTAGGTTTAGTAAAACGAATTCAGAAACAGGGATCCTTGATCAATAATGCTGTCATCTCCTTTATTCTTCCTGGGGAATGTATTATTTTGTAATATTTTTCCTTTGGTATTCCTTTTCTACTGGGAATTCCAAAGTAAAACCATCCAGGACTCCCTGGAGTAGTTTAGGTAGTTGGTATAACATATAACTCATAGAATTGCTTTAGTACTGTGAATTCGATAAAAATCTTATCCTGAACTTGCACCTTATTTATGACAAAAGATAATAAGTGTGTGTAAGATTGTTCTCTCGTTTTCCTGTGAGTGATTTTTGAAAAGAAATATGCAAGTGGTTATATTTATTTGCTCTCCAACTTTTGGCAAATTTCCAAACAGAAACTTGTAACACTCCTTCCATCTGTTTATGAAGTGCTACTTATATATCATTGTATGTCAGTCACAGATTGGCTATAAAAATGAGCTGCACGTTTCAGTGGAAATGAAACATTTAGTCTACAAGTGGTGAAATGGGGACTAGGAGATGTTACTGTCCCAGCCTTTAAAGAGCAAAGTGTTGGAAGATGGGAACATTTGCAAAACATGTATTAAATTAGCAAAACATGTATTAAAGCTAATATAAGAAATATTCTCATTGCTTGTCTGTATAGTTGGTCACTGACACCCAGTGCCCATAAAACCCACTGGTGCTCTGTGATTACTAATAACACTCCCTTTAAAGTCTGATATATTGTAAAACAAGTGTACAGAACACCATTCATGGCATTTTGCCAAAAGCTGGACTTTTTAAGATTAGAAATTCTTCTTGTTCCAGTGCGTCTAATGTACCCCATTCAGTGGAACATCTGCTGGTCAGCATCCAAAAAAGTTTGTTCATTTCACTTGCCTTCCTTACTTTATAGACCTGAAATGCCCAGATAAGGCAACTTTACATGGCTGACATCCAAAGCCAATACTGGGTTCTCCATTCTGTAATGCTACAAATAAACCTGCCTTTAGGATAAAACTGATACAATGCAGTTTTTAAGTTCCATTAGCATTATTTGTTTAGTGACATGCAAGTATTTTAAGAGATGTGGACCTGTACCTTTTCTAGACTTTTGTCGAATCCATAAAGTTTTCGCCTCATTACGTTAGACCACATCGAATGCATGAGTCATACAGCAGATGTACGAACATGCAGCAGGCGTCTGACAGTTCCACATTATCCTAATGTTGGCTCAGACTTTATTTATACCATGTCGGTGACTCAAACGTGATACCAGAGGGGATGATATCACCTGTAAGCAGACTGAGTACAATGGTGACAATTCAGAAACACGAAATAACAGATGAAATCACTGCCTAACTATGTGACCTTCCAGTAAATGCATGTTAAATTGATAGATTTCATATGAATGCTTGCACATTAAGTTGCACTTAAAAATACCTTTTACTGACATATTCCTCCTGAAGATTTCAAAATGGAATTATTTATATTCTTCCACTGCTTTTTTGCAAGTGCTCTTCTTTATTGTTCTTCTATATATTATTGTTTAAAATATATATTTTATTAATGTTAATTATGTGTTTATATTTTTGGAACATGCCAGTGACGGCACAGTTCTAGTTCTAGTTTATTTTCCACCGACTCGAGACAGCTGGAACTGTCATAATAACCACTCTAAAGCATCTAATTTGGTTAATTAGGGGTCTAGTTAGCAAGCTAGACTGCTACTGTAATGTACTGTGCGTACACTTGCAAATCTTTATGGATTTACACACATGCACAGTCAGAGAAGGCTTCGTTTTTTTATCTCGAGACTGAACTGATGCATTGGCTTTTTCTGTCACAGGATCGCGTGTGGAATCTTATATTTCTTTCAGAGTGTAAAAATGCAAGCAAAAGCAGTCATTTGGCAGAGGCTAGCATAAAAGCTAGTAGCCCTTGAGTTAGTGGCACATCTAGCTTCCCTTAGCAAAGTAAAGGAAGGTCTTGCCAGAGGCACCCTTGAGCAAGGGACTGTCCCCACACACTGCTCCCCGGGCACTGTTTACACTGTGTGGTGTTTTCATGCATGGCAAAAATAAGATAAGATGAGATAAACCTTTATTAGTCCCACAAGTGAGAAATATATGGTGTTACAGCAGAAAGTGGATGGTAAGAGCAGGAAAAAACAAGAGAATAAAGCTATACACAACAGTATAGTATAAAAACACACTATAATAAAAAAAAATCTAAAT
>JBBPCY010000007.1:7555048-7576401 GCA_037974405.1 Brachyalestes nurse
GTGTTTTGTGTTTTCATTAAAAGGCCTGTTTTTGTTTAACTCCCTCTGTGGCGTCCTTCCCTCTCCCTCTCCAGAACTGTGACAGAGTTTTTGTACAATTTATCTTTGTCTGTCACTGTTCATCCTCTGGAGACTCACTGGCCAGGCATTGTGGGCAGGCTTATGTAGAAGAATAGGTAAGTGTTTGTGGGTGGCTTTCTACCTCTACCTTTTTGTTATTTTTGGCTCTATAAATTAGATGAATCAGAAATAAGTCATGCCTGTTCTGTAAACAAGTCATACCACATTGCAAATGGTATGCTTAAATACTGTATTACAGGATGGTCTGAACCGCAGTCGGATATTCTTTGGTTTTTCAGAAAAAGCGTTTGAATACTCTATAAAAATCCATTTTATAATTTTAAAATTACTTTAAAGTATTTCTGCATTTTGAAATATGTCTGGTGGCCTGCAGTCAGCTGAAGCCAGGCTGCTCACAACACACGTTGCTATAGAAGCTGCATAATTACAAAAATGTAAATATTAATGCATTAACTTTGCACACCTACACATGCATAATCTGCTTTTCACAGGCAAAAAATATCATTTTGCGACATTGTTGGAATATTGGGAAAAACTATGATCACAAGGTCAGAGGACAAACATCTCCAAAAAGCTTTATGAAGCACTGTTCTTTCTATTAATACTATGAATAATCAAGTAATCTCATAATTTTGACAACATATCCAGTAATCAGAATTTTGAAATAAAAATAAACTGTATAATAAAATTAATCTGAACAATAAACAATGCACTGCCTTTCAAAGTAACATAAAGCCTTCTGTAAGGTCTGTTGCAGTTATTACATTATCAACTGTGACATAATTTTCACAGTTATTTGCGATCACAATCATGTTTTTTACATGGCAGAAAATATAATGAATTAGATAAAATCCATTCAAATGAAGCTATTTATTGAGAGTTGTCATGGGTCTTAAGATAACTACAAAAGCACATTCTACTTGGTACTGTAACACCTGTTACGTCCCCATCACGGCTACCAGAGGCTGCTGGTAGGTTAAGTTGGGGTTTTCAGTTTTTCTATTTGGGTCTTTTATTTTGTAGGTTCAGGTTCAGGTGTTTTGGTTTATGTTAGGTGCTTGTGTCTGTCTATCGGTTCCTTTGGGTTTGGGGTTTGGTATTTAAAGGGGTTTTAGTTTAGAGTTTCTTTGTGGGTTCACCCAACACATCCTGTTTTGTGTTATTTTGAATAAAAAAACTAAAGAATGGATTCCTGTCTGTGTGCCTCCTGCTTGGGGAACTCGGGACAGAACGTGACAGATGAACCCACCTCAAAAATGAGGCATGGCAGGAGATGGGACAAGCCAGTGGATCCCATATGAACTGGAGCTCTGCCGGGATGGAAACGACTGGGTCCCGCTCCAAGGTGATGCAGCACCAGCTGAGTTCCAAAGGAACTCGTCCTGGGAACAGCGACTCTTGCCCTGCTACAAGAGCTGGATGAGAAGAGAGCCTGGAGAGAGGCGAACTGGAATGAGCTCGGGGGTGAACCGGTGGGGAAGAGCCACTATTCCACCACCGAGCTGCTGTGTGGTGGAGAGGGGATGGATCAGGGCTTCTGGTGGGATGGGTGGATCGACGGATCCCCAATTATAGCACCAGAGCGGATTGTGGACCCCCTCGTCCTTGACTCGTCCGCAGAGGAGCTCCCGCTTTCGCTCGCCGAGAGCCGAGGCGGGAGGTCCACGAGACGATGCCGCGAGAAACATGGGGTTCACGTTGCCCACCCGGTCACCAGTTGCCCTGGAAGTCAACGACTTCTTCCGGCGCTCCGCCACTCCAGCTCATGCCTGGCACTCCTCAGAAGGCGAGTCCTCGGCTGGCCCAGCAAGCCTCACTCTGGGAATGCAGGGACACTAGGACCCGGGGCGATCCAGAGTTGGAGGCGAGGATCCAGCCTTCACCGTGGCGGAAAACGCCGTCCAGTGCAACGCGCAGGGAGACAAAGACCCTGGTCGCAATGGCACTACAGGCTCTACCTCTGGGCGTGGGCGAGAGAGCCATGCCTCGCCGGCGCGAGAGAAGACAAGCCACACCAGAGCAAGAGAGCCAAACCACGCCAGCGCGAGAGGCCCGAGCTGCGAGACAAAAAAAGTCAAAAACAGAACTTGTTGAACAGGAATTTGAACAAGGTTATTCTCTTGTTCCCTTTGTTTATTTCCCCACCAATATTCATAATGCCAGTGCTTAACCAGTAAATTCACTGCAGACTATCAGCAGGTCTCTTTAGCTGTAATGTGATGACTACCTGAGCTGTCGGTGTGCTCCAGTCCTGTTACATGAGATCTGATAAATGTTTGGTGAGTGTTTGGATCATTGTGTTGCCAGTCACCTCTCACATTCACATGGATATGCCTCCACAACGAGGGCAGACAATGACATCCATCTCCTCTGAGCATGACCACATTACATGACCATTACAGGATATGGACTCTTTCCATGCCTGTCTGAATAACAACCATGAGAAAGCCCCCTCATTCAAAAACATTCCTGTCACTGACAAGGGTAAATGAGAACTCTCCTGTCAATCAAATCAGCAATAACTTCACAAAATGCAACACTGGGTTTGTAAATGCTAAAAAAGTTAACCAAGAAAAATGAAGATTAATCACTTTTGGAACCTCAAATATGTACTGCAGATCACATCACTGCATTATTAGTGGTAGCAATATCTATGACTAGGCTCCTACTGTATGTTGGCAAATTTTGGGTTTTAACAGAGACATGACGGAGGAGGGAAAATATTCACTAAGCAGACTTAGGCAGTGGTCACCAATCCTCTTCCTGGACATGTACCTTCCAGCAGAGTTTAACCTGAATCTATTACACTCCGAAAGACCCAGATTATATGTGCTAGATTAGTGTCTATACAAAAGAACACTTTTTCGAAGGAAGGCTGGTGACCGTTGGACTAAGGAACAGCTGCAGTATAAATATGCATATCTCCAGGTACTAATGTTTGCTAACTCGACAGAACAACAAAACTTTGCCCACATGAGAGTAATAGAATGGAATTCCATCTGGAAAAAGAATATGAGAGACAAGATATTGCATGAGCTCTCCAAAAGTCTTTAATGCAAACGCTCCACTCATAGCCTTCTTGTTCGTGCTTCAAGGAAATGAGCAAACAGCCACTTAATTCAGTAGGAAAACAGAATATTTCAAATCCAATTTCAGGGAGCTGTATAGGTCTGCATGAGGTGGGAATACTTTAAATCCTCATTTGAATTTCTCATCTAAGCTTCACTACCTTTGGTGAATAGCTTCATGGCGGATGGGGTAAAAATGTGCAGAGTAATTGGTAGAAATGGAAACAAATGGCAAAACAGAGATAAAAGAGAGTCATAGCTAGAGAGAGAAAGAGACAGAGAGAGAACCAGGATGAAGCACTTACTTGTGAAAGTATAGCCTGAGTCGTCCAGTGGAAAAAAACAAGATGAAAACATGAAAAACATAAAAAATATAAGAAATGAAAAACCAGAAACAGAAAACATGAGAATCGAAACAAACAAGAAACAGCTTATTTCAACTGGCCAATTTTGAGTTGACTCATACCTGGTGCTCTTTCCGTTAAATTTTGAATCAAGAAAACAGATGACTTGGAATATAAGTCATATAGTAGATAGACTGTATTGCTGCACAATTCAAATAATTACTGCTTGTCAATCAGAGCTGCACTCTGAATGAGCCTGTGCACTTCCTTTGAAAAATCAAAGCGAACTATTGTACATATTCATAAAGAGACTGAAACATGGTAGCACACAGAAAAGTCTGATTTTACAGTGTGCCAATGCCTGTCTGACTCTGGACATGTTGTAATGTCTGAGGCAGCAGATTTAAACGAGTTAAAGGGGGACATCACCAAATTTTTGTAATGGATCACCAGCGAAAAATATAGATGACAGATAATTCAGTTGATTTACCTTAAAATCTCTTAGTTTTATCATTAAGCAACCCACAATGCAACACAAAATGGCACAGAGAAAAATGAGAAAGGTACAATGGCAGCGAAGGGAGGCTGATACTGAAGCACAAGGTGGGCTAGCACGAATGGAAGCATGACATACCACACAAATCGAAAGCACTGTCAACCTATAACTTAACTGTGAAAACTACACATCTGAAGTCATCATTTGTATGTGTGCTCATTTGGTAAATAAAATAGAAAAAAACTTTATATTATGTCTTTTTGAAGAGTTTCCTCTGGTTAGCAAGCTTTTAAATTCAAAACAGCAAAGAAATATGTTGCTGTTCCTATTTTATTTTTCAAAGCAACTTAGAGATGGGTAAACTTAATTGTGTTAATGGAGAAATTATTTTAGTTTAAAAAAAACAGAAAGGCACTTTTGTCAAATTTACTTCATTCCTTATTATTACTTTAGTCACTTAATTCTTACTAGTTTAAGAGGAAAGTGTATTAACAAAGATTTCCTTGGACATGGCCGATTACGGTTCTGTGTTCTTTCCACACACACTTTTCTAATCTGCTTCTAGGCAGAGCCCAATGAGAGAACATTTATAATACACTAATATTAAAGAACGTTCTGCAATCCATGAAGAGTGATACCTTAACAGAAAATCTGGGGAAAAAAGCAAGGCAGGGACAATACATAACCTACTGTTTGAAGGTAAAAAAAACCCCCAAAACTTTAATTCAACATGTCAGTGTATAAGCTCTCCACAAAATGATATACTGCTTCATAATAGGTGTAATAATAAGCAGAAAATTGCAGCTGATTGGATGTGAATGTTAAAAAATCATCTAATGACCCCCTTTTTGCAAGGCTGCAATAATTATTTAGTTATCAGATCCATCACAGCAAGAAATATAAGAAATATCAAACTCTGAATGAAGTGGGGCTTATAATCATGGACAGCACTTGAAAGGACAACATGCACAGCTTTGAACACAGTGGCAGCTAGGTACTGCTCTTACAGATATGCTGGCACTAGCAGGAACCAGGGGGAGAGAAGCTACACACTCCAAGGACAGCAGGAAGCACTGGTAAGGTTTAAAGCTAGAATCAGATATTTGCTAACTCCCAAAACATACACACACACACACACGAACGCACACACGCACGCACACATGTGCACACACACACGCACACACACACAAACACACAAAGGCAAAGGACTGGCGCTGTATCTGCCAAGGATCCTGTAGGGCAGGGATGCATTGTGGTACCTGCTGCTGAAGGTGGTGGGGTGGGGGAGCACCACAGTTATACAGAGAAATATAGAAAGAGATCCAGGGGGAGAGAGCGAAAGAAAGAGAGAGAGAAATAGAGAGAGAGAATGAGAGAAAGTAGAGAGACAGTGAGAAAAACACAGAACGGTACTTACTGACAGGCTGTGTTTTAAAAGTCTCTGGGGGACAGCTGTCTCCTTCACCCTTGCCATTAATGGCGGACATCTTGACCTCGTACTTGGTCTCTGGCTTGAGTCCGACAATAGTGATAAGATTGAGGCCTGTGGAATGGCAAGTTTTAGACATCTGGGGATGACGCTGAGACTTTGAGACACACAACAAAAAACACTTACTAAACTTTAACTTCTTAAACTCTATAATACAGTCTAGATTTTAATTTAAAAATGAATAAAAATGAATAGGTAAATTACTTACACAGGACCTGCAATGTGGACCTTCATAAAATGCAGGATTATTGTTCAGTTATTAATCATAAGGAGCATCAGCCAGTAATGAATTTGAATTACTACGTTACTAATAACTAATATGTACGTTATATAGAAACCAATATGTACGTTATATAGTTATTAGAGAGGCCTGTTTTGGGCACTTTTAAAGCAAAATCAATGCTTTTTATTTTATAACACTATATAAAATATGCAGAAATGAAGCACAGATTTGATCTAATTGATCCCTGTCAGAAAAGACTGATGCACATTCAGTGCTGTTTTGGTCTGGGTCAGTGTAAAATCATAAATCAGTGCAACTTAATACTATTTAAGGAATGTTGGTGAATGCATTCTTTGTTAGTCTTTACTGTATATTTATTGACTGTATCAAACTGGTACTTGGCATCATCAAAAAAGTTTTGCTGCAACTGTATGTGTTCATCAGAGTGAGGAATGGAAGTCTGTACTCGCTGATGGGTCCTTTGAGTTGATAAGTCAATGTAGATAACAGTGAGAAATACATAACTTTCTTCACAAGTTTTGTTTTGATGATTTGCTCATTAGGAGACAGATTTACTGAGTAACACAAAACAATGGATGAGAAAATGCCAAATTATTTCTGCTGTCATTGGATTTCCACACTTCTGAGGCTGTGATGAATCTAACATTGCTATGTGGGTCTGGCCACGGCCACTTTCTTCCATACTTTATCCAGTGCCACAGGGACTGACTGACAGAAGGCCTCTGCGCTTGTATGGGTTTTTGATACTGTAGAAATGTGTTTCCATGCATGTGAGTGTGTGCATTTAAGTGTGTGTGTGCGTGAGTATGTGCATGTCTGAAGCTTGTTCTGATGAATGTCCCACAGAGGCTTGGCTGACAGAGCGGGTGTCAGGAGAGAGTGAGCTGACACACACACACACACACACACACACAAACACACACACACACACCCAACCAGTGGCGGCTGCTCTAAGACTACAAGGGAAGCTCCGCTTCCTCTAATATGTGAGAAAATAAAAGCTGAAATATGTAGTATTTATATTGCTTTTAGGTCAAGTTCAATTTCATGACTAGTTCGTTCAGAATCAGGTATTTATTGTATGCATTGTGATTTTCAAACGTTCCCGTGCAGCGTATTCAGCTCATTAAACCCTTCAGAAGCGCAGCTTCACTGGAGCCCTATGGACGAGCAGAAGAGCTTTTTTTACTGCAGAAAAGCTGAACCATGTTTGGATAAATTCCCCAAAATCGTCACTTCCAGGGAAGCTCAGCTTCTCTGGGAGTGAATAGAGCAGTGGCCGGGCCAGGACGCTGGGCTGCTGAATGATGATTGGAGGAGTTGTCTAAACGGCGGGACCCCTTTTTGATTGACAGCACGTTTTCAGTTTACACCGCTAGTCTGGGGAGATTCACGCACAGTCCCAGCGAACTGCAAGAGAAGTCGTGAGACAAGCTGCAGTACGTAATGTGTTTTTGCTGGTGATATAAACTATTTCCATTTGTACATATAATTATTTAAACAAAAACTTAATTACAGCGTTCTTGAGTTTGCTCCTTGTTTCAGATCATTAAAGGAGCTCTTTGAAGGGGAAACCAGCCAGCTAGCAGGCTGTGCATAATATTGCTGACATTATTGTTTTAAAGCTATTTAATAATCTTCCTTACGACGAGAGACTCAAAATTAAACAACAGGGCAGACCAACGTCCAAGACTGATTTGGTGCAAAAATCAGGGAAAAATAACAGGTCTTTTCAGCTCTCCTAGTACAAGGTGAACTGGATGACTGGAAGTGTTAAGTTGTCTGGGCAGGGTCATTGAACATGCAATCAATGATGGTCTTCACATTCAGTTTTTAAAACACCATTAAACAATAAAAACAGGGTCTTTCTGAACCGTCTAATTGATGTGACTTCCTTGCTGGCCATCAGGAGCTGGCATTCAAGGAGCATGATGTAGGCCTAAAATGAGCTTCCCCTGTTTGAAAGACTAGCAGCCGCCACTGGTGTCCACATGTGACTATAAGGGACCTCTTTACTTTACATTTATCACTATCTATTAGTATGATGATAATCATACACTACCAGTGACCTGACAGTATGGGGAGTCTTGAGTTCCATAACAGTCCAAGACCAAAATGAAAAAGAAGCGTTTCTTTTTCTTCTTCATTCCGAGCTGAATTCCTTTTCTCATAAGTTCATCATCAGCTTCATACATCACAATGCTGTTGCACTTCAAAAGCAGGGACATGGAGGGGCCAGGATGAATAGACTAGATGAAGTACTGTCATCAGTTATAGTTGCAAACACATTTCTATGCTGTAACTGTTTCTGCACAGGTACTGATAATGACAGATGTTATTGCACTCCTTGTTGTCACATCAAGTGCTGCAGGTTTCAGCGCATCCACAGATGTATACTGAATTGCAAGAATAATATGTGCTTATTTTGATTGAAATTTCTCCTTGAACCTGGTGCATAATAACAAGATATTATATATATTGTATAAAGCACAAAACAAGAGCATCTCTCTGCTGAAAGGGCTTCATGAATTTAATATGCACCAACACCTCTAATCATCTGGAATTCACAAAGTTCTGATCTTCTGTCTGCTGCTGTCACTGTAAACAGGGAAAATATCTGATTCTAGATCAACACTCCTGATCTGAAATTCTTTTTTGGAAAAAAAAGTCAAATTTAGAAAAGAGAAGGAAAAACAAAAAAGCTGAATCTTGGGAGGAACCAAGACTCAAAAGGGGAACCTCATCTGGTCAACACCAGCTATTATAAGAAGTAAGAGAATAAAATAATGACACTATGGAGGCTAATAATAAGAGGGAGAAGTATATAGACAATCACTGATGTGAAGTTGCATCTATTGTTAACAGTAGTGGGATCAGTTAGAGACTAGTTAGCAGCAGAAGTTCCCTCAGGAATCTGTGAGTAGTAGCTTTGGTTAGGAGGTGGGCAGCACATACAAGTCAGGTGAGCATGAGACCCAATGGTGGAAGATCTAATCTAAAACACAAGTGGGCAGGAAGTTTCAATGATGGTCAGTTAAGATGAATGGGTGGGCTACCATTACCCTCAGAAAAAAAACAAACTGCCCATCAGACTTATACATTAAAAAAACAGTTCTTTGTGCAAAATAACTCAGTATAACAGCCCGGCTAAGGACAGAGCCAAGGGGGCACAGACATGAAAGTATGATGGGACCCTCTGGCACCCCCCCATTCCACCATCAACAAACACGAGCAGTGAGATGACAGCACCGACATCCCAGTTTACTTCAGTTCTCTGCATCCATAAACTCCTAGATCTGCACCCATTATCTAATGCAGAAAAAATAATTACAGAAAGCCTGATTAAACAAGTAGGTTTTCAGCCTAGAGTCGCAAACATTTACCAGGAGATTATTTCAAAGCTGATGGGGTTTTGTGTGGAAAGGCCGTTGCCCCTGCTGTAGCCTTCATGATTCTGGAAGCAAGTAAATAGCCATAGGTAAATAGGTAAAAGACCTGAGATTACCTCTTTGCATAGCCCTGCCCCTTACGTAAGGCCAGTGACGTCTCTTCTCTCCTCTAGGACATGCAGCTCAGTGAGTTGTCAGCCACTAATCTCATACAGCACGTCAGAAGCATGAAGTATGCCACGGCACCGCAGGGGATTAGCGAGGCTGCAGAGCAAGAGCCAGAGTCATACTGATATGCTGCCTGCGCAAACAACATGCAGCATCCACACGCATGCCTACACCTACTCATACACATTCATGCTAGAATTCTCAGCACATTAGTCAAAATACGCATGCTTCAACAGCTCCTCAAATAAACAATATCTGCCCTGGTATTGCACGCTCGCATGCTTGCACACTCAACCAGTCTCTCTTTCTCTTTCTCTCTCTCTCTCTCTTTTACAAATTACGGAGGCACTGCCCAGTGGCACAGCCAGTGTATCATTAGCATAGTGTGTCTGTTGTCACAGAACTGCAGTCTTTAGGACATGCTATGATTTAAAAAAGCAAATGCAGGGTTTCAGTGGAGCCAGCCAACAGGGAGTGCTTGTCTTACAAACATGATCAAAGATTTGCTCCATTAGCAGAGAGTGGTGTAGGCAAATGACTGGGGGCTAGCGATATGGCTTGCGGCGGATGGTCAAGTGTATTCGCTAGTTCCTACTATGCAGCTGTTCCTTTTCTGGGGGAATAACTGGGGCAGCACAGTGGTTCCAAAGTTGGATGAATGAAATGAAATATGAAAATAATGGGGAGGGAGGCAATGCAAATTTAATTTGCTCACAGTTCTGAAGCTCCATCAGATGCTGCTGCAGTGCTTAGGAGGAGTAAGTCAGGAGGGACCTGGCTAAATACACTAGACATGGTACTGTCATCATTTGTACTGTCAAACACATGTTTAAGCTGTTTCTGCACAGAAATGAATAATGGTGCAGTTAATAATACTGTTTATTGACCTGTTAAGTGATGCAGGTATAGTGAGAAGAGCAAGATACAAAATACGTGTACCCTCAAAAGTACAACATGCTCCTTAGTAGTGATGCCTGGGTTGAACTGCGGGTGTGGGCAGTTTTAGGGCAGACATTTTTAAAATATCGTGGATGCGGGTGGGTGGGTCAAAAAGTTACAAAACGCATTTCATAGTCACTGGTGTTTTTTTTCCTCGGATTGGGTCGGGTTTTGGGTCATTTTCCACGCGTATTTTTGCGGGTTGGCCGGGGCGGTTTGGATCTCCTGACGGGTCGGGTTGGGGCGGGTGTTAAAAAAAGCCGACCCGTGCAACACTACTCCTTAGGGTCCAAATGTTTCCCTTAAATGTGACTACATTCATTTACCCCACTTTATATTCAATGTCTATTTATGTTAACTTAAACATTTTTAAAAGCCTCTAATATAGACAGGGCTTAATTAAAATAATGTAAAGAATTTGTTTATTTACATTCCCTTCCTAAAGGCTCTGCAAATGTACTCTTCGGGGATCCCCCTAGTGGCAGTGTTTATACCCAGAAATGTACAATTAAGTAACTTTTTTATGAGTGTAGGGAAGATGTGCATATTTTCACAGAGCCCCACTACAAGAAGTGTTCTTTCTACACAATCGGCCTCCTTGTGTTTTTCAAGGACCAGCTAATTAAGTAAGGGAGAATTTTATGATTGGAATAATGAAAAAAAAAAAGATCATTGGTTTTATGCGCAGTAGGACCACACAGATGGATGGTCCAGTTAAAGACCACAGAGGGAGAAAAGAGAAAAAGGAAATTAAAATAATGTTAAAAAAAAATTAATCTGGCACATGTAATCCAGAAAGAATGCCCAACTATGCCTCTGTCACACTCCTATACACACCACAACCCCCACCAGTTCACACAGCACTTATCTGATCATACAGAAAATATAGATCTATTAGAAATTATTGTATCAGAAGGGGAAAAAAACAACTATCAAGAAGTCATCACCTCCAAGGTCATTCTGGGAGAATAACAGAGTTTTGTCCAAGCTCATCTGACTTGCAGAATGGGAATGAAGTCTATGAATATTCTGACTGTGTCTTTCTTTCTTCTCTCGCTCTCTCTCTCTCTCACTCTCTCTCTCGGTATGCTTCACATAACCCCAGCCTGGAGCCGATGATAATGCTTGTCTGCTGAGGGGGAACAAATGATGATTTCCTTTTTTTCCTGCAGGAGGACTGAAAATTAAGTGAGGACTATATGCAAAGGTAAAGTTTCAGTTTAGCAAATATAGAAAGGTGTACATGCGCATGTGTGGGCATAGATGGGTCTATGGAAGAACATAAGGACCACACAACCTTTATTTTATACCTTTTTATTGGGAGATACCTCACTCAAAATAAGTTCTCTGCCTTCGTGAATCAATCACTATGCACTTTTACCCATCTGAAGAGGACCTCATCGAGCCAGAAAAGCCAGTCTCTAAAGCCAAGTCACCTAGTATACAGAAAAGATTAAAGAAGCACTTCATTTATTAATGATATTCAAGCAATTAATGTTGTTCTCTGTGTTTTTTTCTCTTTTCTTTTCTTTTCTTTTCTACACTCCGTAAACACGATTAAAAATCCCTGCGAGTTTTGTAGCAAATGGGGGATTCTCCACAAGTGCTAGCAGCTAAGCATGATATGTAATTAAGCTTGAAATTAAACTTCCAGCTTGGTGTGATTTGAATTCCTATAAGGATCATTACACAGGGTGAATATCTCTGAGGTTTATGACAGCATTCCCGCCACCGAAGACTAGAGGCACCGTTTTCAAGGTCACCGTGGCTAAAGAGGAGCAAGATGTGATATAAAATGTGCAGATAAAGCCGGTGCCCTCAAGGGCCTGACTTACTAAATTGAACTTGCTTATGGAGTGCTAAGTGCTAACCCTAGTCTGTACTTTAGCCATTACATCCCCCCTCTGTTTGCTGTTGCTTCTTCCTAAAGCCCACTGGCTCTCAGGTAGTCGAGTTGCTCTGCACACTACAGGACTGTTTATTTAACCCCTTAAAAATCCCAGTCTTATCACATCCTGCGGCTTAGTGTTCAGTAACCACATGGGAAGCAATTCTAAATGGCCCAGCAGCAGGACCTGTCCTTTTAAGGGGTTAAAAATGTCCACAGGAGTCAGGCGTCTAATTGCCTTATACATAATATTAGCATTTGAATTGCGAAACGCAGTAATAGGACTGTCCAGATCAAAGAAGAGTAATGGTTTTATTACTCCACTAAATGCAATCATTCTTCTGTTTACCTTATGCAAGTCAATCAAGTTCAGCCTTTATTGCTTCATGGATATGAAGCAATTCATTTTACTGTTTTGCAGCTGTGTCACTGGGACCATTCACCACCCTTTATTGCTGCATTTTGTCAACAACAAAACTACCCAAAGTGTGTTTTGCTCCGTCATGTACACACAGAGATGAAGTGATGTTGACCGGATAAGAGTGCCTTAAATTCTAAAGGACAGTTTGAAGAATCAGCATGTCTTTCAGTTTGAGGAAAAATGACCTCATTTGTTGATTGCAGTCTCTTCATTAATGCACCTTTTTAGGTATAGATTTGCTTTTTAACCACTTTCACTGCCAATAATCTTATAGAAGTAGCAAATTAATGGAGGAATTTAAGATACGCAGACAGAAAAACTTGGAGACAGAGTTAGGATTTCTTTTTCTGTCAAATTTAATTTGGTATGGATTTGATTTTTGTGCCCTTAAACTTGTTCCCCACCTGGGACCAGTTTGCTTCTGAAGTAAACTAGAGCCAAGAATAAGGGATGCATAGAGGCATCCGTTTTCTTTGATTCACCAGTGCGGGATTTAGTTCTTACCTGTTTTCATGGGGATTGAGCCGTTTTGCCTAAGGCCTTCGATACTCCTTAACATTTCATGAATTCTTGCAGCCACAACACTCTCACTAAACATGCAGGACTGATTTGTCTCTCTTTTATATATTAATTAAAGTGCTGTTTGTTAAAAGCATATAAAAGTGACCATTATAAAGCGACATTGTAATTTACAAACGTATATATGAAACGTATGAATTACATGATGTTGTATTTGAGATTGATATCCATTCACCAGTGATAATATTTAGGCATGCAACCTAAGAAATCATGAACCACCCTCTCTTGAGTGCTAATTGGTTCATGGTGAACAGTTGCTCAGTTCATTTCCAAAAACATTAGAACGAAAGAAGCTTAGACAACTATCAATCCAGATTTGAAGATATCATTTAGAAAAACACAAAATTATATAATACAGTTTGATCCTTTGCGAGTGGAGTTTGCATGTTCTTCTCGTGTCTGTGTGGGTTTGTGCCAGGTTCTCCGGTTTCTTCCCACAGTCCAAAGACATGCATGTCAGATGGATTGGAGATGCTACATTGCCCCTAGATTGTGTGTGTGTGTGTGTGTGTGTGTGTGTGTGTGTGTGTGTGTGCATGAGTGTGTTAATCTGTGTGTTTGCCCTGGTCACCTGTCTAGAGTGTGACCACTGCTATAGGCTCCATCATAACCCTAGCTAAGGATAAGCAGCTCAAGTGATGGATTATGGTTAATATAATATGATATTTTATTATTAATTCAAATGTATTTATAAAATGTATTGATGTACATCAATTATATTAACACCCACAAAACAACAACAAGAAAATAACCATCAATCAGTATAATTTAAAGCTTCAGTTGAGCTTACCTTAACCTTAAGATAAGACCCTGTAATTCATCTCTGAGAAGTATTGCTGACACATTATGTCAGTGTAGGTAAAGTGTGATGCTCCCTAAGCACTAAGAGACATATTTAACGACATTAAAATCAATGTGAACTGGAAATCATGGAATATTTTCCTTTGTTTAGGGTTAGAACACCAGAGAGTTTTAAACAATTTAAAAGAAGCTGAAATAAAATGTGATTTGCAACCACTATGCGTACAAAATTATAGATTTATAACACCTAAGCATGTATTATCTAAAAAGACGAGTCCATGGTTCTCTCCACAGGTATGCTAGAAGTGAGCATCCTCTTATCTCTCAGGAGAAGAGGTAAGGCCAGTGTCAGATTGTGATGTCTCAAAGTAAACATATTACAGTTCTCGCAGGCTACTTGAGGGCATTCTTGACATTTTGTCTGAAGGCTTTTGGAATGTCGATCCTTCATCTGTAGTTTTGAAGGAACAGGATCCTGACCATACACTTCCTGACTGACATCTGAACCAATAGCAGCCTTGTCAGAACTGACACCAAGACTGAGAAATGGCTTTACTTTTTATGAAAAAAAGGGAAAAAAACCCACACACCATCGTTCAATTCTTCAACCCTCTGCAAGAACATCATTTCAGATACTAAGTGTCAGCTAAAGGGCTTTGGTGCCAAGAATGATACTTCATAAAGTCATCATTCTAAAATTCAGATACAGCTACAGTACATTTCCAAGACACTTCACCATTAGCCACTTCTTCACAAAAGGAAAAACATAACACAAACAGAATGCTTGATTAGAGAAGTTACAGCCATCGTCACCAGTCTCCTCTCTCTGACTCAGCTATGTTCTTAAAATAAAGTGCCAGCAAGGATTCTTTTAACCACAACCTTTAACAGCTTCTTTCAACTCCTGGCTCCCCAAAGAACATTCCAATGGATTGTTCTTTAAATAACTTCTTTTTTTTTCATTTTTGTTTATGATATGAGTAAACAGCCCTTTTTAAATTAAGTTACCACTACAAATAACGTGTAGATTCTAAATAACTAAAGTCCATAAGCACTTCTTGGAATGGACATACAGTAGAAAACTACTTAATGCACTTTGAGATGTTCATATTTAAACGTATTTTTCTTAAAGCACCATTCACGGGTTCTTTATGGAAGGCGTGTTCTATAACATCCATGTTGGGTCCTTCTAGGTATAAAGTATCGGGGTGAAAAGCGCTTAATCTGCAAGTTCTTACCGTATTTATACTAAAATTATAGCATAGTTCATCTGCCACTGTGGATAAGAATTGTAAGACCATGCACCTCCCCACAAAAGATACTACAGGCATACATTGCACCAGCGACTGGGATCCGCTACAGCACTTCACAATCTATCAGCAGTAGATTGCTGGGACAGTGCTGGTTATAAAAGCAGCTAAAATGTAACAGTTCAGTCCCTTACCAGGATAATCAAGGAAGAAAGTAGCCTCATTTATTAAAGGAGCACAGAACCCGACATAATGCCAAACTGGAGAAGAAGGATGACAGTGTTGGCTGGAGGAAACCATTTAGCACAACTCACTTTAACTGTGCAGGTTGGGCTTATAAAAATGAGACTTTTATGGAAAATCCATATACCACAGAACGAGGGAGGGAGTTACCGGCACAAATCATGAATGACTCTCTGCATCTGGCCTTTCCTTCCAAAGAAATGCTAATTGTGTAAACTGGATCTAATTGTCTAAGTAAGACCTATTTAATCCTGAATTTGTCTTATACAGTCATCATAGGACGGTTTCCTATGTCATAGGACATTTCGAGCTCTGTTTTATATATCAAAAGTCCTTATAAAACACCAGTATGAATACTAAAAGCAAAGACAAAAAACAACAACTATCAACATGTTTTAACAGTTATTTCATTGTAACATTCATTGTAACATTGACACTTTATTGTAGTTGGCCCCTATGGCTTGTAGAAGCCATTGGTTGCTCTTTGTTATCAGATGTGGACGGGGATGGGGGATGAAGTGGTAAGAGAGAGATCATGACTAACAGCATAGTTCCTCTTATGATCTATTTGCATTCACCACTTATACAATTCAAATGTATGTTTTGAAATTAATATATCAATACTAGACAGCCTACAGATATTATCTTTGTTAACATACTTTACTTACCTTTATTTAGACTCCTAATAAAGTTAACCTCTCCTCGTAGAGCAACCAGTTTGTAAATAGCTGTGACACTGAACATATTTTACTGAGACCCTCTATTATTTTCTGGAAATGCACTGATAAAACATTTTTAAAGCCTTTTAACTGAAAACATTTTATTTCTTTATTTATTTGTATGGTCAGTAGTGTGACCAGTGAGGTTAAACGTAGGCCCCATTCCTATGCCCTGTTTCAATTTGGAGGTGTTTCTGGAGCTTCAAAGGGCAAAAGCGTGTCAGTTTGTGAGTTGAGTACATTTGAAGTGTTGAAATATTCAGCCTGTTCTCCTTAAACTTGTCAAGCTCGCAGATAGTGACTTGGTTATTAATACTTCATATTCCAGATGACTGTGGAACAGAGGAACTCTGTGTTGAATAACAAGTAGGATTCCTTTTTAGACTTCTTGTGGAAAATAGATATTTTTATGCTCATAAAGACCTTCCATAAATTTGTGTGACTACTTTTGGCTGAGATTCATGAGGAGAAACCTCGAAGTTCTGAGTGGGAGGGTCTGCAGTTGACATAACTGAGAAAGCAGAGACAATGGGATCTCCTTCTCACATTGTGTGCTGATGACAAGAGAAGAGGCTCGACATTCTGAAAATAATGACAAATAAGTATAACAATTACTGGTAAGTTGCTATATATGCTGGAGAGAAGTACGCTGTGTACTTTTCAAGATTGAGAAGTGATGTAAAAACAGCTTTCTAAACAAAGTGTATAAAGATAGATGAACGAATAGCACAAAAAAGTTTCAAAATCTGTGAAGTATCTGAACAGGGTGATATCAGATATCTGATCTTATAGTGAATAAGATTAGTGATGTAAAAAATTATTTTCTCTGATTTTTCTTTTACCTTTTAGACTGAAATGAAACAGCACACCTTGGACAGCAAAAGCCTTTCTGGTTCGAAAGCATTCATGTCGTTTCAATTGATTTCATTTTACTATAAGAAATATGGAGCCCTTCTAGAGTGTAGTGTTTGCACTCCATAGATCACTAGTCTCTGATCTGTTCCCATCTAAAGGTCACTGTTTCAGATAATGAAGAAAATGGCCTGGACTGAAGATAGAATCAAGGCAATCTTAGAAGTGAAAGGCATTCTCAACTCATTATGTACACCAGACTTCTGCTCTGCACTAATTACAATCCAATTTTCCTTCTGAGACGAGGTTAGAAATTACACATAGAGGCAATGTATGGTTCAGGGTAATACTGAATGCCTCAGTGTTGTCTTCAAAGAAGCGATGCTGAAACTCGGCTTTGTCAATAGTAAAAGGAGATGAAACTTGGCAGCATGAGCCATAGGTTTACTGAGAATTGCCTGATGGCACTGCAATTCTCTTTATAGAGCGGAGAGCTTTGGAGATGTATTGTCTAATCGCATAGGCATTTGAACAGTCTTTGCTCTTTTTCTCCCCCAAAAATGTTTTTGAGAGCATTTGAATTATCAAAGGATCATTTTTCCTATTTAAGAAAAGAGAAAAAAAAAACCTAATGGGATGCACTGTTTTGCATCTCATAAATCATTTCTGCATATGAGACATAATCAATTTTTCATTAAGTGTGTTTGGCCAGAACTCTTTAAATATAATATGATTTTTGGACTTTCAGGAAAGCTTTCAAGATGTGTTGTTATTTGCTGGAAAATTATTCATTTGCAAACTTAATCGCAAAGAGTATTCTTATTGTTTTTTTTTCAAAGTATCTCATCAATATCTGATCATCTTTGATAGGTTTCTTCGTTTTCTTCACTCAAATGGCAATTTGTCTACTACCAAAGTCTTTCCTAATCTAATGTTCACTCTATTAAGACTTTCTGAAGCATTGCGTTCAACAAGAGCATTTCAGAATTCTACAGAGAATCTATGAGAAGAATCAATTATCTAAATCCATAATCCTTAGCTACTCATTCTGCTCATTCACATGCCGTGCTTGCAGGATATTTTCAATAATTAAAGAGAATTCCTTGAGTAGCTAAATGTCCCTGTGGGTCCCTGAGTTGGGAATGACTAGGCTTAAATAAACATCCATATAATGGTCACCATCGTCTTGGCACAAATCCCAAACTCTATCTATTATGCAGTCCTCTTGGGAGGTCTAGCCCCTCACATCCGAAACACCCTAAACATAGTCACGGATTTTCTGATGCCACCAAAACTTCAAAAGGAAGGCAGAAGGAGCAGAATAAGCCTAGTTCTCCAGCTCTCTGTTCTGCTCTTTCCTCCCCAACATTAAAAGTCCTGTGCCTCTCTGTGTGCTTAAGGCAATGATATCAATCAGATTCAGACCCTTCTGCAGCCAGCTTCAGAGCAGCCATACAGCCATGAAGGGCTTTTTTTCCTTCTGCTCGCTCAGTATTACTCCGGCGTCCTCTTCATCTGATATGGGTTAGAGAAGGAATCTCCCGGTGGTAAATATGCCTTTCCTGGCCAGGAGCTGAAAGCCACAGATAGCAGCCTCCTCTTTGCCTGGTGAAATCAAACATACAGCAGGAAAGCCACACAAGTTCACCCTCTCTCAATAATCCAGCAAGGTCAGGTGTCACTCACACTACCCACGGGAGAGGAGAGAAAGACAGAAATATTGACAAGAGAGAGCACGTATATTAACACACAGAAAGGATACTCTGTATTTCCAAGGCCCAAGAGAAGCCCCACTTTTCTAGTAACACTAATCATGGTGCTTCAACAACTTTTGATGAAAGTCCAACATGTTCTATATAGTCATGCCTAACCAGATGTTTTTACATGCTAAGAGTGGAAATAAATTAATCTCTTTATTAAGTAGCTTAGAAGATTTTTTTGGAGCAGTAATTACTTACAGGCCCTCCAGTGTAAATGCCATGTCTCTGAATGTAATGCCTTATAGAAGCCACAGTAAAACAGGACTGCCATTTCACTACAGCTGATGTCTGCTTTACCTTACTAATGCGCAGCAATGTCTGGAAGTTGTCCCAGTACAACACCAACACCAAGCTGAGACTGTTTGAGAGCTGGAACCTGTCCACCCTTGCTAAATGGCCAATGTGGACTCCAACCTTCAAACTTCCACACAAAGAGATTATACCATGAATATTTTGCCTCAATGCCATCTTCAACCCGCATCTACAGTACTCAAAGAGTGCAAAGAGGAAACATGACCACAGCCCCGTCATTAGGGGAAAGGCAATGGAAATGAACTGAGTATAATAACAGTGCAAGACATCTCCTGTATGGCCCTTCATGAGATGGAAAGCGAAAAGAGTCCGACCTAAGAACATCTGGCATCAGACAGTGGAGGGGAAGCAGAAGACCCTGCACCACACATAGGCTACTATAAAGATTCAAGCCCAGAACAAACAGGAGTGCTGATCCTTTGTTGCTGCCCTACATGCCAGGAGCATAAGGGCAGTAAGTGAGTGAGATGTCTGTCTCCCACAGCAGTGAGTGGAGCCAGAAATGTAAAATGAAATCTATGAATGACAACAGATTTCCTTCAGCATCAGACCTGTTTAAAATTGCAGCTAAACTTAAAGAACTTAAAAAAAACATAGTTTACCTTTAACTTGTGTTGCTCCTTGTTTAAGCTGTTTTACTTTTTCATTTTAGATGTGATTTTTCATATTTGTGTTATGGAAATTTTTAGATTATTTTTTTTAATTTAAAATTGTGCTTACCTTTATACTTATTTTGAATTTACTTGTGCTTATTTTTTTTATTTTTATTTGTGTTTTAGAAATGTTCAGATTTTTGTCAAATTTAAATTTGTACTTATGTTGCACAGTCATGAAAGGAGCAGTTCAGGATACATTTCACTGCGTGTTGTACTGTAACTATGCGTGTGGCAAATAAAGAATCTTGAATCTTGAATTATTGGGACCATATTGAATATTAAGGTTTGGGGTTGGTTGGTGGACATTACAGTCTAAGTAACTGAAAATCGAATAAGTGAATGCTTGGAACATGCTGTGACATTCGCCCCATGTTGTCCATGTGTCTGTCAACTTTCTTTCCTTATTTACGTCACCATGTACTTCTCCTATCGCCACCCTAGCCCTACCTAATCATGTGCTTTTGTTGTTCCCTGTCTCTGTTCTACCTCTGCCTTCCTGTTAGAATATATTACCTGTGCAGAATTATCCCTCCCACCGCTGACTGTCTGGTCCATTTTAATGTAAAAATAGCCTTGGTGTTTCAGTCTGTCTTTGTTCTGAATGACTACTCACACTTACATCCTGCCTCAACTGCTTAACTTCACGATTGAACATTTTTATTTAGAATGTCAAATTAATAATAACAACCTATTGTCTCAGACATTTCTTAAACTGGTGTTTACTATGTCAAAAAAGTTTAATGTAAATAGGAGTCATTCTTTTTTGGAGATGATAAGTACAAATTATTTTAACATACCAATTAAAATCTTGAAAAAAAATCAACTAATATTTTAAATGCTCTCATTGTTTTGATATAATGAGCTGCCATTTCATAGTGGGTCTTTCTTATTTGTACCTCATTGAGACAATGAAATAAATGATTATGTTAATCATAATCATTTTTATTTTTAATTTGAGTTTGGCTTCAGAAATGGGTTGAAAACAATACCCTCCATTCTGCTGGGGTATCAGAGCTCACTTAGGCACATCTTTTGCCCTCTTTTTCAGAAGCTTCAGATTCAAAATGCTGAAGCAGTGATTGGAGGTTGATGGTGAAAAAGATTTTTTCTTAGAGTGTTGTTTTGTGGCCAATCAAAATAATTCCATTCTTCCCTACTTGATTAGTTAGGCTTCAATCAATAGTCTGCAGACCATGAATATGTGTTTGCATGGAACAAAAAAATAAATACAAATAAAAACACAAAAACAGAGAAATTAATCTGTTCTGGAACAGTTAAAGACAATTATGTTTTTGTTTTTATTTTTCTTTTAACAAAAACTCTATTGGATCTTTCAGTGGATCATTCTGTGAAAAAAAATGTGTGTGTGTATGTGTCTGTGTGTATATATATATATATATATATGAAGAGCTCTTTTCCAAAATGGCATAAATCCATTTTGACAGTTTTCGGGAAAACTACATTTTTTACCTAGACCCACACATTTTGTTTTATTGTTTTATTGAAATTATCCTGTTAAAATAGTTTGTTGGCTCAGTCTGAACATGTTGAACAATGATTGTTAAATCAAACAACAATATTGTTGATTATAAATTCAAAGTTTATTATTATTTTTTCCAAAACGATATAAATCCATCCATTTATTTTCTAAAAG
>JBBPCY010000007.1:7596050-7608526 GCA_037974405.1 Brachyalestes nurse
GAGAAGATTGAGGGAGGTTCAGAGAGAAGGAGGTTGTTTTGAAAATGGAAAAAAAAAAAAAAAAACGAACGTGAACGAGTTCATTTTTGAGCTGTGAACTTCTTTCCAAATTGAAAAAAATGAACTATGAACATGAACTGGTTCATTTTTATTTGAATGAACTGTATTTTGAACTAGTTCTTTTTCAGTGTAAACTGGCACAACGCTGCCTGCGACCTTAGTAAGAACTAAGCGGTTACAGAAAATTAATGAATAAAGTTAAATAATAGTCTTACAAGCTCTCATGTTCACTTGCTGAGGTGTCATTTTTTACAATACATCCATGTTACACTTTTGGTACAAATGAACACAAATGAATACTTCATTTCTAACTCAGGCAGAAGAGTTGATTTTAAATGAAATACAATACAGTACTTTTATTTTATGGTTTTAATGTTAAAAAGGCTGAAGAAACTATGCTATTTGCCATTCTTTAATGTGTTATTCAAAATTAGGACACAGGAGAGCATCTTGGAATGTGCACAGCTTCACACGCTATAAGCTTCTCCGCCCACAAAGAACTAATAATGCTTTGGGATTGTGGGATAATGACACGACGGCACCTTCAATACACTGGAGTGACTCCACAGCATGCAGAGAGCTATTTCCTTTGATTTTATTTATTTATTTGTCTCACATTGGAATCTGGGCACCTGGTTGTTAACAAAGGTAAAAATAATAGGAGAACCACCCTCAGACTTGGCTGAATGTGTAATTGACATGTCTGATCTGACTAATAAGATCCCCTGTGAACTCATCAAAGAACAAGGGAGATAATGAGACTGTTTCTTTTTTTATTCAAAATTAATAATCAGGTCTATTACCCCCCCCCCCCACACACACACACACACACACACTTTCCAGTGGAGCAAAGACTGTGGAGGAATGACTGATAATTGGCACAGTTTAAGTTTAGGTTCACTCTGCTATATTTACAGCACTCTCCAACTGAAATTGTTTTGCAATGATTTTTAAGAGCCACAAGATAACAGTGCAAGGAGGAATACAATCGAAGTGGGACGCATTATGATTTAAAGACCTACATGAAGCACCTCCAAAGAGAATCTGGTCCCACAAAGTATTTGTAGGGAATCATGCTGAAGTGTGACGTTCATGTAAATTGGTGGGAATGGAATAAACAAGACGATGTTCGAATACTAACGAATTCCAACTCGTTTCCGACCCTTATCATTAACGAATCATTCCATTTTTTTTCTTCACGCTGTCTTGTTTGCTGCATCAATGCAAATGTGAAGTTCTGAGATCTCACAGAAGATTAGTACCGCTCACAACACGGATGATGGAGGTGGCTCTGATCTGATGTTACAGTCCAAGTTCTTTGCTCTCTCTTTTTCTTTCTTTTTTTTTTTTTTTTTCCGCAAAAAAAGTCTGCAGGCTCTCCATCACTTGGCAGTGTCTTTGAGATCATACGTGTTTATTAGACTGACTTAATTGCAAAAAACAGATCAATGTATTCCATCAGCCTTCTCATCGCTGAACTCAAGTTCAGACAGATTGTTCTAGCAAAAGCTGAGGAGCTCAGTCAGTGCTTCTCTCTCTCTCTCTCTCTCTCTCTCTCTCTCTCTCTCTCTTTCTCTCTCTCCATCTATCTCTTCTTCTGAGACTCCAGCGGGCCTGTTAGACCTTGTGAAAATGGAATCTCATTTGAGGGGGCTCAAAGATCTTTGGTGACTAAAATGGTTTGAGGAGGAGGAAAGGAACGACTTTTGAATATGTACATTGCAAGCTGTGGAAAAATCTATAAACATGATTGCTAGAGTCTCCGCTCTACGTCGTCACGGGTCGCTCTGTTTAAGCATTTCTGCTGCATAAAAAATCCCTGCTGCATAAAATACTGTTTCAATAAACTGCAATAGAATCAAACCACAATAATGCAATTAAAATGCACCCAGTCAAGTTCACTAGGAGGGATGAATACAGAAGTGAGGGTGTGCTGAGCATGTGGAGAAGGCTGGAGTACACACACACACACACACACACACACACACACAATTTCTTCCACTCACAGTCAGAAGGCATGAATGTAGGGCTAATGATAATGTGACCGCATTAAGATTTCAAGGAGCTAATTAGAAGTCGGCATGTGGAAGTTGGTGAAAATAACTTTTTTTCAAGTTTCCTCTAGATTTATTTGTGTAGATCAATGTTCTGAATCCTTAAGAATGAGGTAAGATACAGTTCTAGCTCTCAGTGATCTTCTGGATGTGATGTTTTGTCAAAAAGTCAAAGTCACAGTGTACCCATTGTGCCACAGTGTACACAAAGTGCAACAGATATAAGACATTGTGCGGCATACAGAACAGTGCAAACAAAGAAGAATAAATAAGAATAAGGTTTGACCAAAACCTGTCGTGTGTGTGTGGACAGCTCTGTACTATATATAAATGTAACTAAAATGTGCAATGTAGTAGAGACATTTACGGCATTTAGCAGATGCTTTTATCCAAAACGGCTTCCATTCCCTAACTACAGGGGGCAGTCTCCCTGGAGCAACTTGGGGTTAAGGGTCTTGCTCAGGAACCCAGTGGTGGTATGCTGCAGGTAGGATTTGAACCCATGACCTCTTCGTCCAGAGGCAAGTATCCTACCCACTCAGTACATACAAATAAAATAATGCAAAGATAGACTTGCTGCCAAACCTGGTGTATTTGTGCTATGTACTTTGCATATTACTGTTTGTAAGGAGAAAAAAAAAGATTATTACAGGGTTCTAAAAGTGGAGAATTGGCATAACGTGTTACCATCAGAGAATCTGCTCATCATGGAGAGATTTGCATTATTCCTGCATTTTTTAAATCAAAGACTCTCTGGTCTTCAAATGTTAAAGAAACACCTTCCCTAAGCGATTCCCTCAAAGAGAAGGTATGGAAAACCCTGAGCAGTGGGTAATTAGTGTGGTATGTTGAATTTCAGATGGCTATGTATCATACATCATGAGAAGCAGAAACGAATAGCTGTGGGTTAGGGTTTGCAGGTAATTTGGGAAAACTACAAGGCCAAATAAATATCTTGATATGCAGTGAAACGAGAACAGTGCTCATAAATGAGGTTGTTTTAGCTAAACCAGCTTTTATTGCCTCCACTTTAATGTGTAGCATAGATTGTAAAGGCAAAGAAACAACCCAGTCAATTACATTTTACACTCCTTAAGAAATAAAAGGGTGATTTCTGTAGAACTTTTCTCTTAATGAATAAATAAATAAATTTTAAAAGATCCTTCACCTTCACACTTACAAAAAGAATTCTCCACAGCACTGCTTGGAAAAACCTGCTGTGTTTTATTTATTCTTGTCCTCTCATGTTAAAAGAATCTTTCTGACTTCTGCTTTTAGCTGGATTTTGCATTTTTAACACATTTTATTGCTAATCCCAAATATCCAAGTTTTCCTGGTGCATTGTCTTGAGACTGGGATATTTCAGAGGATTTATTAGATCTCAAGAAACTTGACTTCTTGTTATATCAAACATGCTCTGAAACCCTTGAAAGTCTGCATCAGCGATAACTGTGCGTGTTTACCAGTGCGCCAGGTTTTGGAGGATATTGATTAGCAAATAAAAAAGCCCAAGAGAACATGTCTAAGCTCTTCTGAAGAGAGCCTGGGAGCCCTTTCGCCAGGCTGTACATATTGATAATAGCCAGAAATGGAATCGTATTCTCCCTGAGCTCTCCTTGTGGCATATTTTGTCTCCTTCCAGAGCGAATGCAACATGCCAACAAGGCAGAGTTCACTTTAATTAGATTAAACATGTGTTTCGTCTGAAAACAATAAGTCCTCATGCATTTGCATGACAATGCTCCCTAATTTTGTTTGGCTTAATTCATTTTTAATGGCCCAAGCAATGTAGCCTGATTAGGCCGCTAATGTATCTGCTGTAGCAGCACCTTTTGGGAGGCCTATTGTATCAAATAGCTTCACTCTTAAAAGTTATTCAGGACTGTGATTAACCCTTATGACTTTTTATTGTGCTTGAGTTTTCCCTACAGGGGTCAAATCTGCACTCATTTGGTGGAAGAATGAGTGGCCTTTCTTTGTTTGGCCCAGATTGAGAGGAGCTTAAGCTGCTTGTGTTCACCCCAGGTCCTCCTGAGACACATGGTATGGGATAAAAGGCAAAAGTAGCTGAATAATATTGCTCACTTTGGCATTATGCTGTTGGGGTTTAATATGGAGAGGTATTTTTTTCAGCCATCTTACGTTTATGCCAGTGCCTGCAGCATCGGCCTAGCAGAAGGAGCAAAACGAAATTATTGTTTGCCGTCCTTTCAACTTCTTTGCTGAACGCTAACATGGCATCCAAGTGTTTTTTCTTCCTTTTTTTCTTTCTGGATCGTTAAGGAATAACTGAGAAAAGGAAGAAACTTTGCATATAGATTATTTTCACAACTATTCCTTTCTCTTTATAGTTATTTATTTGTCTGGTGATCTGTACAATAACCAATGGTTATCCCATATATTACTGTCACGCCCCCAGTCCGTAGGGACTCTTATTTTGACTAGGGGCGTGGCAGCGGACTCGGCCAAACTGGCCATTTGTTTTGGGTCACTTGTTGTTTACACCTGTTTTCAGTTTCTGAGGACAATTTATGTTTCACCTGTTTTGTTATCACTGGGGTTAAAAGTCATGTCTGTTCACGTTTTCTTTGTCGGGTTTTCAGTTTTCACAAGTGGGTTAGTTCGTGTGTGTGTTCAGTCTGTCTTGGAAAACGTATTGGCCCGCGTGCCTTTTGATTTTCTGTGTTCACTGTTTGGAATAAAGCATCACAAAGAAAATGGATACTGTCTGCCTCTGTGCCTCCTGCTTGAGCACGCCACGCCAACCTGTGACAATTACCAAAGTATCAAGAGTAGCAAACAGAGCAATATGGACAGAGATAGAAATCATGAGACTATTGCATGGTTAAACTTTCACAGGTAAAATTCGACACAGGTTATGGGGTACCAGCATGCCTGAAATCCACCACGTTATGGAAAGTGCACTTATGCAAGACCAAGGCCGTTCTTAGGCATACGTGAGCTACACATCCGCGTAGGGCCCTGACCGCGAGGGGGCCCCGGTGTGGAAACCCTTATTTGCACCAGTGTCAAATAGCCTAAATACACCTTTGATAGGCTGTGTGTAAAAGGTTCTTTTTTCCTAATGCAGTTGCACTTCAGGGCTGTGTAAAACGTGGGAGGACTGAACAGAAAATGGGTGGACATATTGGCCACACGGCTGATTACACATTCTGCTCGATTTACTGTTTGACCAACTTGCGGCATCCGTTTCCCCGTACCTTTTGAAACTCAGAAGGCATGAACTCTTGGACTAAGGTCTCACATAAAACAACATAAGGGCAGACAAGTTGAGACAGGACAAAAAGAGAAGTGCAAGACTTAAAAACACAAGAACCAACAATACAACATGACAGGATAGGACAGCTACAATGCAGCCAAAAAAGCAGAAACAGTGCTAGTGAATGAATACTGTAATAAAATAAAATATAATGTGTGTTGGTGGCCTAGTGGGTAGGATACTTGCCTCTGGACCAAGTGGTCAGGGGTTCCAATCCTACCTTCAGCATACCACCACTGGGTTCCTGAGCAAGACCCTTAACCCCAAGTTGCTCCAGGTAGGCTGCCCCCTGTAGTTAGGGAATAGAAGTGGCTTTGGATAAAAGCGTCTGCAAAATGTTGTAAATACTGTTTTCTAGCAGCTAAGGCTTGTGGGGTAATTTAAAAGGTAAGGTAATATTATGTAATCATGAACAAGTTTGCAAAGGATTGTGCAAAAAATAAAAAACCCCAGTAGAGTATGTTGGTGAGAAAGAACTGACATTACTAAGAGTTTGCAGGCACAACCTGTGTGAAAAGCAGCATACTTATTGCGGTCTCATTCGATGTGCATTTTGCATTAATGCTCCTGTGTACATCTGGCCCAGTGAGTATGCGGGACTAAGAATTGTCTTGTATACAAAGATTTCAGCTGTGAGACTGGGTCAGTATGAAGAGCTTTCGCTGTGCCACTGCAGGCAAAATCCCATGGTACCCCATTTCTCTTCTTTAACGAAGCCCCTCCAGTTCTATAAGCTGCATTCGAATCCGGGACAGGATGATGGATCACACTGATCACTGACCTTTTTTATGAGGGTGTCCTGTGCCATTTCCATATTCTCATACACTACCTTTGAGCAAATCCCTTAAAGGTAGCAAAGTACTGTAGTGAAGCAGGTAATTTAGCTGTGGCTGACTGTGGATGTGTAAGGATCAAATGAAAGGATTTCTGTGAATAAGAAACAGGTCTGTGGGGGGTTAGTGCTTGGTGTGTGTGTGTGTGTGTGTGTATATATATGTATTGTGTGTGTGTGTGTGTGTGTGTGTATGTAGCTTTGATATTATATTCCCTTAGAAAATAGGCCCCACTTTATATTGTCTCCAATAACTGTAATAAACTTTAGCATTGTATGTAACAATGATGTCATTGCTAGTGATGTATTCACTATTACCACCTGGATTACTATAGTATGACATAGGTAAATGCATGTTAATCAACATTTAGTCATGCAATTGTATGGAATTATATTACTAAAATATGAAGGTAATACACAGCGTAAGCTGTACTACTGTAATTCAGTGGTGAAAACATCACCAGTAGTTACTGTTATTGCATGCTTTGTTAATGTTATTAGTGATACGTAGTATATAAAGTGGGACCATAAAACAATTAGGCTCAGCGACAAGCACTTTGATAATAAAGTTCTAGGTTAATCCTCTCATTTTCTTCTCCTGATTTGAAATCACTTGTATTGTTCTGAAGAATCCATACAACCCAATGTTGTTTTAGTCACTGAATGACTTGTAAATTTTGTTTCCCCTAATTTGATGGCTGAGGTGTCATAAGCATATATTTTATGTATCTTCTCTATGCTCTAAGCAAGGGCATCTAGTCATTGTAAAATCCTGTCATAAAACTGAGTACAGTTGTTACTGGTTGCTTGTGATGGCCCCATTTGCTTGTCTGTCATCAGAAATAATGCCTTATCTTTATGACCAATTACCAAATGCACATGAATCCATATTTCTATCCTCTTCTCCTTACTTTTCATTTTTACTCTCCTTGGGATTTACTGGAAATAAACGACTAACCTCTCACAAAGCAATGATGCAGTCAAAATATACACAATTTTTCCAAATGCAATATTTTAGCTGAGAGATATGTTGTCCAAAATTCACTAGTTTTGAACAGAATTTATTAGATTAATGTTGCTGACAATGAGGGGCATCTCAGAATTACCACATGTAGGAACTACATAAGTAACTCTATTGTTTTCAATACAGTAAGAAGCAAGTATGTGATAATTCTATGCAGTTTGCAAATAGTCACAGTGATGGTTATGCATATATAATGTAGTTCTGAAACTGAAATTGATGAATAATTATTCAATATTTTTTTAAGTAAATATATAATTGGTGTAATAAGGTATAAGACTAATATAGGATAGTTAATACGTTTGGTAAATAATATGCTCTTAATAAACAATGGATTATTTGAAGCGATGCCTTTTAATTTCTCTGAAGCACTCTTCAATGATTCTTTCCAAGCAAATAGTTGTTGAAAATAACCCCTATTAAAACCTTTATTTTTAACTGTCCGGTTTGATTACTCTGACAGTTGTTTTCTATGAACAGCTGCCAGTCCGAGAGGAACTCGGGAAGTCACAAAACTTCTCCTGGAACTCAAGTGTCCTGCACTGCCCTATTTAAGCCTGTCTGCTGTTTCGAATGTGTCTCTCTCACTTTGGCCTTCTTCCTGTGGAGGCATCAGAGCAGGTCAAGCGGAAAAGCAGTGTTTGAGAAGGAGCTCCACATGGGTGTGCAACCTGTCAGAGAGCAGTGAAGGAACAGCTCCTTGGCAAAGCTACTGCCGAGACATTGGCTCAGTCATCATACTGGTGAATAAGGTCAGTGCTGTCGGCCACGCAAAGCCGCTATGCCTGCATGCTGCAGTCTGTCTGATTGGCTCTGGCATACAGAGGCCTCTGGAGTCTGAGCAGAAGGGGTTCAGCACCCCTTTCATGTTGCTAGTGGGGTAGTGACGGGCCATCTTTGGGGGCAGAAAATCAAGGGCAGTCATACAGGGAAACAACAGAAGAACATTTGTGAGATGGTGATGAAAAGTGGGTAATGATTAAAGCAAGAGCTTTGATTTCTTATGTCTTTTTTTCTTGTTCTGCCAAGTATCCTTTCAAGTAGCGACGCACTGAGATAAAAATTGGACAGAAACAAACTTTAGGACACACTTGGCACAAAACCTAAATCATAAAATGACAATAAATATAAACAATTTACATAAACTAAAAATACTAAAATAATAGCAACATGTTAATCATATAAATGAAAATAAATAGAAACAGTTTAGATAAAATAAAAATACTAAAATGACTGCAGTATGTAGGCCAGAGTATGTTCCATAACGAGCAGAGGACTTTTTATCATCTGCAGCAAAAGTTCCGGTATGCTTTTCCGCTGGTTGATACTGAGAATGATGATTACACATCACATGTCTAATCGTATATAGTCTATGTGGAGTCCATAAAGTCCATGCGGCCTACATGTTGCCACTCAAACACATCTGTGTTGACCTGTGCAGAAAATTGAATTTTGCTTCATATTCATCATCTTTTTTAATTTGAATTTTACATTCCACCTTAATAAGTTTAGCAGTGCCATTCTGGAGTTATAATTCAAATTCCTTGTAATGCCTTAGAATATGACACTCTGGCTTCTAGTAAGTCTATTAGGTCTATTTACTCTACATGGAGATATACATTAGGTCACATCTACCCTAGTTCACCATACACTCTATTCCTCCATATAAGACAACCTGTCCTGTATCCTGTACCATCTGTTGAAACAGTAAATCCTATTCTCAGAGACCACCATAATCCCTTGCATCATTAGGTGTACTAGCTAGTCTGAAATAGGTGAACAGGCGTATGTGAGGGACTAAATCTTTTATATATATATATATATATAAAATTAAAAAAACTAGTGAATAAGTAAAAAGTGGTGTTTAGTGTTTAGAGCTCAGATATGATTTGTATCATTGGTTACCATCTAGTTCTAAATGTTTCTAGTTTCAGTTGTAGTCTTGCTGTAGTTTTTTCATAATTAAGACCATTTTTACTCTGTCTCTCCACTGCATGATGCTGGGGGGTTGTGGACTCAGCCACGAGGTTGTAATCACTTCCCTTGCTATCAAGAGCAGAACTCTTAACAAGTCCTGTTACTCTTTCCATAAGTTTGACATTGGACCATATTCAGCCCCCAAATTTCTGTGGCCAAAATTTCAGTGCAGCCCAGTTCAGTGTGAGTCATTACTAGTTCCCCATCGCACAGCATCAACCAATCTGGGACTGTGAAGATAAGAATGTGTTTCCACTAAAGCCAGCCACCACATCTTTTTGAACTAAGCAATGGCATGGTTCAGCTATAAACATGCTTAGAAGAGAGCACTAACTGTCCAGTTTAAAACCCATGGCCTAACAGACATGTATAATTGGCCAGCACTACTAAAGACGGCCAGTCAGAAAGGCCAGTTGTGGTTTTGGCCGTGGTTGGCGAAGGCTGAGGCAAGATTTAATATGATGTTCTGGTGGCAGGATGCATCCCTCTTATAGAGTTGTTCCATTTGGCAGACCATAGCTTTGATTAAATGAGTGTTGGGAACACCCACACAGTTAGAACAACTGACCCATTTCCCACATTCCCCAAAATGTAATACTGTATGTCTGCATCGCAGTAACTTGTGTGGTTTTTCAGAAGTGAGTGAAGTAGATTTTTTTAAAGAGGTACTTTTGCATCAGTTTATTTCACATAAAATATCTGCACTTGAATATGGATTGAAGCTGCTCTTCCCACCTCTGCAGCTCATATAGTCATGTATAAGATGCATAGTTTGTTCAGTAGCATGCTGCAGTACTTTGTCCACAGAAGACTGCATTATTGGCTTACCTGCAATATATCCATACTGTTTTCAGCTGTAAATGTCACACCAAGTGTTTGGCAGGAGAGCATATGTATACATATGCAGCAAGTACACAAATGTGCCCACATGCTATATTATATACAGCATTTACAGTTCAGTGGACAAACTGTTCATTTGGGATAACAGTAGACTTGTTTTAAATTGTTTTAGCGATACTGTGTGCAAATCTTACCGGGTTGGTTCACTCTGTGTAAACCAGCTGTGTGTGTGAGTGTGCATGCATGAAGCGAAACTCGAGGAGCCTTCTCCTTGATCCCTGTGGCATCTGTTCAGCACTTTTACAAATGCTGAAAGATGGAAAGCATGGTATTGATCAAAAAATGACACTTGTTGATAAGTATGCATAATAAAATATCAGTGTAAGAGTGTGAGGGTTGGAGTCGGGGTGTCCAATTTCTGAGGCTTTAGTGGCATGCATGACGGAACTGGGTTTTTTTTAAAAAATGATTCAAAACAGCAGCTTAAATTTACAGGCCTTTATCTTCATGTTCAGTCATATTAAAGATTCTGGCCCTAAGTTGTTCTTGATGTCACTAGTGGGTCATCTTCCCGTGTGGCCTACTATTTACGGTAAATTCACACAAGTTTGCTGCCATTAGAGTCATAACATGCTGTCATCTCGCTTTAGTTTGAAGAGGTTAGCGCAGCAGAGATCTAGCTTTAAAATGCAGCGATAAAAAATGTGTTCAAATTTACACCACAATCAAGCTCGGGTGTGCCATTCAAACAGCAGCTGTGACTTCCATATTTATATCCTTTACCGCCTAAGGAAAATGAATGAGAGGCTTGGGAGACACACAATGGCATACTCTAAGATGCAGATAATCCCTATCTAAATCCAGAGTTTATCTTTTGCCTCTGATATCGTGGACTTTAGCTCACATTATTTTTTATTCCCCTGTAAATAAACACATTGCCAGTATAGTAAAGCATCTTTTGCCCATGTACATTTGAGTCTGAATAAGTCATTCAGAACAGATTTGGAGATAAAATAATAGATTTACAAAGCATTCTATTTTGGATTTAGTCTAATCCTTCCCACTTGATTTGTTTGGAGGAAGCTCTTGTAGGTGTGTGCATGGTTCTGCACAAGAGAAATCCAATTATGAAGAAACAGATGATGTAGAGAGCTTTATAAACTATAAAAATGTAATTATCCCTTGTGTAGTTTTTTAATGTGTTTGATTATTTTATTTGTACTGTATAATCTTACATCCACAGTACAAATAAGGATGCCAGAAGAGATTCTTTGCATGGTGCTATAGAATAAAGTGATAAGCCTTGAGAGACAGTGTGCTACATTGATGATAGCACGAGTACATACCTAAAACTTTGCTTTAGTGCATTGCCTCAAGTGGCTCATTGCTTTTACAAGACAGTGGACTGCATACATTTGTATAACATACATATTGTATTATTAATAATAATCATGAGATAAAATAGTTCTCCCCAGAAATGGAGTTTAGAGGATGTTAGTATTGCCAAGCAACCAAGGACTACCTTTAGAAAATAAAAAGGTAAAATGCTCATTATTTTATACTCAATTCTTTTTTATGTATTTTATAATGAGCATATCATAATACAACAATATTTAATGGAAATAAGTTCACTTCATATGTAGGTTTTGCTCCTCAATTATCACCACAGTGACAACACAAACACCAAACCTCGCAACACTGCTATTTACACTGCGAGACTGAATCTCAAATGGATCTCTACTCCCTATGTAGTGTAATACATAAAAACAATACAGTCTGTATGGGTACATTTAATGCTATTTAAGGCAGTTTCAATAATGATACATTGCAATGTTTTTTGTGTGTTTTCCTATTAGTGGACATGTGAATTTTGCAGATGTTAAGTAGAGATTTAAATACAAAACTAATTTTGAAGATAGACCTAACCATGTCAGAGGAACAGAAAGAAACTTGTACCTTGTATTAGCTGGTGGCCTAGTGGTTAGCGCATTTGCCCTGCAGTCAGAAAGTAATGGGTTTGAATCCCAAGACTACTAGTGGCAATACTGAGGTACCCTTGAGCAAGATACCATCCCCACACAGTGGTGAATGGGTTAAATACAGAGGAAGAATTCCGTGCTGTTCACACTCAAAGACTTGAGACTTGACTCGGATTTGGATGTTGTGACTTGTGAGTCATAACTTGTAAACAATGTTCATTTCATGGAATTATTTATTCATATCTTGCACTCTTTCCAACGACCCCCGCGGTGTCCCATTACTTTAGTCCAAGGCATGGGCGTAGATGGGGATCCGTCCCAGGCCCCCAGCTCCTGAAGCACAGATGATGTAGTGCTGTATAACTCATACTCCTGTTTTAGGGTCTAAAACGTTTTATTTTGCATCTTAAATCTAAAACCTGAACATGCCACT
>JBBPCY010000007.1:7615654-7628874 GCA_037974405.1 Brachyalestes nurse
AAACCGCATGTGTGGGTCTAGGTAAAAATGTCATTTTCCTGAAAACTATCAAAATGGATTTATGCCATTTTGGAAAAAAGCTCTTCATATTAAACGATAACAAAACTAAAATAATTCTAACATGTTAAAGATAGCAATGATGGAAAAAGAAAAAGAGTAAGCTCGTCTACAATGTGTCGAGTGCTTATTTAGTTTGCATGTGTGTGTGTGCAAATGTATATACAGTTAATGAAGTGGCCACTCATTAAAATTATACCACGCTTTTCTACATGTTGACTTTTTTGAACGGAACAGGCAAATATTCATAGGTTTTCTATCCATAGGTTATTCTGATATACTGTAATAGGGTTTCGGATGGACTGCTTAGCCTGTATTACAACCATCTGGAGCTGTGTTTTTTGCATTTCTTCAAACAGTTAGTTATGTGTATTTGTGTGAGGGCTTAGAATATTACTCAGTATACTGTATATGGCCATTTAATGAATGCACAGTTCACTTGGCCAGTTAAAGGTTCTCTGCATCACTGACTCTGAAAAATTCTTTAGGAGCCAGGGCAGATGTGTTGCTGCATGATAAAGGTGGCATCCAGTGCATTTGAAGCATTTGGTTATACTTGGTTCCCTCACTAGTCTTCAGAAATGGGTGAAAATGCTTTTATATGAAAGCAGACAGGCCGCACTTTAAGGCCAATGTGACATTTCAGACTGAAAGCCTGAGTACACATCCTAACACAACCTAATCAAAACCTGCTACTGTCTCTCTCAGAGTGCACTGTATGTGTCTGGAGAGTGGCTTGAAGTCACTTTCCCTCTTGCTTTTTTTCTGAGGTTAAAACAGGGATGTGGTTACTTTGCTACACATTGATATCACAATATACTTTAGAATAAATTAAAAACATACTACTGATAATCTCGAAAATAACATACTCTTGTTGAATTACTTTAATAATTGAAAACACATGCAGACACATGGTCACTGTCTAGTTAGTATATTAAACTGGTCCCATTCACATACAAGTCAATACAGACCGGACTGCCACTCAAAACACCCTCTTTATTCCATTTAAAAATATCATCCTTTCTTTTTTGACTTTCAGTTTAGTATCTAATGGTGTCTAGTTATAACAAGAAAGCACTTTCATCATTTGTCCATCATGTTCGCTGCCATCACATAAACTACAGAAAGTGCTGTAAAGTCCTAAAAAACTCCACATCAGAGTCAATGGAGTGATCTAAGCATTTCACTGTCTTTATTATTATTATTATTATTATTATTATTATTATTATTATTATTATTATTATTATTAATCTTAAACAAGCAGTTTTTTGAAAGACTAATACTGAACTAATATTGAATTGATGTGCATTTAAACATAGTGTAATTGGTTACTGGGTACATTTACATATCAAAGCCTTCTGCAATATACATATTGCAGTGGCTAATAATCCCACAAATGCGATCTAATAGCCTAAAGGGCATTACACAATGAACGTGATGCCAAAAAGGTGAAAATGAATATTTTTGGGTAATATGTTTTGCATCAAACCCATAGAAAGTGGATTCAGACAGACAGAAACAGAACACATCAGTATCTAATATCTAAGGATATTTTGGTTGACTCTCCAAGGTCAGGGTATTCATACTTGTGCCATTACTATGGCAACCAGTGTGGTTATAGTTGCTATGCAAAGAAAACTATGTAACTCCATTTAATACTTCTACATCATGTGAATACAGCAACTGCCCTTTGAATCTTGAAACATTTTCATGAAGAACAGCCCAATAGAAATGTTTCAAAACTACTAAGAATGAGATGTTTTTCTACCAGCCTACATTAGAAGTAAGCATGCTTTTTGTTTTTTCATATAAAACTTGAATTTGAACACATACAGTACTGTGCAAAACTCTTAGGCTCCTGGAAAAATTATACTTATACATATGTTAGGTTAGTCTTAAAAGATTAATATTACAATAAATACAATTAAGATTATTACAGTAAAGAGTGGTTTTATGTGTGTACTCTCAAAAATTTCCAGACCTCTTTCCTCTTTCCTCAATCAAATACCTGGTTTGGCTTGTTTTGCATCATTAGATTAAATTAAGTGTGCTGCTTATGGAATGTTATAAATCCACACAATGACTGGAGGCAAAGAGCAGAAATCTGAAACCAAACCTGTGTTCTTCTAACCAGCTCACAAAATAGAAAAAAGGAAATCTTGATACTTTTTTACTGCTTTCTTGTTTGTTTGAGTTTATTCTAATGTTCACTTGTGTTTTTGCTGGCAGAAAGAAACCCACTGCTGATATAAACATATTCAAACAATTTTCATAGGTGCCTAAGACTTTTGCACAGTACTGTATGCGATCCATACAAATTGTATCAAAATCATTTTACTAACCATCTCAGTATGCAAATATTGTAATTACAGTCCATGGTCCAATTTGTAAATCTTGGAGTAACACAAGTGATGCTTAATAGGTGAAAGTCCTAATTTGGTTTTGTATTCCGTGCGATTTAAAGTGAGACCTCCTGTTCTTTGGAGGAGAATGACTTTTTCAGCAATCAAGCAGACCAGTTCTTGAGAAAGCACCAAACAGCTCGAGACTTACCTGGGGAGCCCAGGTGATACAGTGGAGGTACTAAAGTCTTTCCCAGCAGTGTGCAACCTGTCACTGAGACTTAACACTCAACTACCAGCCTGAGCTGCCTGCGAGAGACTGCTCAGCACTGCAGGGCCTTTTTACACCAAAAGGCACATGTTGATTCCAAGAACTTTGAAAATCAACTTCTTTTGAGGCTAAACAGAAGTTATGCTTTCTCTCTGTCCCACGCAAACATACATGAGCACTGATATACACTCTTACAGACACACACACACACACCATCATATCCCCCTGTTGCTGCCCAGTTTTTGAAGGGACTTAGGATCTTACCCAATGACACACACATGCACACACCAACAGACTTGATAGGATAATTAAAGTCACTTGCAATGTCTCTCCCTCTCTCTGTCTCTCTCTGTACCTCTGTAATGTCCTTTGATGGGCTACTTTTTACTTTTACAAGTATATTTCAGAGCCTGTACTTTTGGCTTGAGTGCAGAAGCTCAGTCCATAGTTCAGCTTTTACCAGAGTCTTTTTTAAATGAAGTGTACTTCTACTTGATGGAAAAATGTGTGTACTTTTGCCGCATCTAACTCTACTACACAAATAGCTATTGAGACATACCGGTGAAAAGAGAAATATTTCCTGTGCTTTCTTCTTATTCAATATTCGAGGCCAAATATTGTAAAAATCAAACACCCTTTACTCTTCCACCCTCAGCACCTTTACTGTATGCTTGACAACGTTGCTGAGGTCAAACCCAACATTTCACCCGTTTGTGTCCATGTAGTGTATCTCTGAAGAACCTCTTAACAGAATGTGTGTGAATGACTGAGTCTGAACCCTGACTTCAGTATTCAGGACACAGCAGAAACGTCACCTCTGTAGTTACGCCTGGCTTGACCAATCTAGGATCGATGTTCCTGAGGGCTTTGCGAGCACCTGAGTTAGCGGCAGAGAGAAAAGGAAAGCCAAACCGTCTAACTGATACAAATAAAGTTAAATGTCAGACACGCAGTTAAAATGCACAGACAGATAATCCGAGATGTAATATAGTGAGAGGTTGACATTTCCTAAAATTGATTTCATTTGAAGAGGGTAAGGGCTCGTACAAAACCAAATCTGACAAATCTGTTCTGGGTGTCTATATGTGGAACAGACTTTTACTTAACTGCTCAGGTGGGCAGAAGTTAACACACATTTTATAGAAGTAGCATCCACTAACAAGCAGTCTGAAAAGTACAACATGAAACAAACACACAATGACAAAGATTCTAGAGGCAGACTCCATTAACATACCTCTGTGAACCATTATTAGACAAAAGTGATATCTACCATTAGAATTAGACAAAAATGATATCTACCATTAGAATTAGTTAAATTAGAAGAAAAAACAAAACTCTTCAGTGGCCAAGGAAAAGGAAAAAGCAATGCTCTTCCCATGCAACAGTTTTGCATTTGCTTACAAGTGTTTTTGTTCCCATTTTTACCATCTAATACTGCACGATTGCAGCATGTTAACTTAGCTACCTCTTTACTGAAGTTACATTAATCATTGTTATGGCTGTGAAAAATCTTAGGAAATAGCAACAAATAAATTGTCATTACAGCATCGATTTCATATACATATTCAATATTAGATGTCATTTATCGTTAATATGATTTCAGGTTAGCTTCAATGAGCGTGAGGTTCTATAAGATTTAGGTCACATAATATTCCTAAAAAAGCTGAGGCACAAACCCCTTAAGTCCATCCATCCATCCATTATCTACCCCTTAGTCCCGTACTCGGTGTTGGGGGCGGGGGGCTGAAGCCTATCCCAGCTGCTACGCGCGAAGGCGGGGTACACCCTGGACGGTCACCAGCATGTCACAGGGCCACATACAGAGACAGGCAACCATTCACACCTAGGGACAATTTAGTATGCTCAGTTGACCTATCCCCAGTGCACACATGTTTTCGGTGGTGGGGGAGTCCCCGGAGGTCACGCAGTCACGGGGAGAAAGACTCTCCACACAGAAAGACCCTGCGCCCAACTCGGGAGTCAAGCCCAGGATCTTCTTGCTGTGAGGCAACAGCGCTAACCCCTGCACCACCGCGCCGCCTCCCTAAAGTCCAAATCTTAAAAAGTCAAGCAAGAGAACCGCTCCTTCTGGAAAAAAATACAATTGAACTCAGCAAACCTTCCTTATTTATGCTTATAACATAATTATGTTTAATATTATAATACAGTGCTAATATTTAATATTTATTTAAACTAAAATATTAAAATATTCTTCAATGTAACATACAGGCAATTGGAAAGCACAGTTTTTGCGAGAAAATGCAAAAATATTGCATTTGCATGGAAATGCAACATTGATGTTTTTTTTAGCTGCAGCACTCTTAAAAATTAGCTTAGACTGGAGACTATAAAGAGATTAGTCCATTTGCACAAATGACACTGCTCTATGAGCCCAATGTACTGAGCCATTTGCGGCAGTTAGGCACCGTAGAACGCAGTCCATCCAAGTGTTACGGACAAAAGTACACACACAAGCACACAAGCAATTATGAGCCATGTGTGAATGTGGTTTAACACAAAATGTGTTTCTCTTCCTCATGCATATACATCCGAGTACAGCCACACAAATTGCAACGAATCGGTCATAAATAATAAGAGATATTAGACAAGCGACCCATTTCATATTCCACTCAATTTACTACATTTTTAGCAGCTTGTGGCGGCTCGTTTTGTGTTGATTTTTTTCCATATTTTTAAACTAGGTGTACATTTGTGTCAAGGTCTCAAATGTGCTGTTAAAAGATTTCTGTGGCAGCAGACATAGGCCTCGAACACATGCTGAAATAATGTTTACAAATGCAATAAAACTGCTTAAACTCTCAGGATCAGACACAGTGTGAGGAGACACAGTGGCCTCAGTATGTGTATTCGTAGATTCCTTCTTATTCTTTTTGGTGGGAAAGAACGTAATGTGTTCACACCACATCTATTTGTCACTGAACTTTCATGTTCTGTTTTGTTTCTAGCTTGTTGATGGTGCAATTACTTCACAGTCCCTGTTAGATCCTGCTCCTCACAAGCATGCAGTTAGTAGGAAAGGCTTTTGTGTGATAAACTGTAGTCTTAGTAAATCAAACTTGAAATTCCTCTAAGTAAATCAAACACTAAATACAAGCATATTGTGAGCACATATTGTGGTCGCATCACAGCATATTTAGCGCTCTGCCTGCACATCTTACCCTGTATGTCAAGTGTAATTATTCAGATATCCCTCCTAATTTGTGAATTCAGCTACTAGTGCACCCATTGCTGATAGGTCTCCAGTTGTACAAACACACACACACACACACACACACACACACACACACATATGCACATATACACAGCTTGTATAATCTCCATAGGAAAAAGCTGTCAGTCCAGTAGGATGCTCTGAAGCAGTTCACCAGGCCCAAAGTCAGTGCAACAGCTATAGGGGTATAAAACCTCCCAGCACTGGGCTGTGCAGCCATGGAATGATTCTCTAAAGTGAAAGAGCTCTATCCTATGCCTTTAGGATGAGTTGAAGTGGTTTGTGATTCAGAACTAATCATCTAACATCAGTACCTGCCATAACAAATGTGTAGCTGAATGCAATCAGATTCTCACAGCAATGTTCCAACATCTGTACTTCTCTACCAACTTTGCACATCTAGACAGTGCAATATTCACCCACTCTTCTTTCCAGAACTGTTGAAGCTCAGATTGAATGATGACTGCAATTTGCAGACTGCAATCTTCAAGTCATTCCACACATTTTCAGCAAAGTCTGGCCTTTGACCAGGCCTTGCAAGGACATTGACCCTTTCTCATTAAGGCACAGTGTGGTCAATTTAGCTGTGTGCTTTGGGTCACTGTCTTGTTGGAAGGTGAACGTTCTTCCCATTGACAACATTTTGGCAGAGGGCAGCAGGTTTTCCTCAAGAATTTGAGGGTATTTTGCCTCCATCCTGACCAGTGTCCCAGTCCCTGCTACAGAGAAACACCCCCACAACAGGATGCTACCACTTCCATGCTCTATTGCAGGTATAATGATCTTTGAATAGTGAGCTGTATTGGGATTCAGGCAGATGTACAGTTTGGTGTTGAGGCCAAATAGTTCAATAACATTTGGCCTAAAAATCTTCAAAGTGCATTTTAGCACCACTCAATCATGACTTGACGTGCCCTTTTATCCTGCAATCCTTTCATACAAGCCTCATTTGTGGAGCATTGCACACAATGTTGTTGTTACATGCACACTATGTTACCTGCACCACTCTTTGCCATAAATTCCTTTACCTGCTTTAAAGATGCCTCTTGGTGACCAATTTCCTCCTCACTCTTCTGTCCAGTTTGGTGGGATGGCCTGAGGGAAGTAGTACCAAACACTTTCCACTTCTTTCCAATATAAATTTTACTATGTTCTTAGTGATTGATAAAGCCTTTGAGCTTTTCTGCATCCATCTCCTGACTTATCCCTGAGATCTTTTGACAGTGCCTTGCCACCCATTGTTGATTGTTTGCTTCCAGTTGCACTACCAAGCGCTGTAATACTCCAGAATGTTTTTATGCTAAATTAATCAACAGTTACAATTGTAAGCCAATTTGCTTTGTGTGAAATGGAGAAGGTGATTAGTTACACCCATTTATAAGTATTTTTGAGGATGTGGTGATGCATGTCAGGGATTCTGTTTTTTTTTCTACTGCTATCATAAATTTTACTTGGATGTTATAAATTGCACTGAGTAAATACAGCTGGAAAGATTTTGTGAGTGTGTTTGCTGCAAATCAGCAAAATATGAATGTTTTGAAGGGGGTGATTCTTTTCTATTCACACTGTATTGTGTACGCTCCTGTGATATTTTGCTCGATCCCCTGAGACCTCTGAATCAATTGAATTTCAGTCACTCTCAAGTGAAATCAGAAGTTATTGCATAGCGTACTGCCCACAAATGCACACAGTGGGTAAAATATACTGGAGCTGGAGCCATCCCCAAGAAAGACTACAGCAATAACAATCAGTTCAAGTATTTGCACCCTCCTGATAGCACCCTACTTCACTACTGCTGTCATATTTTTCTCTCAACTCAGGGAATGGTTATTCATATTTATTTAGACACAGGACAAGAACCACAAAAATGCCTTTGGAGATGTTAGCTTCTTTATCTCTCCTGTGCACAAATCATGGCCTCTGGTCACCGGTGGCAGTTCTTGAATTTTAGCCCCAATTACAATGCAGTGGACAAAGTGTTTATGTCCATCAGGCTTTGTCACTGAAAAATCTCTGATCAACGCAGAAAAAAAGAATGAGTTAAAATGTCACAAATGTGACAGTGAGAGATCAGAAAGAACTCTTTAAATGGCAAGATCCTCTAAAATGCCATTTTGATCCCTGGTGGCAATGCCTTGCTTGACTTATCATCCTGGACTGAATGAGAGATAGAAGTTCCCGTGAGTGGATGCAGAGTGACAGACATTTCCCGAGTGGGCTTCGACACATCAGCCTACATTGCAGGAAAGGGGAGTGTGCCCTTTCAGCCAGAAAGCATGTGAACCACTTTAGCCAAAGGAGAGCACTAAATATCCAACAAGCAATTTCTTGTTTGGTTCTTGCAGTTCAAACTTTTTTTTTCTTTTTTTTCCACCAATGGCTTGAATGCCAAAGTGCCTCAAATGTCATCAGTATTATTTTCAAAGCCATTTCTCTTATGCCACTCTTAAAATTAAAGGTGGCCAAAGGTTGCTGCGATGCCATTTTGGTTCCATAAAGAACATTTTAATGGGTGGTTCTCTAAAGAATATTTCAGATGAGATGTTTTAATGAAAAGTCATGTAATATAAAATTTCCCACACCAATTGAAGATTCTCCTAAAAAGATCATACAAGAGTACTAGTTCCAATAGCACTTTCTCCATATCATACAATAGTACTCAGTACTCAGTTATTTGGGAATTTGAATTCTTGTTGCACCTTCAACACATCACAAACTCTTTTCAACCTACCAGTCCTACAGCATCATTAAGCTGCCCAAGCCACTCGTCAGAGAACAGTAACTGCCTGATTCTATCTAAGTGACCAAGCAGATGCCCTGATTGTTTGGTACATCGCTTTCAGGCACTCTGCTGTCCTTCCAACCCAAAGAGAGCACAGGCAATTTCGCTCTTAGACACCCAGTCACAGACAGCATATAGCACAGCTGGGATTCATGGTTAAAGCTGGGCTTTAATGTTTCTATGAAATCAAATGGTGTTTTGAAACATTTTGAGTGCTGGGGGACATTACACCCCTCCTGCCAACACTTGGCACTGAGCATGGTGAAAGCAGTGGAAGAGGATAGACATTGATTTTAAGTGTGTTTGAGGTTTTAACTGATGTAAAATATAACTTTTGTTAACTACATTGTTGTTTCGTAATATTTTGTTCAGACTTAGTTTACTTGAACCCTGCTACATAATATTGATGTAACCATGTCATAAACATGATACATTATGATAGATAGTCATGATAGTATATGTCTGTCATCATATCTGATATCATTTTGTCAACAGTTTGTCACATGGTAATTTTTTTGTGAAGGTGTCATAAATGTCAAAAAGTATGACATCTGTCATAACATTACTCTTAAAGATAAAATGGCACGGTTATATTACTGACCAACATCAAATCCTCTGACAGGTGAAGTGAATAACATGGCAATATGGCTAGATGTCTTGGTCAGAGCATCTCCAAAATGGCAGGTCTTGTGGGATGTTTCCAGTATGCAGTGGCTAGTACCTACCAAAATTGGTCCAAGGAAGGATAACCAGTATACCCAAGGCTTATTAACGCATATGTGCAGCGAAGGTTAGCTCCTCTGATCCGAACCCACAGAAGATCTAAATGGAAAGACTATGATTAATTACACAAAAGTCATGTTGTTCATAGAAGTAGACCCTTGCTGTAACTTTAAAGCATTAAAATAGCTTTGTATCTACGCAAAATCCTAAAAATCTGTCATTTCTGACTGCCAATTTAGATCTAATGGACGTTTCATCAGAAATGTGAGGTCCAGTGAGTTCTACAGGTTCTTTTCATTTTTTTCATACCCACCTCCGAATGTCCTCCTTCTCTCAGTTGCACGTCAAGTCAAACACACATGCACAAGCATACACTAGCACAAACTCTCCTCTTCATACGTCTCCTCAGCCACTGAAATCTTTCTGGCTGCTTACTCTTTCCCTTTGACTGGCTCCTATCCCTGTCTCATGGGCCCTGTCCGCCCTCTCTCCAGCCATTGAAGATTAGGCACCTTCATTAAAAGATGATGTGATGGATTTGCCACAAGAGGCAAACTGACTGATTCCTCAGTTCATTCTAAACTTATTCAGCTTGCTTCAGTCTGAGAGGAGCAGGATGATGCCTGATAACCTGCGGCTTGTATTATTCTGACGGAGCAATTAAGGTATTAGTGATGTTCGCGTGAACAATTTTATGCAAAATGTGAAGCATATAAAAAGATGTCTGGTTGAGCTTTGAATAGATGGGTGATATAAAAGTATTTCTTAGAAATCACTTTAATCTAGGGCCTTTTATTTAAGCCGTGTAAATTAAATGGTGATAAGACTAATGGCTTTCTAAAACAATCACAGAAGCATCTGGATAATGAAAAGGTTCCCACTATGTATTAAGGCTTGTGTCTTTTTCAAACCTTTTGAAACTTAGGGAAGTGTTCAGCATCACTGTACTGGACCAGGTTTGATTTGGTGGCTAATTGTTTTTAGATGCAAGTGAGGTTATATATCTTTGTAAACAAAGCAGCTTTGCCTCCTTTTTATTTTATAATGTTTTCTGGTATCAGGAAATATGAACTCAGCACATTAATATTACAAGTCAGTGTTATGCATTACCCTTGCCCGTGGCTCTTAATGCACTAGCCTTTGCTGCGAGGATATGAATAACACTAGCTGTCTGTCATGGGCTCTGATTCACAGTTTTGCTTGCTGTCAGCAATAAAATGGCAAGACTCCCTTCCTCTCGCTAGTCCACGCTCCCCTCTCAACCTGAATATTTCAGTGGCGGGTGTCATATAAATCAATGCTACACTTAAGGAAATCGATAGCATTTGATTAAGCAGGAAAATAAAGAGGGATGTGTTTTTAGGTTCCAGCTCAGTGTGTGAGGCATACCAAATGGTTCTCGGCTTCCTGTTGCAGAGGGGAATGAGAGGCAAAGGTTATTTTAACTCGGCCTACATACCGTGAAACCATTTTCTCCAGTGCCGATTAACATTATGATGTTAAGTATAGTGAATGAAGTATGAGATTGGACCAGTGTAGGAATCGGAATAAAATGCAAATTGTTTCACTCATGAGAAAGCGATGCAAAATTTCTTATCAATATTGCCTGTAAACCACTATACACCTAGACACCGCCTGCAGGCACAACCTACCCACAGGCAGAATCTTTCAAAATACCCAAGATATTCAAGGAGGCATCCAATATTGCTCTTCCCAAAAATATTCAGGGAAAGTAGTGTAGGCCCCACGCTGGAATCATTCGGAAGCAGGGCAGAGCCAGTTCTCGGTATATGAAACTCAGCCTGGAGGGTCTCATGGCGCTGGTGCTTCAGTAGTTGATGTGACAGAGCTATAACTCACAGCGACAGGGAGCTGGAGCCAATGTGCCACACTGTGGGCACTGGGCTTACTGGTGCCACTGGTGGAAGTGTGCATCTCCTCACATCAGCTCAAGGCAAGGAACATATGTTTCAGTGCAGCCAAGGGACAGCAGCACTGACACAGTCTGTGCTTATTCGGATGCGCTGCCCCCACTGGATAGGAGGATGTGCTGTGACTCTGAAACATTGAGACAGGGGAACCATGGTGTACTTTAAAGTTTAAAGCAAAACCTCTGTTTGCAGTTTACACTGTGTCAATTTTATGACAAACAACAGAAATGGTCCAAAATTAACTGAAATAAAATTCTTTCAATAACCTAATTTTCGTTAAATTAGGTTTTCTTTCTTCTGACAGCGACGATATTTAAATGGCCTAAAACACTGTAGCCTTGGAAGCAATTAAAGCTAAGTGGGAAGTGTTTAATGTCTTTTTTTTTACAAAGGACAGTCTAATTAGCACATGACAATGTGTGGATGTCCTCTCTTTAAGTAAAGGTTACCTGCACCTTTAAAATAACCTTGGTCATGTTAAATTTATGGCCAGAGTAGTTCATTCCTCATTGGAATAATTAGTGCTGTGGGTAATACTATACATATATTTGAAACAGTCTTAAGTTCAATAAAACAAGATTCCGAAAAGTGAAATCAAACATAATGTTAAGGGGCATTAAATTATTGATATTATAAGATTTATCATTGTCCAATCTGTAATGTGATCAATCCAATTCAGTTTAGCATGAAACAAATGCTGGTTGGTGTTTTGTGATGGCTTCATTTACGCGGTACAGGTACACAAACATGAGTGAATCTAAGTGCTGACAAATCTTATCAGCTGCCACTGGGTCCACTAGCAGTATGTCTTTGATAAGAACAACCTCCGTCATTTGTGTGGGTCCTCAGAAATACATTGTGGCTTTGGGAAAAGAATTGGCATCATTATACTGCACTTTTCATTTTTCTCAATCAATCCCTCCATCAGCAACGTATTCATCCATCTGAAACACAGTGCGGTCTGCTTAACAATCCCGCCGGGGCCACAGGCGCGCTTTTGTGCTTCAAGTAATTAATTTCCTGGGAAAAGCAGCAAACTCAACTGAAGATCCACAGGCAGATAGATTGGCTTTTGTGGGACCACTGGAACGGTGGGGGATGAATGTATGGCCACAATTTTTGATTTGATTGAGATGAAGTCAAGACTTTAAAATACATCAGATTCATGGACGTGGGCAGCTCCATCTATGCAGATAAAAACGATAGCAATGTTTTAAGCACTTCAAAGCTGGCTTTTTGTGTTTTCCAATGAAGACACTGATGAGATGCATGTGATAAGGAACTTGTGCTAAATTAGACAGTGCTGTGTAGGCTACATAAAAAAGTAAGTGCATAAGGGTGAACAAGAATGAACTTTTCTCTCTTATGATTTTCTGATCTGCATGTTGTAAATGATAATAGAACATTTTTAGCACATTTTAAGCTCATGTACTGATTTGATTACGCTTTGTTAGGTGGTTTATCTGGCAATTTGTTAACTAGCACTTTTGAGTCAGGCAGCCTTACCATCATAAGATGGTGAATGATTCTTTGCTGCATTAGCGAACTAGCTAAGTAGTAATAAAGAAAAGGTCAGCATGGTTTGGGAGATTGTTTGTCTAATATTCACATTGAAGCCCAAACTATCAGTGGTTATTCAGCTCACAGCATACTGTGGTTATTGCAACAGAGTGTCAAATTTCTGTTCTACACATAGCTAATAAACTATAAGGTACAAGAAACATGCTAAGTGAACACACATAGACAGTTGGACAAGCTTTAACCTGTCGGTTGTTTTGGGAGATCCTTGAAGTAAATCGTTAGGGTCAGGGCTGGACTGGCACAAAAAATCGGCCCGGGCATTTTGAGCCGAGACCGGCCCACCAGCTTGTCGTTCCCGTTG
>JBBPCY010000007.1:7637010-7659366 GCA_037974405.1 Brachyalestes nurse
CTTGTGTAGGAATTTAACAGACACTGGCATGGAATGGTTGTCATACTCATAGAGATGCTGATTTAAAAATAAATTGTTGTATTTTTTTCTGGAGCTGTATATAAACCCATGGAAAAAAACAATTGTTTATTCAGGGTGCTTCTGTAAGCTAACCTGTCTTTAAATGACAAATCAAGGTTGCTTAGCTTTATCCTTTATCCTGGAGCCTGGCATAACATAGTTTAACTTCCCACACACCAGACTTTGCCAATGTTCCCACACGCCAGACTTTGTAAATAGTAATACAAAATAAATGTGTTCAAAATAGTAATACACAAGTATATATACATGTGTGTGTGCTTGAGGGAGCAAGAAAGAAGCACAAAGACAGGCTAAAATGTCACCTTATCTACTTCAACAAATGGAACTGTGACTCGACTGGATATTTTAATGTCTGGTTGAACATCCAACTGGACAATGGAGCCAGACACCTATTTTTTTCCTCCTATAAAGCTGACATATAGATTTGTGCACACACATACACATGCCTATACCTGTATATCTCCCACAGGTTAGACAATTGCAGTGTAATACTTGGTGTTCATTATATCAGACAGGATCTTCAGAAAGCGGCTGGATTTTGGGGAGAGTGTAGAAAACGACATTATTCATCAGTGGCCATGCACCGTTGAAAATTCCCTCATAACATGCAGGTTCACTGGCGCTGGCGGTGGACATGGTGCTGCATGGCCTGGGCCTCATCAGCCGCGGAACTCTGTCCTGTCTCGGTTCCTCACAATGGTCCTGTCTTCAGCCAGGCACTCTGAAGAGTATGGCAAACCCTCATCTCCTACATCTCCATACTCCACTGACTAGAAAGTAATTTAACCCTGGGGCCAAAGTCCTTCAGTATACAGGGGTGAACGCTGAAGAGATGTGGCCACGTTTCACTGAACAGATCTCAGCTTCCGATGGCTGTTTCATTTTCCTTAGCAGTGAACCTCCTGTTCCCCCACCGATGCTGACGATATCTGTCTGTACGTGCACTGCTTCGAGTTACTACTTGAATACATTACCAAACACTCATCTCCTCCACACGTGCCAGAGCGCTTTGAACATTATTGGGCGCAAAAAAAACTGTCTAACATGATCAAATGTGTTGCCTCTAGTATTTGGCTTTCCAGCAAAGGTTCTCCATCCATCCCTCTGCTCTCTCAACCCTGTATACTATTTCCAGCTAAATATGCAAGCGAAATGCATGTTACATGTGAGACCTGTTTTTGTGATCAGAAACAAATGTGTGGCAAATATGGATGGGGATGAAGAAAAGCAGCCCTCTTTTATCTGTCTTTCTGCATGGAGTCGTGCATGGAATGCCTGTGACAGTAATATATGAGCAAGTGGAGCGTTTCTGTCACCTTGTCTGTGCAATTTTAATGCGCTTATGATGCGTTGGGCTTTTCTCAGGACACTGTTTTGCTGTTTAATCGGACACGTCCAGTGTACGGCTGGTCAATTTGCTTGGTTTGTTTGTCTTGTTTCATTGATTGAAACGACAACCATCTCAGCACGATAAATTGCCCTTGTGCTTGGGTAGTCTAATGAAAAGCTGAGTATGTTTTTTTTTTGGCGAAGGGGGGGTGGCTGGTGATGTGGGACATTTGGCCTCTTCCATCTATACTATGGGTGTGCCTCACTGATGCTCGATGTAGGGCACTGGCCATAGCTTAATTTGTAGCCCTCTCTCTCTGTCAGTCTGTCTGTCTATCTGTCTGTCTCTCTCTCACGCTCTATCTCTCTCTCTCTCTCTCTCTCTCTCTCTCTCTCTCTCCCTTTTTTTTTACTGGGGAGGCAATTCAGGTTAAGTTTGTCACTGGAGGGCATGGCATGCTATACCACATTCCCACGAGTGTGAAGCTTTGGAACAGGCATGGCCCGACTGTGGTCTGCCGCTGACTAGATCAGAGCAGCCAGCCCCATAGACAGCCAGCCCAGCCCTCTCCCTGCCTCTCATCTAACATGGTGGCAGGCCTACAGATCCTTCGTTTGAAGGCAAACCGGAGAGACAGCTTCATTCCCCTCTCAGTGCTGCACGGAGGCCCTGCCAGGCCTAGGATGCATCTCCAAGCTGTCTCATTAGTCCCTGTGCCTTCCCTCGAGTCCCGCAACGCAGGTGGAACCAATCAAGTCTTTGGTGCAATCCAACAAAACAAGTTCTGCCCAAGCTCCTCACTTGTTTGTGTCTCCCTCTTCCAACTTGCTCAGGTGTTGTACTCCTTGCTCACACACACATACACACACACATACACAACATCAAATAAAAACCCAAAGCCTTTAATTACTCTGTAAGAAAGCCATCAAACAACTCTACCAAGGTTTTTTTTTCCCCCTCAGTATCCGGATACACAAATTTGTATGTAGTCCTCGTGCAAAAGTTTAGTTTTTGATGTCTGTGTTCTGCAGGCAATCATGGTCATGTGTGCTTCCTACAAACAAAATTCAGTCACACAATTCAGTGGAGTAAACAAACTGTTTTAGGGGAATACATACATATACATTTTCTTAAAATGTTCACACAGTTAAAGAAATTGCAGTAAAAGAAAAACTGGTAAAAGAACATCTTTTTTTCAACTTGAAAATCTTAGATGAGGTAAAGGTTAGGCTTAAATATAAATTCAGGGGATTCTGATCTGAACAGCAGTTTAGGCATGTCCTCGTTTTGTAGGTTATGTGCTGTATTACTCATTTACTCAAATATCCCTTATACATAGCACAAAAATGTATCATTCAATTATAAATGCATTGTAAATAAATAATAAGTAGGTCTAGTTGATAGATCAATCGAGAAAACGTGACAACCATCAGGCTACACAAGGAAATTATCATTAACATTAAAATTTAGTCCAACTGGTCAACCAAAGAAAATTTACACTTCTGAAAAGAACATGACACTCCTAAAAAGAACATTTCACTCCTAAAAACAAACTTACACTCCTAAAAAAAACATTTCACTCCTAAAAACAAACTTACACTCCTAAAAAGAACATTTCACTCCTAAAAACAAACTTACACTCCTAAAAAGTGTTCCCATAGGGTTCTTTAATAAGGAACTGCTAAAGGTGTTCAGTAAGGAACCTGTAAACATGTTCATATGAGGTTCTTTGTGTGAGTGAGTAGTCCACAGCACTTTTCACACCAAACAGACTCCCATGTTCCATATAGTTACAAGGCTCGTCTCTATGATAGAGGAACAGTATATAGTTATGAACGAACCTTTTAAAAATGGTTCTATATATCACTAAAAAGGCCATCCACTATAGTTAAATACATTTTTGGTACTATTTAGAATACTTTTAGCATACAATGTAAATGGGTAGTTCTATAAAGCAATTCTTCAAGGGCTTTATTTTTGTTTACTGTTCTTGTTGTTGAAAGGCATGGTTATATTTGTCTGGTTAAACCATTTACCTATATGATGAAAAACCCGGTTCTCTGAAGAACTTTAAAAAGGGTTCCACTATTAGCACATTTTAGTACTGTGTAGAACCCTGTTTGTGTACTGAGATATAAATCTGAAGAGACTGAAGTTTTAAGTGCAAGAGTTGGTTGCTGTTGTTTAGTCAGTTTTTTTATTTTTGCAGTAAGTGGCATATTCTTCAATGCAAAGATGTCTACAGTTTTAGTAAAGTTTCCTCAGGGGGTGGTAGGTGGATACAAAACTGCTGAGTGAATCTCGCCTCCTCTTCTCTACGCCTCTGGGACAGAGTGGAAGTCTGCTGAAACAAACTGCTTATTCTTCTGATCTTTTCTGATGTGAAGTGTGTCTCAAAACATGACATTCACCAGTGTGAGAGTTTTCCCAAGAGGAAGGAATGGAATGAAATGAGCTTAAGGGCTGCAGTGGTATGAATGGGCCTGTAGAGGTCGGAAGTCTTGAACCCTGTTGCATCACTGTAGATGTACCTTCTAGTCACATTTTGAGCAGATCTGTATTATTAGGAGAAATATATGTTCCGACCCTTTTAAACGTAATTTAATCATTAATATGTGGGATCAGTGTCTGAAATCAAGATTTGTCCAAACTCTGGGTCAGCTGACTGAACAGGCTTTCAAGGGACATTTCTCGTGTTTTTCTCTGTGCTGGTGTTTTCATGGACTTGTGAAATGTCACCAGTCACAGCCTAAGAACAACTAAAAGTTCACAATCAAGCCAAGATCAGATCAAACATCTGAAAGTGTGTTTGTTTTGTGGGTTCCATCAAGGATGCATCAAGAGGAGACTTGTGTAGAACTATGTCAATATTCTGTACTGAGAAATTCCGATCCTGTCTGAGAAGATAATATCACCTAATGAGCCTCTCATCATAATGTATTAAGAAATCTGACAAGTCTTGAAAGACAGAGTTTCGTGTCCTCAGTGCTTGATGTGGCAGATCCTCAACTGTTCATTAGTGAGCGAAAAAAATACATACAATACAGAAAGTCAGTCCTGTACTAACTTGATCAGTTCTTAGCCAAAATGTCCATGAAGTACTAATTCGTTTTTCAGTGAAAAAAGAGACAATAACAATAAAGCCTCCAACACTATACAGAATACTGCACAAAACCAGCACCACTGTAACTCTTTTCAAATCTCTAACCCACCCAGGTACAGCTGTGCTCTCCCAGCATAAACTGTTCCCAAATCTCTCACTGATAGCATGTTCCTCTTCAAGGTGACACCAGCGTTCACACAGCTGCCCACACACATCTGCAAATCTTTCTCATGTACATCTGAAATGACTAAGGAGATCTTTCTTAGGAGACGGATCATCCATTTGCTTAACAAAGGGATACGCCGAAGGAAAATAAGCAGACCTGGAGTTTAAAAAATCTTAAAAGAAATGGAACTCCTAACACCTTAGCTTCAGATGTGAAAAAATCCACAGGTGTTTCTGGCCACCTTTCCACTGTGAGAAGAGTCCTGTACCCTGTGGGTGGTCTGAAATCATGAGTAGCTGTCAAGAAGGTGTTACTGAGAAAAAGAAACAAGCAAGAAAAAAAAAACATTCGGACTAGAACAGTAAATCTCAACATCTGAGATAAGGTTAATGGAGTTAGAATAGGTTTTATGGACCTAAATTTCAACATATAATTATTTGGATCACTTTTTCCTAACACTGATAATGGTTGTTTTGACTGGATAGTTAGTAAATGAAATGGTTGTGATCTTTTCGCATTTCTGCATAAGCAGTTAAACAGATATATTAACTGATCAATAATTGCAAAAGAAGTATTAAACAGATAACCAGGATCTCCTGCATGTGTTGCCCACTCTAACTGTAGACTCTGAAATCATATTTTTGCTAACAAGAGACCCATCAGCGGTTAAATTGACACATGTTTGCCTCTTATTATCATTTCCATCATATTTTCTCTTGCTATCTGGTGTCATGCAGAGAAATAGGGGTTCTACTTCTGAATCTTGGTTCCACCCAAGGTTTCTTCTTCCAGTATTATAGAGTTTTCATTGCCTCTGTCGCCTTTGGCTGCTCATTAGTGGCTTGGCCCCAAATCTGTAAAGCTGCTTTGTGCAACATCAGTTATAAAAAGTGCTATATAAATAAAACTCGACAAGGATGATCTGTCATATTCATATTTATAGGTAAACACTTGTGGCATGCTGAGAGTGCAAAAGGAAAACACGTGTTAATTAGCACAAATATATATCTCTTTTTAAATAACGTCCTTAAAGTATATTTTCATGTTGGACTATTATAGGATCAGGTCCGTGTGTACAAATGTTCAGATGTAATTTAAAGCTCCAGGTCTGTTATGCAGGTGCCGTTTTATAGCATTCAAACAGGCTCAAACAAGCATTCAAACAATTAAGATTCATTACATGAACAACACACACTCAAGCCTCTTGATGCACTCAATTAAGAAACCAGGTTAAGATCTTCGCCTCACTAATTGTGTGGACTTTTCCAACACACCGAGTGAAAATCTGATTTTGTCCTTGTAGGAGTCTGTCACTGGATTCTCTTTCATGTCCTTTCAGCATTTCTGCTGGATGGTAGAGACATAAAAATAAGTCTCTTACAAAAAAAACGTCGAGCATATATCAGAAACAAGAGGGAAAAAAACAGTGTTGTTTGCTTTGAACTGAGAGTCTATCTGTGAATACACCGCATGAATAAATGTAACATGCTCTTTAGTTTCTGTACTACCAGATTGACCACTACATCAACAAACCTTTTGAAACTCCAATGTGACTGTTTCTCTTTGAACCTGTCTGGATTTTTTTCATCTGCAACATTAAGAAGTGTTACACCTTAACTCCTCATAAACAGTTCACAAGATAAAAACCATGGAATGCTGTCATTATCTTACACAAACAAGCAAATAAGTTTCATTCCAAAGCTTAAGGCTTTAATATTGAAAGGACAGCGTGTAAATTAGTGGATGTGAGAGCGTCAGTAAATCAGGTGTAAATTCCCATCACATTTATATTAATATAAGTTTCCTTGACAGCCAGTGCATCATAATGTAAGGCAAGAAAATGAGCCATTGATTGTTTTTGCTGCAAGACTTGATTGAAAATGTGTATTAAGGTCAGCCAACTTTCCAGTGAAGTTGGCCCTTTTGCCATGGGATGTCCATGATAATACTACAGGAATTTAGTACAGGAAACTTCTGCAAATTCTGACAATTAATGTAGTTTACTAAAGGTTAACTATAGAGCAAAAGGCAGAGAAACACTCAACACTCTCGCAAACACAATCCTTAACCCAGAACGAAGATGCCACAGGGTGCCACTCAAAGGGTTATTTCAGTGATACCATGGAATAACCATTTAAATTTTTTGCAAAAAATAAAGTTTAAAGATTTACCAGTTTAAAGATTCTTCCTAAAACCTTTACATTAAGTGGTGGTTCTTTAAACTCAAAAACGTTCTTCATACATCTCAATGACAAGAAAAATTAATTCTATAAAGGACCAAGATGTTTCTATGGCATCATACACACACATGTTTTGGCACCCTTATTTTAAAGAATGTACAGTTAAAATTCACAACAGTATATATATTTATAAAGCAACACGGGAGAGGTCTTGAACAGCTTATGTCATTAATCACAGGATGCCTGAGTGCTTTATAAAGTAAATGCCATTTTGCTGATATCACTGTTATGAAACATCATTATGAAGTGCCTACCTAAAAGGCAGAAGTCTTATTAAAGAGGCTTGTGTGGCTGCTGACAGCTAACTCTCCATTTCTCCGTAATATAAAATGTTTATCTAAATAAAATAAGAAGTAGCTCACAGTATGATTACCCTGAATGCTTAAGTGCATTTAGTACATTTGTACTCAAGTAGGAATACAGATATTCATGTTTACTCAAGTAAAGGATTTTGTACATCCATGTAAATGTATTTTTTTTACACATGGAGGAAGTGTGGGTATATAGAAATGCATGTATATAAACTATCCCTTAAGCCATCTAAATCTTTACCAGAACTGATAAAAGGGCCCTTAACTAGGGCTTTGGCTTATAATTTCCATTACTTGGTCATTATTATTAATAATAGTGTTACAAAAGAAACAAATGTTTGTCACTTACAGCAGTACAAGGTCATTCATTTCATAAAACATTTAGCGATTACTCATTCATAAAATGTGGCTCTGTAAGTGTGTGATTTCATGTTTTATGCATGAATTATGAATTTCCCAAGTTTTCCTATGTATTGTTTTGTTGTAAAAAGTTCAAAAGGGGCTACTTTTGTAGTGAAGAACATGCAGCTTTCACAGGCATACATTGAATGCAAAGAAGAAAGTGTTACTATTCTCTCCATCCCATCTAAGAAGCTAAAAGCTCTTAAAAGCTCAAACACCGAATGTGAAATGAAGGGAAAGTGCAGGATCTAAATGTTGCTCCAACTGCGACGCCATGCTGCACCAAATGGAGAAATCTTTCAGGCGTGTGCATTTGTCGCCCCCAAATGAATTTGCGGCCCCTCGCCACTCGACGTGAGGCTCCTAACAAGGGCGCAGTCACTGAAACGATTACTGTTGTTCTCCAAACACTTAACCTAAAAGCATCTCTGTCTATATCACATGTATTATTCATCCTGTCACATGCCCTGCAACGCTGCCTTTTATTCAAAGGTAACTTATGCTTTCATGTAAGTTTGATGGGAGGGTTTTGATTTCAAAACAACTGTCTTTCTGGTGTAACTAACAGTGAGCACAGTGCAAACATTTGATATTGGGGGGGAAGTTAAATGAAACATGTTAAATATTTTATCAGCGGGTGTGAATGCATAAAAGGCGGCATTGTTAGTGTATCCCCCACAGAAATCACTAAACGCACTCTAGCTGCATGTTTCAGGGTTGTTTGTCTTCAGAAGTATGAGCTCTCTTATGTGTAATGGAGCCAGGGGGAAAGAATTGTTTACGCTAGCCTGCGACTTGCTTTGCTTCTGCCATCAATTGTGTTCGCACTGCCGTGGTGCTTTCAGTGACATCAGGAAATATCATATTTATCTAGAGACAGCAGTCGGACTGAGGGCATCAAATCATATCTGAGACCTGTGGAATACCAAAGCAAGTTTACCGCTCAGTCCTCATTGGTGTCGTTCAAAAGTTCAACCCGTGACTGAGACTATGTTGGATTGAGCCGCACATTGTTTCAAATGAGTTTCATTATTTATGCACATCCTCACTTCTGTCTAAGTGCCTGTCTTCCTGTTACCCAAATGCAGATGGCAAAATGGGGAATACAACAGCCCAGTGTAAACAAGTGCTCTGAAAACATTTACAGTATTGATGCAGCTTAAATGAATGTGTTCTCTGTTGTTTAAACAGGGGAACAAATCTTACAAATCTTAGTTTAGGAAAATGAGACTGCAGGAGTGTAACAATACACATTTTTATGTAATACAAGAGGTGGTTTATTGGTCAAATATTTTTGTATGTAAAAACGCTTTGAATGCACAGTGCTCTGTATATTGTATATACCACACTGACTGGGTTGGCCTACATAAAGTGCTCAAATAAAAATTGTGGATGTTTAATGCGGCCTACAACAAAGTCATCCTGATCCCATTTCAAACACAATGAGAGAACTAACAAATGTTACACTAATTATGACTAACATATTCTTGTTAACCTTTTTCTATTTTAGTATTTTTGAAATACTGGAGGAATAAAATGTATGGTATATTATGAAATATATTATTTAAAAACTTCTTCCTACCTTTGGTATTTGTATTTTGTTTTATTTTTTGGACACACACAAACATTGCAGTTTAGGCCCGTAAGACAAAAAGTTGTTGACAATACTACTCTAGAATTTGTTATTCCTTCTCAGGTTACTCTTAAAAGGAACACTCCATGTCTTTGTTTTGATCACTTACAGTGTTGTGTTTCTCATGAAGGACAGCAAATGAGACACTGTCAAAAGAAACAGTTTCCTTCTAGTATACCAGAAAACTTACAGACCAGAAACCAGACATCAAGGATGCACCCATTCCAGTGGAGTCTCTCAAGAGCCTGGGGCAGTGGTACAATGCAACCCTCACAGACACAGACCAAAACTGGCAACCTAAGAAAGAAACAAATCAAAGTTCTGGTCTGCATAGACAAGTCCTTCTCTGGCAAGCCTGCAGTTTGGACTACGTTCATATCTGATGTGGCTTCTGACAGTCTATGACATTCTCATTACCAAAGTCAAGAAGGTAAAGAGAACAATTAGCTCCTTCATAACAAAGCAGTATCATTTACATTTACAGCATTTAACAGACACCTTTATCCAAAGTGACTTGCATTCCCTAACTACAGGGGACAGTCTTCCTGTAGCAACCTGGGGTTAAGGGTCTTTCTCAGGGACCCAGTGGTGGTACGCTGAAGGTAGAACCCATGACCTTTTGGTTGGCCACCACCACCCCATCAGCAGTGTATGGGAATAGTGCACTGGAGCCGCCCATCTCATGGAAGAATGCAAGTGCACTAAGGTGAGGCAGGAAATTACCCTGGCGGACTCTCAAAAGGACAGGATATGAGCAACTAGTCCCAGGTTTGTAATTGAAGAAAAAGTGGACCCCTTTAGAGCCTGCCATGCAAGCTAATTTGGGATAGACTGTATTGGTCTCAAGACCTGGCACCAAACAACATCAAAGGCAGTTTCACAGGCCAAACAGGGCAGGTTGACATTGGAAATTGGAAAACCTACAGCGCCACAAACTTACCTGAATAGATTTAGTTGAGATGGAAGAATGCAGTATTTCAGGATTATCAGAGCCCCCTAAGATGTGCCTACCATCCCCAAAAACATAAACCAGTGGACTGGAGATGACCCATTATGTCCGCTCTGCAACAAAAACAGCAACTCTAAGGCACATCCTTACCAACTGTAAAACTAGTCTTTCTCAAAGCCGCTACACCTGAAGAAATAGTCAGGTCTTCCAGCAACTGGAAAACATCCGGGAGCAAAGGATAACTAATGCCATTGCCATATCTCTCAATACAGCTGCCTTCACTAACACCACTGCCTTCGCACTCCCAAAAGTTCCAACTGCAAGGAGGGAATCAAACCTGCTAGACTCAGACAAGAAGTAGAAGATGCAGATGGATCTAGAGCAGAAGTTAATTTTTCTGTCAGAGATCATGCCAACAAATCTTAGGCCTAATCTGATGTTGCTGTCTACCTCAGAGATTCCTATGCATTGTGGAGCTTACCGTTTCTATTCAAATTACTGAAGAATTTGAATGGAAAAGGCTGAAATATGCACACACTGCTGAAGCAATGCAGCAGGTGTGGAGAGCACACATGCTACCAGTAGAGGAGGATTCCAGAAGTGTTGTGGCAAAATCAGTCACTGGGCTCCTGAAAGAAATGGAAATTTGAGGGCACTATGACAAGCCACCATATCATTGTCCAAGGCTGCCGAATGCAGAAGCAACTGGCTTTGGATAAGGAGAAAAGGCCTGCTAGCCTTGGGCTTAGGTGCCATTACAGAGGTCCAGCCTGGAGTTTCCTAAAGGTTCCAGATAAAAGGAGGGAATCAGCCAAAAGACAGAAAGAATCTGGGCTCACCTATAATGCCAAATGTTCCTGTTCAGCCCTCCGGAGGTGTCGCGGTCCTATCAGTGAAATACCTGTGAGGAGGGATCCCACTTGATGACCCCAATGAAGTGATTACCCCTACCACCACTCAAAAAATCAAGGGACTGCTGATTATTGCGAGGGATTGTTTCATGAGGTCTTATGTGCTCATATTAATTTTCATGCCCTGTCAGCTAGATCGCACAATGAGTTTCAGATGTTATAGCAAGTAGTCGAATTTTAACAGATTGAAGTTGCAAGAAAACTTTCAACCAGTAAACTGTCTCCCACTTTCAGTGCTAACAGTTCACAACTTTTTAATTAGCTGTTTGATACAAATTCATACAAGCTTGCAGTCACAAGATTCTTTTACTTTTGGCAGTGAACAAAATGCTCAATGGCAGCAAAAATCCACTAAGGTGAGAATATTTTCTCAACATCCTCTCACTTACCTCTCAACTTTTTATTCCTCAAGCTTTGTGTCAGACATAGGTATCTTTACAAATGTAAAATAACCTGTATGCTCACACAACATTTACACACAGTTCTGTACAAGAAGCGTTCCTCTGTTCTTCCAGCTTTGACATATCATTAGTCGCTGGAATTCTATGTTACTACCATAGTGAATTCATTTTGTCATTTTGTCTAGTTAAATGAAACACTCTGTAATGCTACAGCCACAGGTGTTGGAGATCTGTATCTATCACTAATTTCTTAACCTCATGTTTTTTGCTTAGTGTGTTGGGTCAAATCTAGGAAATGTCCCATGCTAGAGGCTTAGGTTTGGCCACAGTCCTATTTAGAAACCAAAGTCTAATCAGATTTTGTTGAAGAATAATGAATTAAAAATTCACAGCCACTTCCACACCTGTCATTAAATGCAGTCATAAATAACTCTAGCAACATGCAGAGTCCTGCTGGATAATAGAAGGAGAGAACTGCTGGGTGTACTTTGGCAGTTTCATAATCTTCAAATAAAAGGGCTCCGTCTTGTTCATCTCTCTCTTCTTGAGCATGCCTTTGACTTTGTTTTCCTGATGATTTTGCATAAATTTTATCATTTTTATTTACTTTATTAAATTACTCTAAATTTATCAGGATCCATGTATGGTCTGCTTTAATGCCTCCCCCTAATTGCCTCACTTGGGCTTAACAAAAGTAATATGTTATTACTCATAACATTTTGTTTTCGTAAAGGACGTGTATATTGTACTTGAGTTAAACATTAGATATCAGTATTGTGACACTGATTAACTTTATTATGTGCATCTTCAGCTTTTAGGAGTTTTAAGTGGTGGTGCATTTTGTAGGAAATCTGTTTTGCTTTTCAGAGTGATTCAGAGTTTGAGTCAGCCATTTTTTTAAATGTCAAATGTTTCAGGAATTGTATTTAAGAGCTCAGGAAAAGAAAAGAAAAAGCCCTAATAGGAATTGCTTTTGCCCCATGAGCACACTCCACCAAAATGATGAAAGCATGCTAGAGCTTTTCATCTCCTCTAGCCCAAATCAGAGACAGCATCATGGGTTAGCACACTTCAGCACTGGGGCTACATCCCCCCACTCTAGCTCTTGTCAGGATTAGATTTATTTTCTTGTTTGTCTTTTTTTTCCTTTCCTTTTTCATATTTCTTGCTTGCCTTTGGGCAGGCGTATTTCGCTGGTGTTAGAGTCCCACTTGTGTCAGGAAGCTAAAAGCACAGAAAGTGAAAGAGAGGTGCTGATTGATGATTTACTCAGATGCCCGGCGATACAATGCCTCATTAATGTTCTGTTGATTAATGTCTTTTGCAGGCTCTAGTGTTATAGAATGTGTACATGCACTTTTATAATATTTACATTATGCATTTTGTTTGACATTCAAGAAATCCCTAGCTCTTCATAAAAAATGCCCCATTCAGTCCAACAGTTACATTTAGTATGATAAGCAAAATTGCAACAGAACTGGTTCTAACTGACCTTAAGTCTTATCTTGTACAGTCATACCTTGAATTAAAATCAGTAAATGTTTACAAATGTTTTTATTCACAATACAATTCTACTACTACTGGTTTGTTAAAAATCAACAGCACCTTGTAGCTGAAAGACCTGCTTTAACAGGATAAAAAATCCTTTTTACCCATAAAATTCTTTTTTTTCCAGATTTGTGATTAAGCAACCTCACAGAACATTTCATATTGGGAAATGTTAATGTTAACAGGGAGTTTGAAGGATGATTCATTGCATTTTTTTTTGAGCTGCGGGAAATGACAAATGAAATCTACAGTAAGAGCATAGAAAGAGAATGTTATGTTGTGCTAAGCAGTTTGGAAACATGCATTGGCCCTTTGGCCTGTGGGAGTGAGGTAGTCTTATGGGTTAATATGAATCACTCAGTTATCATTGACTTGAGAACTGTCAGTCAGTTACGGGAAACTTACTAAGGTCTTTTGAGCTTACTCAGAAAACTAAAGGTCATACAAAAGGTCATACTGGATTTAATTTAACCTTATTGCAGCTGACCACCAGAGAGACAGTGAAGAGTGGGTCCATGATAATTACCCTTGCATTTCTACGGACTGCTATTTAAATAGTGAGCTGATGTGATGGATAAATGCATTTGTGTGAGAAGCATTGTGAACATACCTGCAGAAACAGCCTTACAAAATGGATTTTCAGGCACCAGACTAGTAAATGCAGTGCTACATAACACTAGCCATTATTCCTTATCACGTCGTGCTGGCTGATGAAAGAAGACAGGGGTACTTCCAGATCCAAATCTAAAAGAGGACTGCTGAAAGTTTTGCATACAAGAGGAATAATCAGTGCTTTTTGAGTCTGCAAAGCCCTAGCTCTAAGATCCAGATAAGACTCATCAAAGTTTTATAACTGTCTGCCCCACACCCCTCAAAAGATAGAAAGACGGAAAGAATAAATGAATGCATTTCATCCTCACATGAAAGAGAGTTGCCCTCTTTACATGCTTATCTAGGTGGAGACTCAATAGAATTAGAAAGTCATTTTCAGGCTGTTATAAATATACACCTGATCGGCCATAACATTAAAACCACCTGCCTATTGTTGTGTAGGTTCCCCTCGTACCGCCAAAACAGATCTGACTTGTTGAGGCAAAACCTCTGAAGGTGTGCAGTGGTATCTGGCACCAAGACATTAGCAGCAGATGCATTAAGTCCTGTAAATTGTGATATAAGTCCTCCATGGATTGGACTTGTTTGGCCAGCTCATCTTACAGATGCTCAAACTGATGGAGATCTGGGGAATTTGGAGGCCAAATCAACACCTTAAATCGTCTGTCATGTTCCTCAAACCATCACTGAACAATTCCTCTGCTATTTGATGATACCGTTGCCGTGAGGCTTGGTTTGCAACCATATTTGGACAGGTGGTAAATGTCTATATACATTTTACATCATTCTTCAGTCTATTTGTACTCCTGTTTTGTCACTGCACTGAAAAAAAGAACTTTACTTTAAATGTACTTGATTTTGTGCCCTAAGTACATCACTGACATATATTATATGAAGACAATTATTCTCAAAAGAGAGCAAATGAATGGGTATAATTGTGTTGGTAGTTGGTGTAATGTATTTCATTCATGTGGATTCAAGTTCATTCAAACACATTTTTTTCCTTTCAATATTTCATTCCAATATTTTGACCTCTGTTCTGACCTGCACTCATTCAAAAAGCAATCCTGACGTGAAGCTTCAGTTAATCTTACTTATTAATGTTGCATGTTTCTGTGCTGTTGCATGTGACATCATGCATTTAAAAGGGCAGTTTTGACACATAATTTCCCCATATGGACTTCATAAACCATGAAGTGAACAATGTATGTTGACGATATATTTTAAAGATTTTGTATTGTGTATTAAACTCTACATTTGAAAAAAATGACATGGGCACAAGAATAGGAGAAAAATAAAATAATCGGGGTCCAGCGCTTATCTGAGTCTGGTGGTCTAGTTGGTGGGGTAAGGCAAACAACCTGTGGCTTAAGTGTGGGAAGATAGTTAAACATCTGCTCTCACATTGTGTTTGAGACTTAAAAAAAACTGTGTGGAATGGAATATCAGCAGTGAGCTGGTGAGTGTCGCCTGGGAGTCAGAATTAAAGAAGAGGGTGTAAGTAAGAGTGCCCTTTTCCATCAGAAAGTAGCTTGGCTTGTCCGAAGATTACTGTCCAAAACTTGGCACGTTGACCTAAAAGAATGATTGTGGTGTAAAACCAAAGACACTGAAAAATGTGAAATCCTTTCCCATCTCTTGCTTCAAAGTACTGTTAAACAGAAGTGCAGCAAGACAGAACTTTTTTACATTACTATTCTCCAACGAAATCTGAAGATGTTCAAATTATTTTCATGCTGTGTTGTTCACGATATCTAAAACTGATATGTCGCTTGCTTCTATATCTGAAAGAAATGTTGAAAAAAAATGTATGAACAGATACCAGTTTGAGAAACAAAACAAAACAAAAACTGGAAACTAATTGCCAAAACCAATGATTTAAATCAGTGTGTCAGTTTAGCACAGGCATTTGTAAAAAGAAATTTCACAGCACTGATAACAACATATTTTATTACATCACATTTCCTTAGTCTGCGTGTAATGACATGTTCTTGTGAATACAAACACAGATTCCTGTTAGCTTTAGTATCTAACTGATTTCAGCCACCACTGAAGGTGAAAAGGCCATAGCACTCATATAGTCTCTTCAGCCTCTCACTGCTTCATGGGTTCACTGAGTCGTGGATTATTGCCAAACTGCAATTTTCTATCTGTTTATTCTTTGAGGCAGCGGAACATTCTAACATATTGACACCCAACTGTGCAAGCCCTTGAGCAAGGGTCATGAATTATGGAAGGCAAAGGCCCATGGAAAAACGTAGCTACGACTTGCCTTGGAGGACCCTTCGTCATGATGATGTGCACATCATACTGATGACATGGCTGCTGTTTTGCCAGAGTTGATCCAGATCAAGCCCCTGTCATGGTGTTTCAGGATTTCTGGAAGTGGTTTGATGAATATACTCAATGGAGCAACCACAGCCCAGAAAGTGGGGATTTTAATAGGATTTGCTACTCTTTGAATATTCGGTACCCTGCATCTTTATAAAGCAAAATGTCTGTAAGATATGAACTCTTAAGACTAGTCTCAGACTAGTCCTCAGAGGCCCCCTCTGGGCAGTTCACATTTTTGCTCTAGCCTAGTTCCCCACACACACCTAAACCAGGTATTCAGTGTTCTTAATGACTTTAGGTGTGTTGGAAACCATCTTAGGTGTTAGGGGACCCTCAATACCAATCCCAAACTTGAAAGCTTGTTTAATATTTGTCTTAAATTACTCCAAACTCTTAATGTTCTTTCAGCACATCTGCTCATTCAGCATTTTTTCTAAAATCAGTAAGTACCAATAATTTTCAATAAGGAGCTTGTTCCCCTTTGGTGCAGTGACAGCATCAGTTGTGATGATTTGATTGCACTGAGCCATTAAATTGGAGGCAGTTCTGATACTGAAGCTAGATGAATAATCTTTGATCACAAACACCACTCCATCTCCATTAAATACTAAAGATTCTCCATCACTCCAGAGAACATGGTTCCACTGCACCATAGTCTGATATACTTCTCTGGTCAACAGTTTCCACTGGGCAGGAGGATTAAGATAAAAATTAAGATTGTTTTATTGTCAGATTATCATGCACATATAAACAATCAAGAATGAAATACCATTCTTCATACCAACAGTGAACATATATTAAAATTAGGAATTAAAGAAAATAAAAATGAAAATAACATATCTATTTATAACACAGATTAAATATACACAATGCAACTAAATTCACAAAGTGTACCACAAAAAGCACTGTAAATTGTCTTTAGAAACATTTGGAGGATAACAGCAGCATGTCTTTATAGCAACATATCTTATACAGTATATAGTAAATTTGGACTAAATGTACTGTAAAATTGTCAAACATTTGGAAGGGAAATGCAGCATGTCTTTATAGTGTGAAGGGGAATATCAGCATGTACTATCAATGAATAAATAATCCTTTAGTCTATATAAAAAGAGCCAGGTGCAGCGTGAAAGGGATTGCACCAGTTTGGTCTTATGGAGGAGCTAATGGTTCAATAAGGGGGGTGGGGAACAAGAATGTCCACAACATGCCTGAAGCCACCAGGGGACCAAAGGGAGCTGTGCCCTCTTAGTTGTCATTTCTGCCACCCCAGTGTAAGTTTTACTGAGCCAGATTTTGAGTGATCTGGTAGCAAAGGCATGGGCTACAGATCAGGTGAAGTCAAGTAGAGCTTTATTGTCAAAGTTAAGCAGATTAACGGTAAGCAGATATAACAGGAGGCTTCCTAAAACTACTGGGATGCAGTTTTGAATCGCTGCTCCTGTTAAAAAACATGGTACTCTTTCAGATAATCTAGTCCAGTGACATTTGGGGAACACCAGAAGGGACCAATCATATTTCAGAGAGGATGGCAAAAGTTTTGTCGCCCTTCCTAAAATACCACCATGAACGACTGCCTAGTTGCCAGCTCTGGTTGCAACACCACTGAGGAGCAGTAAAGCAGAATTTAACTGGATTATTTTTCTGCAGGTTTGGCATGTCTGAGACAGATACATTTAGGCTATTTGTATCGTTTGCACAGGGCCACACGGCGCTGTCCCCACACTGAATGGAGTGGAGGAAAGTCAGACACAACATATCACTTCCTTTCAGTTCAGCCTTGCTTGCTTTTAATGCCTGTAAATAGACTTTGCACATCTATCTAATGGAAACAACAGAGTGAAAGAGAGAGTGAGAGAGATGCCTGACATAATCAGAAAGCCAGACAAAATGATTTTACCTTTTTTTCTTTAATTTAATGACTATTTTGTTGATTTTAGCAGACATTTTTTCTTATTTCAGTAGAATATTTCAGAAATTCCAAAAATACATAAAAAGGCAAAGCAGATTGATGGCCTAATGCTTTACTGTGTAAAAAGGTTTGCCACTTCACCACTGTTAACTGCCCCGGTCACTTCATCCAGGCGGTGGGCCTAGCTCATAATCCTTACAGCCTGGGGTAATAAGCTATTTAGAAGCCTGGTGGTCCTTGTACAGATATTTTCCCCTATGGCATGAGTGAAAACAAACCGTAGGAGGGGTTGTAAGGGTCCATGATGAGGCCAGAGACTCTGTAGGCGCAGGTTAAAGATCTCCAGTAGGGATGGGAGAGAAGCATTAATGATCTTCCCCACTGTTCTCACTATCCTGTTCAGCTGTTTCTGTCCAGACATTGTGCAGTTTCCAAACCAGTCAGTGACACAGTAGGTCATAATACCTTCAATCTTGCCTCTTAGCGTGGTGAAGGGCCAGAATGGGTAGGCTGGCCTCTTTAGGTCTCTGGAGGGGCTGAAGCTGCTGTTCAGCTTTTTTGACAATAACCATGGTGTTGGTGGTTAAGGACAGATCATCTGCCAGGTGCACTCTCTCATGGTCATCGGGTCATGAGTGGCTCCTTCAGAACATCCCATTCTATTGCCAATGCATTCCTATGGAGATTATACAACTGCATATTGCATGAACCCATGTGTCAGCAATTAGTGCACCTCAAAGTAACTAATTGTACTAATTAGAACAAGAATGTCTTGATACTTCTGGATAATGTATCTCTTATAGAAGAAATTGAGTACAGACAGCGAATCGAACATCACTCAATTTAAACTGCAAGCCACGTCGGTGCAGCTGGTAGCGTAGTGGTTAGGGTGTTCACCCTGCCTTCAGGAAATTGTGGGTTCGATTCCCGGGACTGCTAAGCACCTCTGAGGTACCCTGAGCAAGATACCGTCTCCACACCCTGCTACCCAGGAGCTGTGACTGCCCGCTGCTTCACTTAGTGAAGGGGTTAAATGCAGAGGAAGAATTTTGTGCTGTTCACACGGTGTGCTGTGTTCATGTATGACAGAATTTCACATTTATAAAATAAATTTAAATGGTTGTTATTTTACCTTAAGGCTTAAGATTTGCATCAAAACATTTAGGATTCGTCCATCCATCCATCCATCCATCCATCCATCCATTATCTCAGTCACCTGTCCTTGAGCAAGGTCGGGGTGCAGGGGGAGGTGCTGGGCAGTTTAGCATATCCAGTCCACCTGATGGCATGTCTTTGGACTGTGGGAGGAAACAGGAGTACCTAGTGGAAACCCACACAGACAAAGAAAAAATTCCACTCAGAAAGGATCCTCAGCCACCCCAACCAGGAATCAGACCTAGGACCTTCTTGGGATGTGTTCATGATTTTTTTATTTAAACTTGGCAAAATGAACTGGGATGTTGCAGCAGTATACTCAAAAATCTTCAGACACATCAGGCCAAAAGCATGAGCTCAGCAGCATCACGCCAGAGGTTGGCACCATGTTAAAAGGCACTGTGGTATAAAGTTTGGTGAGTTATTAAGTATGACATGCAAAAGGATTTTGTTCTGAGAAGATGATACAGCTGATGTAAATTAAGAGACTTGGGACCTCACTCTCATCCAGTGCTGCTATGCTGTACCATTAAGGCAGTATTGATTAGTATTAATGATGCTTTTCACACATCACAGAAGTGCATTAGTCAGGAACAAAAGGCTGAGTGGAAGTGATAAATGTGCTTCTGAATAGCTGTAGCCATTCTGACATATTTCAGAGAACTAAATCAAAATAACTGTTAGATAGCTTAGTAATTGTCTCGAACGTCTGCAAAATGCACAGACTATTACAAGACGGATTTCTTGTCGAATGTCTAAACGTTAAGTAAGAAACATGCTCTAATTATTTAGGACCATAAACTCTTAAATGTTTGGTAAAATAGTTTTAACATATACAGGCATGTGTTTTCATATTTCTGGCAGCAATCACATTTTTGTTGGTCCAAAAATTCACATTGATTCAGCCTTAAAACTTAAACCTTTAAAACTTAGGTTCCTCAAAGGTACTTTATGAAAGGTACTGTTTATATACATATATCAGCCACAACATTAAAACCACAGGTAAAGTAATACCATTAATAACAACGGCATCTTTCATGAAGCAGGAAGAATTGGCAAATTTTAATATCTTAGCAGATATTGGCCAGTTTGGCCAGTTGCAGGTTGCGATGGCTGGATGACTGGGTCAGAACATTTCAAAAACAGCTGGTCTTGTGGGGTGTTTCCAGTAGGCAGTTGTTAATATCTTCCCAAAGTGGTCCAGTGAAGGACAGTCAGTGATGGAGAGGGTCATGGGCCTCCAGGGACTTTTGGCTTTCTGGTCTGATTCAATAGAATCCACTGTAGCACACGCTGTGGAGCAATAGAATAGTGCTCAGATACGAGCCTGCAGCTGCCTGTTATGACTAGTCTTTATAAACGTTCTAGTTTTAATTCCAACACTTATTTCAGTGAATGTTTAGTATTAGTAAGCTCTAAGCATGAGAGTTGAGAAAGCTGTTTCTGCATCGTGTCTTCCACGTGCCAGATTATGTGCAGTTTTATTCTTGGATGCTAAATCATTTTATAATGCACAATATCTTCTTATTATTATGTGCAGTAGTCTTATCATGTGAAATATCACTAATTAAATCAATATTACTTTTATACCACTGATGTGCAATAACATACTCTTAACCACCACATGTCTTATTAGTAATACTCTTCACTTGTGTATTTCATATTGAGTATTGGATGTTTAGACTTTATACTTTTTAATTTTGTTCTTGTTTCTGTGTGTGTGTGTGTGTGTGTGTGTGTGTGTCTGGGCAGTTGTCACATAAGCTGTTTCACCCAGGAGCAATAAAGTTTTCTGTTTCTGACTCTGATATTGCTGATGATGAGAGAAAGGTGTCAGAACATTAATGGGCACTGTCATACAGCAAAAACTGTCAAAAAATACTCATATGACAAAGGTGTTGACTTGGCCTTCTTTCAGACTCAGTCTGATTGAGTATCAGTGGGATGTGCTGGACAAACTAGCCCCATCTATAGAGTCCCAAAATCGCAATTCACAAGACTTAAAGGGTCTGCTGGTAATATCTTGGTGCCAGACACCCCAACACACCTTCAGAGGTCTTGTGGAGTCCATGCCATGATGAATCAGATCTGTTTTGGTTGCACAATTTTAGGCAGATGGTTTTAAATTTATGGGTAATCAGTGTATAGAACCATGAAAACATTTGAATGCACAAATGGTTCTTTGCACAATTCTATATAGCACTAACAATGGAGCTGCTACTGTCACAAGTCAGAGAAGATGTTGGTACTATATATAATTCTTTTTGTTAAGAGTTTATTGCAAAATGTCAGCTTGACAGGAACAGGAAAAAGCCAAAAAACTCTGTGGCATAAAATAACAAGTTCCTGTTTTTGGCTTCCAGTATTATTTCTTCATGATGAATATGTGACTTTCTTCTTTCAGGTATTCAACTCCTTCTACAAATGCCTTTGCATTCCTGCATCACTGGAGGCAAGAGGAGCTGTGAGAAGTCCTTTTTTTTTTGTTTCTTCTGTGGGGGGTCCGGTGTGTCTACCACAGGGCTCACTTCTCGAGCTCTTATGCATGGATGCCTCTAATGGTGCCCCCTCCTGAGCAGCCTACCCCCCTCACCAACACACGCTTAAGCCCAAAGGTTTACTTTTGAATTTGGATTTCCACCTTGCACATTAGAGGAATGTCAGAGCTGAACAAACACATTAACATCACAGCAGTGGCCTGCCAGACACTTGCTCTTTCACCCCCTCACTCCCATCCCTCGCCCTCTCCTTTTAAATCTATGTTTTAATGAATACCAAAGCCAGAGCCTTTTATAGACATGGAAATAAGAGAACAAGACCTGAGCTACACTGTCAGAAGAAGGTGTTACAAAGAAAAGATAAAAGCAGGATTTGTCATTTGAATCAAACCCAGAACGAGGCAATAAGGGCTCGAATATGATAGAATCCCATCTCCCACATACGGCACCTGATATTCATACCCAGCCAGTACTGTTCTTAATAATGCTTTATTTTAAGATCTAACAACCGAATAATTACACAGGTCAACAAAAATGTTTTTGTAATCATCAGAAACCGCAACACACTTTTCTAAACCAGTTTTTCATGCTGATTTCAGATCTGCTTTCAGTATTTTTTCAGTCACATCAACTTTTTGAATTACGAATAATTTGCAATAGACTTGCATCTGGTTTTTATTAAACTGCAGGCAGCAATCAAGTAACTGTTTCAATATTTTCAGTGTGAAGTCAGACAGGCGCACACTGTGGCATAGATATAATGATCAGTG
>JBBPCY010000007.1:7670382-7682843 GCA_037974405.1 Brachyalestes nurse
AGTGTTAACACTATAGTGCTTTTTAGATATATGTAAATGAGCTTTGCTCTGATTGGCTGCTCTGTGTTGCCTCAATCCAAAAGCCCAGAAACATAATTCTAAAGAATGAAGTGAGGTTGGGAAAATAGTCATGTAAAAATGAACTGCAACTGACTTTGTAAAGAAAACAACACTAAGTGGATCCCAGGGAGAAATGAATATATATGATGGATATGATTATATAAGTTTGTTTAAAAGGTACACAGACATTCATGTAATTAAACATCTGTGAGGGTTTTTGTGTTGTGCAGTATTATATATCCCTCAGTCTTGTCAGTTTGACAGAATTCACAATTTTACCATTTTCATGCTTTTGTTCATCACTGATCTCTCACCACAATGCGCAGCATGTATCATGCAAACATGTCATAAGACCAGTGGGAATTCCTACAGTGCTCAAACAGTTCTGACTGCTAGCCTAGCCACTGAGCTGCAGGCTAATAAATACATCCAAGCAAGTGCTGGTGTAACTTTTACCTGTCTCAGAAAGAGTTTTTCTTTATCACAGACACAATTCAATTGGAGAATGTGCATGGAGAGCAGTATACTTGGCAGTGACATTAGCTATGTGGCTTCCTTCTGCATTTGCCAGCTGGCAAAGAAGAAACAAATAAAAACATTTCACACAACCCATCCCCCAAAAAACCAACGCCAGAGCTGTAGTAATTTCTCTATAATTCCACCCGTCTTTGGGATGTATCATAAGAAGGGAGTTTCCATAGTCTTTAAAGTGAAAAATATCTGTAGGAAATTGCTTCAAGAGATGAGCAGGCAGATGTAGTGACACTTTTTTTTCCTTATCCGCTGAAGTGTCCCTTTAAGGAAACAAAATGACAAATTTTGGCACCTTTGTTGTTAAGAGTGATCCTCTGTTTGCTCAAAAATATAACAAAAGGGCCAGATATATTTTCCCATCAAACTGACAGTGCAGGTTACCTAGTCTCAGATGTGAGGTTTCAACAATACTTCCATATCTGTCAAGCACCAACCAACACGTGGTAATGGACAAGCATTCTTGCATTGTGGAGGTTATTGATTTCCTAGTGGGGAGAAGACATCACTGTAGAAAACAAAGCAAACATTGATTTACGTATCTTGTAAACAGCATTTGGTGAACAAAAAAGGCGCTCCATTGCTGTGCCATAGGAAGGCGCTGTGGTCTTGCACTGAGAAAAGGAAATTAATTCGACCGAATGACTTGTTCAGGCTATGTGTAGGGGAGTTGGGGGGTGACTTATGTGTTTATTTAAGACTAGTGACCTGAGTGAATGCGTTTATAACCAACACATGGCCTCATGCCCCCGCCTAAGCTTGAAATCCATTTGCTTTGTGTGCCTCAAGAGAATGGGAGGCATGTAAACAGAAGTAACAGACGAGATCATAAAAATAAAGAATTAGAAGCTCCGCCGGATCATGGTTGTTATAAAATCCTGGAAGCTGCAGTTTGAGTGCTCTTGGTGCCGGCTTGGGACGTGGAATACAGCGCCTGTGCACCGGGGTGGTGTGTGTCGTGCCCACAATGCCAAGAAGAGGCACTTTGACTGATCTATCCATCACAGGCTGCTGTCCACAGAGAGAGTAGGGGGAAAATGGGTGCCTGCATCCACAGGAAGTGGTTCTTTTAGCTGACCTTGGGAAGCCAGAGCTTTAAAAACACGCAAGATTTATGTGGCGCTCCCACAAGCTGTGTATCGCTTAAGTAATGGGCCTTCAGCTCTGAGCTGAATCAGTACAGAGAGAGAACAAGAGAGAAAGCCAGGCCTTGATTTAAGCATTCAAGTATTCATCCTTCAAGTATTACAGTAGTGTATTGGGTGCACACCTGGGCTTTGGTGCCTATGACAGTGACTGGAGTTCCTCTTTTTATGAGGCATGTTAAGCACAGTCTGAATTCTGTTCCCCCGCTATGAACAGTAATAATTTGAATAGTTTTCTATTGTTAAAGAACTGTTTTAAATGTTTAGAAATTACTTTACTTAACATCAGTGCACTTCTTACACATTTTGTCGAGAATATAGAAAATGTATTGAAAACATAAACCTCAAGTGTTAAAGTTGTGCAAATTCTTTTGTTGTAGTTTAACCTCGGTAGTTTGCTTTTGAATGGTTAGTACTGCATTGGCTGCGTCTCAGATTATCATAAAAAGCTGGAGGCAAAACTGAAATGAAATGTTAATTGTAATGAGCATTTTTTGTTTTGTTTCATTATTTTTTTTGGCAGTAGCTATATGTATATGAGGACGTGCTTCTCATCACATACTTTTCATTCAATATTACAATCAATAGAATACTATATTAATATAAAATGTAGTATTACTTACAAAAATAAAATATATTAGAAGTGTACATTGTCTTACTTTATTAACTCATACAATGTATATTCAACTGTTCGAGACATGCTTATGAACATGAACATTTTTGATGAAAGCATTATTATTACATACAGTTTTTGTTTTTTTGGGTAGAGCACCTGACATCTTCACTTGTTACTTATGTTAAACTTTTGTTCTTCTCTTCACCATTATCCAGAAAGTCATCTAATAAATCTAACAACCAAAGTTAGATTAAATGTTTTTAAATGTTTTAAATCTTTCAGTTTAATAGCATGAGCTCAGCATGAATTAAAACAATAAATTAATAATACTCCTCAAATTACCTGTTTATTTTCACTTTACCATGACCTGTGATGTATAACATAAAACATCTACAGACATAAACTCCACACTATAAACACACAATAAAACTTCCTTTTAAAAATAGTGAAATATTTCAAATGAGTGTTATGGTTATTAATACAGTAAATGTGTTATGGAGGATAATGGAATAGCGGTTACCAACATAACAGTAATAGTCACTGATAATAATGAATATGAAGAAAATATGAAAGTGATAAAAGGACACTTGACAAACGGAGACAAACTGACTCTTGAAAAATGTATATCTCATGAAAAATATAATATCTCTGTATGATTGTTCTCTGAATTTTAGTTATTTAGTTTTGCTGCTACAATGGAGGCTAATAGGCACCTACTAGTATAAACTAATATATTTCCACTACAGTATACACTATAATCTATATTCCTACAGTACACCTTAACAAGGGTGGCTTGGTGGTGCAGTGGTTTTGGGTTTGATTCCTGGTCAGGACAGTTGAGGGTTCTTTCTGTGTGGAGTTTGCATGTTCTCCCCATGTCTGGGTGTGTTTTCATTGTGTACACCAGTTTCCTCCCACAGTCCAAAGACCTGCATGTCAGGTGAATTGAAGATGCTCTTATGCCCCTAGATATGAGTTTGCATGAGCAACCCGATCTCACAACTTCTCGTGCAGCCATCACAATATACAGTGTAATCAAAATACATGCTGCAATCACGCTTTAGGGCTTTTTTCATGCTAGGACACTGCTTCCCTTTTTTGTGCTAGGACAACGCTTCACTACCCTATGTATTTTAATGCGCAGTGCGTAACAACACCAGTATCGGCACTAACTGGCGACTGTTAGGATTAGGGTTAAGGTTAGGGTTAGGGTTAGTGTTAAGGTTAGCGTTCGGGACTTTCTCCGTCTCACATCATTTCAACCTGTTTCAACTGCTTTGCAAACAAAGACGATAAGTAATCAACTCATTATTTCTCTCCTACTGTTCCTCAGTCACCAGTTACTGCTTATACTGGCGATGTTATGCAGTGCACTACATAGGGTAGTGAAGTGATGTCCTAGCATGAAAAAGTGAAGCGTTGTCCTAACACAAAAAAGTGAAGCGTTGTCCTAGCACAAAAAAACCTTAAAGCTTGATCGCAGCACGTATTTTGATTATATTGTATATCATGGTGGCTGCACGAAAAGTCGTGAGAGCGGGATCACGTGAGAAGGTGTGTCTGTGCGTCTGCCCTGTAATGGACTAGGGTGTTTCTCTGCCTTTTGTCCTGTGACTGCTGTAATAAACCCCAGCACCCCCCACAACCCTGGATAGGATAAACAGTTCTATAATGGATAGATGGATAATAGATACCAAAACAAACTTTCCTCAAATCCTGTCACTTAGTAACCTCAGAAATGCTCATGTGATTTCTGACATTATAGGATATAGGTACCTGTGTATCTGTGTAAATACACTCCAATAAATAATGCACATTGCCTGTTGCTGCTATATTTTAATAATCATATTTATTGCTCTCTACCTCTGTTATGCATTTTTTGCACATGTAATGTCTGTTCTGAAACTCTCTGCTGCTAGAATAGAGTACTTGTCAAAATACTGCATTCATCTAGGCTGTAGCTATTGTCGGTTGCACTAAATGTTGTCTTGTTTTGTTTTGTTCAGTTGTTTTGTGTTGTTGTTGTGTTTTTTCTTGCGTTCTCTTTTTATCCCGTCTTTTTTTGTCATACTGCGTTCAAACCACTTTTGCAAGTCTATTCATGGTTAATTTCTCAACTTGCTTCTATTACTTGCTCGTTACATGAACCTTATAGCTTTAAAACTAAATGATGCTGGAAGAGGGGCAAGGAGAGTGCCCACAAGCACAGTGCCTTCACTGCCAATCCATTCGGGTACACAAAGAGATTGCTGGGAGAGAAACACAGTGGTCAACTCATATGTCCAGAGGAGGACATCAATCGTCACCTCAGTAACACCTACAGTGATGGCAAGAGAGAGCAAGATCTCAGCCACTGCACAGCTCTTACATGTCCACCTAAACCCAGCACCCTGATTAACATTTAGGCCCCTGTGGAGTACCATATAAGGTCTTCAAGAAATGCCCCAGGCTTTTGGAACATCTGTGGAAGATCTACAGAGTCATCTGGAAGAAAGGAAAGGTACCTCGGCAGTGGAGATATGCAGAGGGCGTGTGGATTCCAAAAGATGAGAATGCCAGCAACATCGAGCAGTTCAGGACAATCTCTCTCCTTAGTGCTGAGTGCAAGACCTTTTTCAAGATTGTTGCAGAAGGGAGGGAGGTTCAGAAGGGAGTTCAAGGCATCCCAGGGTGTATTGAGCACACCGGGGTGGCGACTCTTCACTAGCAACCTGAAGGCCACTGCTGCACAAGTACCAGCGATGACCTTGACACGTGGCTCTCGGCTGTGGACAAGTCTGGGCTTCCTGGAAAGTTTAAGGCCTGGATCTACCAACATGGCATCCTGCCTTGTCTCCTCTGGCTGCTGCTAGTCTATGAAGTCCCAATCACCATAGTGGAGGACTTTGAGAGGAAGATTAGTCAGTTCCTACATAGGTGGCTGGGCCTGCCACAGAGCCAAAGCAGCATTGCACTCTTCGGGCATAACACCAAGCTGCAGCTTCTGTTCAGCAGTCTGGCAGAGGAATTCAAGGTCACTCGAGTCAGAGAAGTCCTGCTCTACAGAGATCCCACCAACACCAAGGTATCCTCAGTAGGTGTAGAGGTCAGGATGTAAGGGGCACACCCAGGATGCAGTGGAACAGGCGGAGGCAAGGTTGAGATACAGCAACATGGGCGGGCCAGGCTGGGTAGCAATCCAAAACCTAGCTACAGTAAAGCAAGAGGAAAGGACAAGCGGAAGCTAATCCAGGAGGAGGTATGTGCCGACTACTTGTTGACCTTAGGAGACAGTTGAGATTCCCAGACATCATTGCAGTAACACTCTGGCCAGACATAGTCTTGATGTCCAGGGGAAAGCAAGCAGGTGGTGCTACTGGAGTTAACTGTCCCCTGGGAAAATCGGATGGAGGAAGCTCAAGAGCGGAAGAAGGCCAAGTATGCCGACGTGGTGGCTGAGTGTCGTGGGAATGGGTGGAAGACCCACTGTGAGCCCACTGAAGTGGGTTGCAGGGGCTTCGCAGGCAAGTCGTTACATTGGGTGCTGGGACTCCTAGGGATCGGCGGACAGCACAGGCGAAGAGCCATGAAGAACACCACGGAAGCTAAAATGGCTTCACGTTGGCTCTGGTTGAAGAGAGGGGATCCGTGGCGTAGTGCCCTACTTGGACACAAGTCGGGCCTGATCACTCCCGGCTGGGTCACCCGGGAGGGGGTGTCTGATGTAATAAACGTTACACCCCGTGACCCTGGTTACATCACTGAAGATATGTTTAGGTTGCACCACAAAGTGTATCTCAGCACTTCCATGTTGTGATGAAAAATTTCAACCAATCAGAAAGCAGTGATGCACCGTTCCTCGCGCCATTACAAGTTATGCACCGTGCCCGAGGCATACTTTGGGAGGTGGGGCCTCCATTAATCAGACTAGGTTTGTCCCAAAGATGCTCGATGAGATTGAGATCTGAGGATTTGGAGGATGAGTCCACATCTTAATCTCTTTGTGATGTTCCTTAAATGGTTCCTGAACAGTGTTGGCAATGTGGAATAGCATCAGCCAGCTGAAAGAGGACACTGTCATTAGGGAACAGGGTCTCCACAAACTTGATCTACAACTGTCTTACAGGATTGAGAGATATGCTGCAGTATCTTCAGAGGTCTTATGGAGTCCACACCTTGAAGGGTCAGAGCTGTTTTGGCAGCATGAGCTGGACCAGCACAAAATTAGGCAGGTGGTTTTAATGTTGTGGCTGATTGTGAACATATTTTATGTTGAAGTAAGCAAACAAATTGCAAAATCCACTAAAATTAGCACAAAAAAAATCATTTAATGTACACATACTCAATGTCATTTAAACTGAGGGAATGCAAACATTTGCAGAGTGAATGGGTCCATCCGGCTCAGTTGCTGTAACAGTTTGTTCTTGTTATACAAACTGTCAATAAATGCAAATTAATGAATGTTCCTTTAATCAATTATTTTCTTTATAATCATGCAATTATAGTAGCCATAACTTATACACAGGGGTTGACATAATTATTTTGCTGTTTATACGATTTTTGTGAGTGTTTATGTTGCTATACAGAACCACTGCACAATAAATATTCTAATAAATGTTATCGCAATATGCCAATGAGCCTCTTACCAATCACAGTGTATCTGACGGAGGCCAGTCACAGCTCCAGGTGAGTTACTGGGCACTCTGATGAATTGAGGTCTTCATGTAATCCAACTAAAGTCCAATTATTTTGGCCAGTCTTTTAGGCTCATATTCTACATTTTCTTTCTATTTCATTGTTTACTTGAAATTTACGTGTGCTTGTGCAACACAAATATATAATTCAGAATTCAGTCTTTCGTCATTACATTTTCCAACCTATGATTATCTCTTAGAATTAAAACTTCAAGCCATTTTAATGAAGGAAAAGAGAAAATGTGGGCCCTGCAACATACTGAAAGATAATGCAATCGCAATATGTCTCAGTATAACTGCAAAATTCATATTTTGTTCATACTGTAAAACCCTAGCATGGACCATGTTTTACCTTACCATGAAATTTTGCTGGAGGGGGGACCACGAGTACATCACGGGTACAGACGCCACAGCGTTCAGCGTTTTGAGAGGAATTACTTGTTTGGAGAACTCTGCGAAGCCACTATCCACTGTGCACTGCAAGACAAGAGTCGTACTGTGTTACAAAAAACACTGTAATCCGTAGTGAGTTTACATTTTTTCCGTAAATTACTAAAAAATCAAGTCAAGAGCTGGAATAACAAACATCTGGTGAAAACAAATTTACAGTGAGTATCTTCAGACAGCTAGTAGCTGCACACACCGAATGATACACAGTAATTCTGCACCAGAAATACTGTACATGTTCCACGAGAAGTCCAGCACAGGAAAGAACCTCTGCACTTATCAGTCCTTGGTGTGTGCATGAGTCAGCTGCGAGATGTTGGTTTTAGAGTCTGACAGCAGCTGGAAGGAAAGACCTGTGAGATTTCTCCTTCACATACCGTCTTCATCTGAGAGCGGAGAATGAAATGACGGGAGCGGAACCAGAAGCAGAACTAACCTCTCTGGTTCCACGCAGGGAGCTGACGGGTGTCATGATGTGCACAGGCTGAATTCGCCGCAGTTTCCATTCCTGGTTGAGAATGTCTGTGCGCTCCAGGATCTTCTGTCTGTTGGAGTTGAACATGCTCTGCGGAAGAGGAAAGACACTTTCTGATTTCTTTACAGTGCAGGGGAATGGAACCACCTCCACCTGTCTGTTGTTGTTGATGGCGGGAAAATAGTCTCTAGATGTTGAAAAATACATTTAAGGCGTAAATTTTGTCTTAAAAGCATCATAAATCAAACCTTGTAGCAAACTGACAGTGACATTTTAATACAGATGTGTTAAACTAATACATAAGTGATTCAAATTTCAGACTTTAACACTTTAGCCCACTTAATTTCTAGGTGTTTTATTCATATAATCATGAATGTTATTTAACAAATAAATGCAAACATATATATGCATATATGTTTGACAAATATATACATACACACACAAACACAGAGGAATTTTTAATATATTATTCCAAGACATCTTTGAGATGTCTAAGTGTACACTGCCAGGCTAAAAGGATAGTCAGTATCATGTAAATTTTAATATTGAGGCATTCAACAAATACTGACGTTTTGAACGTGTGATTGTCTAAACCCCCATCTATAAACCAGAATACACTGTTGGTCTTTAGAGAAACCTTTGTTTTGTCTACAGACGAACTCGTGCCGACGCTTACCTTCACCTCATCAGCTCTCCTGAAGCGCTTCAGCTGTCTGAGCCGCATGTACACAGACTTCACCCTCTTCCTCCAGCACACCGGGCCCTTCTCCAGCCTCTTCCCTGTCAAGCCCATGATTTCCCTACAGCACCACACACACACACACACACACACACACACACACAAACAAACAACAAAATAATTTTTTTTTTTAAAAAAGGCAGCAAAGTTTAGCCCACCACATTATTAGTGTAGTCACTGTACAGTGATGTAAAGCGATACGTTACAACACAGACATTTTTTAAAGTTACGTCTCTTTTAGCAGTAGCAATTAACACTGAGTTATAACAGCAATAATAGAGATTTTGCTTAGGTGAGGGAGAGCACTCCCATTTTGTCAGGAGAGGGGTGGCAGCAACAGATTTTGTTTTGGGAGAGGCAACCAGATACATTCGAATAACTTTCTGATTTTGTTTGAGGTAATTCTGTTGACATCTTTTGCTATGGCAACAAATCCTACCAGCAGAAACACTGTATAATGGCATGAGGTATAAAGTTCAATCAGCTTCTAAACCCACTTTAATGAGGTTAAAATAATTTAAGCTGTTTTAATGTAATTGGTATTTGGGTGGGTGACTTAATGGATCCTGAATGAAATTGCATACGTTACAACTGCAGACACAAACAAGATCAACTATAAAGTACAAAATAAACTGCAGAAAATACTCAATATGATATACACCGCTATATTCCCTAATATTGGGGTTTAAATACTGTAGACAAATAACTTACTGAACCTATTACAGCAGCCATGACACGAGGAGAACCATCAACACTTTGGCCCCAGTCTACCTCCTTCCTGAATTAAAATCTGTCCCTATCTGCCACATTGCTGAGTATCGTCTCTGGAATGATAACACGGCAGACGCTGACTAAGTGTCAAGAAACGCAACAAATTCACAAGTACATTTCCGTGGGCAAGTTTGTTGAATCTTCCGTGTCCAAAACATTTTTCAAAATGAAAAACGGCAAAAATAGAAAGGGCCATCTGCACATCCAACACCACGGCTGACTAGAAACGACCAACAAGACGAGTTCAGTGCAACGCAAATAAAGAAATAAATCAAGAGCCAGACTTTAATTACATGAGTGCCTCAAAGGAAGATTTATGCAGCAGAACATACTGTACAGACGAGTTAAAAGAATAGATGGGTCAACTGAATTTGGTATTTTACTTTTATTTTTCTCTTTCACAGCTTCAGTCATTACTCGTTCTACTGTAAACCTGGGATTCGGCATGTGTTGACGTGTTACATCACAAAAGCGACCCAATCTTTTGTCACAAAATAGTTACACAGTATGTACAGTATATTTTAAACATTTAAAAAAGTACAAAAATGTGAATTTAACCAAAGTAATTTAATTTGTGTACCATATGGACTATCATCATTAAAAACTAATATTTTTAAACAGTTATCTGATACCATGTTTGTCCTGTATAGTGTGGAGTTTCGTTCTGCAAAGACTTGGAATAAGCTTCTATGGTAGAAAAAACTAAACAAAAAAAAAGGAATTAAACTTTCAAAACCTGTCTAAATCAGTGTGACCATTTTGATCTGGCTTATTGTTTAACCAGTTTCTTCCCTGCGAACACCACAATGACAGAAACCAGAAACTATTCAGATTTACAATAATTTTATTTTAATCTATGCTCAGCTAAAGACAGCGTGTTGCAGAAAAATATATGCACAGAATGTGTGCTGATTTGAGTCGTTTTATGTTAAATTAACATCATTAACATTACAGGACTATATTGTGATTAATTTGGATTTTCTGTTTGTCAAAATGTGGTCCTGTGTAAGTAAAAGTAATAAAACCTTTTAGCCACATGATGATGGTAAACCTCTATTTACAGTTTATCAGATTTTACTATTTTAATATTTCTGCATCAGTACTGATTTGTCTGATTTGGAAGTTGCTAGTTTAGCTTAGCATGCTAACCAGTTAGTCCCAAGCAGAGCAACTTTAGCTTAGCATTAGCTTAGCCTCCAGGTCTGAAACTGACACTGTCCCGCCTAAAAACCCTTTGGTGTCCAAAACATTTCATTTTAAATTAATTTTAACAAATATCTCAAAAAGAGCCAATCTGGTGAATATTCAAACATACTTTTTAAGGTTTTTTTTTAAAGAGACTTTCTCCCCAAATCCAAACAAATCACAAGACTAAAAATGCTGATTTAAAAAAAACGAGATTTTCAGACTTTTGATTTTGCATAAAACTGTAACAATTAACTGTTATATTACATTACGTTTCCAGTAACGTTTATGCAAGAAAAAACCACACAACCCTATCGACCCATTCTAATATATTAAATTCAAACTGGCATTTCCCCCTTATTAACTGACAGGCATTCATGGGTTAACAAATGTATCGTTAGAGAATAAATATTAATACCGATGATAAACTTCCTTCCGCCTGGTTCTACCTTTTTCCACAAATACCTTCATCACATCACACAATTTTTGACACATAAGATGAAACGGAACCTAACGTTACTAGTTATACATTCATCTCAATAAATTATCCATAGCTTTTATGTATGAAATAATAAATTAGGAGGTAAGAGTGTGGAGTAAATAAACATGAGTTTAAAGAGTGGAGCAAATGAACATGAGGAGGTAAAGAAGTGACTAAATGAACATAAGGAGGTAAAAGAGTGTGATAAAGCAGGGTAAAATAAGTTCTTTGTTTAACTAAAGCAGGTCTATTTGCCTGCTCTCTCTCTCCAGTTGGTCACCCGCCTTCAGGTCTGAAGTGTCATTGAGGGGTGAAAACATCTGAACACCCTGATCTTAATCTATTTTATGAATTTAATTGTCTTTAATTCAAAAAGGTTAAACTAAACGGTTCATTTTCTTTATCGCAGCACCCTGGAGACTGTCGGGCAGCAGAAACACGGGTTTATTAACATTATCACTGTGTTTTCCTACCTGCAGGAGTCCGGTCCCCAGTCCTCATTAAACAGAGGGATTTTATTTTTTATTTTTTTCTGTCAGGAAAGTAAAAGCGGGTGGGTAAAGGAGCTAAAGCTAACGGCTAATGCTAAAGCTAACCCCGCTAGCCCCTGAGGGAGTCTCTCTCTCTCTCTCTCTCTTTCTTTCTTTCTCTCTCAGAGCCCGTCTCAGACCCTCTCTCCGCCGCACGGCTCTGTCTCGCTCTCTCGGTCTTCAGTCCCCAGCCTGGCCGGGCCCAGAGTGAAGACCCGGTGCTGTTCTGGTTCCGGAGTTCCCGCCCGGACTCTGCCCGCTCCGCGCGCTCCCTCTCCCGCTCGCCGCGCGACCAGCGACCGCCAAACCCGCCGGCCAATCAGCTACCGTCGCACTCAGGCGCCCCACCGACACGCGCTCCCATTGGCTGCAGCGGACCCCCCGGCCGTCCAATCAGAGGCGGCCGTGCGGCGGGGCCCGGAGAGGGGACCATGTGGAGAAAGTCTTTGTTCTTCATTTCAACAGAAAACCTACAGATTCACAAATAAACACCAAAACACGACCAGATCCCATCCGATCATCTTCAGAAATAAACAATAAAATACGGCCAGATCCCACAAGATCACCTTCGGAAATAAACACCAAAAATACGGCCAGATCTCACCCGATCACCTTCAGAAATGAACACCAAAACAACCCGATCCCTTCAGATCTACCTCCAGATGATCAGGAGCCACTTTTACCAGCCACTCTACACCACTGACCTGGTGGTGCAGCTCACTAACTCCTAACACAGCAGTGGCAGGGTAATTTTTGTTTATTGTGTATATATATATATATATATATATATATATCTATATACAAATCA
>JBBPCY010000007.1:7682943-7698336 GCA_037974405.1 Brachyalestes nurse
TTTAAGTTTACAAAAGTATACTTTATATACTTTCTTTATACTTATCAGTATAAGTCAAGTATACTTCACTATACTATATAAAAAGTAAACTTCTGTTACATCCCCAGTCAGCAGCCGCCAGAGACCGCTGTCTCCTAAGTCAAGGACTTTTAATTTGACTGGGGGTGTGGTCTCATCTCTGGCAGCAAAAAGTGTTCTCTGCTGCCAGGGATGAAGAGCTAATATGTTTCAAGTGTTTTGAGTTTCTGTGCACAGTACATATAGGATGACTTTATGTTTAGTTTTTGTCAGTTCTCCCTCACACTACCCCTTTTGTTTTGTATCCTGTTTATAATAAAAGAAGCAAATATGGAAGTCTGCTCCTGTGCCTCTTTCCTGAGCGAGCAAAGCCAGGATGTGACAAAGTATACTACCTCAGTTTTTGTATAAAATAAGTATACTCATAGTACACTTGAATAAACTACTTTTTGCTGGAGGAAGTGGCCGGGGAGAAGGACGTCTGGGTTTCCCTGCTTAGGCTGTTGCCCCGCGACCCAACTCCGGGTTAAGCGGGAGATAATGGATGGATGGATGGATAGGTGAAACTACCAATACTCAAGAAAATGACTTCACTTTCATGTCAGTAGGTCAACAGTTCAGAAAAATATTACTTAAAATCGCTAAGGAAAACATCCTTGACCAGTTGACTGGTGCTTTAAAATGATTGGCCACATTGGTTAAACATAGCTGACATAACATAGCAGTTGAGCAGTCCATTTAAAATCCATCCTGAGAGATCTTGTGTTTAAAAAGATAATCAAAATGATGTATAAATAGGACAAAAATCAGTTTTGGTGAGTGTCCCCGAAGGGGTTCTGCATGCTGTTCGCCTGTCTCAGGTGATGACTGTGCCACCATGTTTTGACTCATAATGCTATGCTTGACAAGTAACAGACTAATGTTAACATTTAAAGCTGTCAAAACAAATCATACCGACCATCACAACTGGCATGTGCACAGGCCACTGGCTAATGTGCCGTAGTTAACTAACTAAGATAACACCACCTATTTTGATTTCATAGATAATTTCTTATTCATCTGAGTGGTCCAGCTAATCAAAGCATCAGACATCAGTATCCAACTTGTAATAGCCTTCAGACTTTAGCCTCCAGACTGTAATCATCACATATATGCATTTAGCAGCTACATACAACATGTTTAGCTGGGATTTACAGCCTGTGTACTTTTTTTGCAAGCGCTACCCACAAATAAGGCTGAAGACCACACATGTTAAAGCATAAACCGGTAACTACATAAAAACAGTTCGTTGTTTTTAGGCCATATTTTTGTCTTTCAGATACGAAAATTTCTATCTTTTAATTATCCAGCATTGCTCATCTGTTGCTAAGACACCTTGTCAATATAAGAAAATGGTCTCTTGACTGAAACAGGCAAACAGTATTTTTCCATATATGTAAATTATTCTTAGTCTACAGTTTCACCAGTCTGGTTTATCATTGCTATGTGTATTTGTTGTTATTCTCTTTACTGTCATTGATCTTTCACAGACAAATGTATTCGTCTGCATACTTGTGAAGATATCGTATTTATGGAGATTTCATACTGTACTCTTTACTGAATTCTGTGCTGACTGTAATTTTGAAGTGACTCGTTCCACTGTTTATCTCTTAGCTGATGTGATTTTGTTGTTCAGGATATTTTCCAGTACTTGCAATACTGTCTGTGAAATTTTGAATGCATCCACAGTCATCCACAAAACAGTGTCGGTCTGAATAAATGTTATTTTTATGTGTGGAACATCTCATGGTTTGTAATCACATGCAAATGCTCCAGGGGTGCTATGGAACGTGGGTGGTGCTTAGCATCAGTGACAGTGTGTGGACAGGGCAAGGCAGCAGAGCCTGGTGTGACACATGGCAACTTTATAAGTATGATGAATAACTCATCTTCCTCCCTTTGATGAAAAGAAGCTACAGTGTTCATTGGGTTATTTGGGTTTGTTGCACAATACCATGGCTGATTTGCACAATTCAGAGCTTGTGGCAAATGACGTCAAACTTCTGCATGTCACCGCATCTGTACTCGACTCTTTTGAGAAGAGATTGTTTCCATTTTGGTAAATAGAGCAATATGAAAGCCATTGCTCTAGCTATCCCTGAACCGCATGTTATTTACAGTAACAGAGTTCAGCATCTTCCTGTCCTTGGAAAGAATGAGGCTTTCAGAGTGATTTCTGCATTGGACCACTCCATTTGGTGCAATTCATAGAATCGCCTTCCACTGTCATTCCCCTGTCATTCCCCAACACAAAGCCTTGTTGTTAGATCCCCACCCACCTGCATATTTATAAATTTTAAAATGCATTTCCAGCCATACTTACGAGCAATGCCGGTTTCTTCTATGGCATCGAGTCCAGGTTGAATATATCTGTCAATTGAACAAATGTGACAAAGGGAAAAATTGCTTAGTTTTGGTCACAGAATACATTTTCTCTGTGGATGATGAACCCGGTGCGGCAGCCTGCTATGGTAATGGAACAGTGATGTAGATTCAGCTCAGTCTGGTGAGGAGGCAGATATGCAGACGTGTGTATGATTCTCAGCATACGCCTCTGTCAGAGGCAACGGCCTGGAAATTGCTTTTAAACCCCTAGGTGCATGCTTATTTCGCAGTCATGCTTAAAAAGGCAAGAACCCAATCTTAAAAAAAAAAAAAACCCTCCCAACTCAAAAACAGCTTAAAGCAAGAGACACATCAAAATCAGGAACCAAGTGAGGGAGTGAGCTGCGCAAGAAATCACAGTCCATTGTGAAACCACAGGGTACTGTGTACATCAAGGTGCATGCAAGTGTAATCCCATAATTAAGTGAAATTCGTCATAACTTTAGAGCAAAGGAGAACAGCTTGACTGTTCCAATAAAAAAAGAAATGAAATACATTAGGCTGAAGTGAGCTCTCCTTTTGTGTTTCTTCACAGAAAAAGTTTTATGACCTCACTCTGTTTTTTTATTCTATTCATTCTTTTTCTTTTTTTTTTCTTTTGTACACGGTCGTCTTGAAGAATACAGTCTTACAGCAGAATGACTGCAGTCAGTATTTTTGATGAATGGTTGTAAAATGTGATTTCCCAAATCCACTGTTGTGCAAAGAACAAAGGAAGATCAAGCCCAAGGTTGATTCATTTGGTTTTGGAAATCGTTACTGACGCAAGGAAGGTTACTCATTTTATTACTGTGCCATGGGGTCATTATATCAGTTAACTGATATTTTATATTCCACTTAAAAAAACTGTCAATATGAACTACAGGTATATCCTGCTTATATTACACAGACCTACAAATCGAATCTTACTTTATTTTATCAGCTCCACTTCACCAAATAGGTGGACTTTGTGGTTTACAATTACAGTGTGTATTTGTGTGTGTGTGTGTGTGTGTATGTGTATGTGTGTGTCTGTGCATGTGTGTGAGAACATGCGCACTCCAACAAATGATGCAGGGAAACAGATGAACAACTGTCAAAGAGCACCTTGATGGTATGTGGACAATAAAGTAAAAAAGATAAAAATGTAGATACAATGTACATGTCTGTAATGTAGTGGCCCATCAGTCTTGCTGAGTCTTGCTGTGAGCATGAATATGTGCTATTGTACAGGAATGCATGTGTGGGCTTCACTGTCTTTAATCCCTTATATGATTAAGTGTGAAGAAGTTCGTTTTCTGAGCAAGACAAAAACAAGTTAGAAATAGTTTTAGGACAGACGCATATAATTGTTTACTTCAGGAGTATTTTATAGCTGAAGCTGTACTTAGGTAAATCCCAATGTGGTAGGCTCACTTCCTAGAATCTGTGGTGAGTCAACTGTTGTGGATTCTGTGGCTCAGAGGCGCAAAACTGTTTCGCTGTAAGGAGACATATGTGTCCTTTCCCAGAGTTAGTCAGTAGTTACTTAGTCTGTCTACTCTGTAGCCCACCGTACCTAACTTTCATAGCTTTAATAGTCAGTTGTAAGTTCTGGTGTACACAGTTTTAACCACTTTTGTGTTCAAAAGTTAATTTACTGTACTTACTGGATTCTACCTTGTCTGACTCCATCTGCCACTGGTTTAAAGGAAAAGGCAGATGTTGGCTGGATGACTTAAAAATAACATTTATACAAATTTAGCTTATTTTAGCACACCTTTCAGAGAAATAGTCCCTCATATACTGTTCACCAAGATGAGGGGTCCGAAACTGAACAGCCCCCCATGTGCCTGGATTTTCATCTTCCTTGCAGGCAGAACACAGGAGGTGAGAGGTGGTGGTTCTGTCAAATCTGATGTTGACACAACTAACATAATTTAATACAAGTATGTATATGTGTAAGCAAAACTATTTGGTGCATTGCTTCGTTAGAAATTAATGCAAATCTAAAACATATACTATAAAAAAAAAACATATCACAACATATTATTTCATTTTATAAGATCTCATGAATGTCTTTACAACTTTTTAAAGTGCAGAAATGCATTTACATCACAGCTTATACAAATATTTACAAGCATTACTATGTCCACTGCATTTAAACTGAGTGCCCTACTCTTTCCATGAAACATAACTTACCAGCAACACACCAGTTACAACCTTTTCTAAGTGGTGTAGTCCTAAGTTTATTAAATAATCATAGAGATTTCATCACGTGCTTAAGTAATGTGCAGATCCAAATAACCTTATTTCCCTTCTTCTTGGAAACGCTCTTGGCCAACCCCTGCTCACATACTGCATGACTGTGCCTCATTGACCAGAGCTCTTATTCTGTGGGCCGTGACTCAGCCCCACTTCCGCATTCCTCCACCCTGGGTTCCCACAGCGCCCATGGCCCGCACTTCTCCGTAAAGAGGGCGGATCTCACAAGAAGGCTGAGGAGCCCTCGGGCCGAGAATGCAATCAGGGACTGCAGTGTGTGTCGTGGCCCCTGGGAGCACACTACTAATCGTATTAACGCATTCTCACAGTGACAGCATTACAAGACTGCTAGATAGACAGGGAAAATATTTGTGTCTGTATGTTGTGGCAGTTTAGTGGCTGCTGCCATTGGTTAGATAAGAAATAAACCTAACAGCAATAACACATTACATTACAATGCACACTAATAAACCTTAGTAGGGTTACAGGAGTTTTTGTTTTAAAAATGACAGATACTTTGGTTATAAAAATATAGTTAGAAGAACACGGGTTTGGTTTGATTTCTGACTCTGGTGAATGCCTGGATCTAATTCCATCGCCTGAGGGAAATTGCATCAGCAACACATCATTTCTGACTGAATTCAGTGAAGGACCGTTTAAGCACTGGGTGGTAAATGTAAATACTGAATTACTGGGCTTTCTTAAGGAGAGTTTTGGAAATGGTAATGCTATTTTTTCTTCTCTATGTTATAAATTGGTGGAGTAAGTTTGACTTATACGCTGGGGTGCCAAAAGCATAACCTCACCTGGTCTTGAGCTGTTAAATGTTTTTGCATTTCTGCAAAGCAAAACAAAGACATGATTCTGAACTATTTCTGTGTCCTCTAATATTCATTTTGGTTTTCATACTGAAACCTTTAAAAGCTAGACTTTTTTAAATTGCAGTATGTGCTATGTTCTGAGTACTCCATTTACAAGAGTTAACCAGTTGCATTTTATGACTGTTGCTCAGGTCTTGAGTGCCATAAACATATTGACCACTTGTCCTCTCTGTAACTAACGGAATGCCCCAATGTCTCCACAAATACATTTATGACTATTATGTGTGCGTGTCTCTAAAGAGACGGTACAAAGTCTCTGTCATGTTCAGGCAATCTCAATTACGTCAGCAGCGGAGCTTGTCACCTGAATACTAGGGGGAAGGCAGCTCTGTACATGAGGGTGTGACGTATGAATGAGGTATGTGTGATTGTTAGGTTGTCACCTGTGTCAAATGTGGGTTGATTATTAGTCCTGTTGTGTGATTGGTGGTTGAGTGCTTTATAAGGGATGGCCGTACCCAGGATCTGTGCGGGATCACTCTCTTTCTGGAGTGAAAGGTTGGGTTCAGGGTAATATTCCAAAATGGCTACAAGTGGATATACAGCAATAAGGAGTTATTGTTATTTTTTTATCAAATGCATATACTTTTCTTAGATTTGCATGACCTTTGCTCAATACTAAATATGCGCTAATCTGAAAAAGCTGAAAATTCAAGGATAACAAAATAAAATGTAAGATAAAGTGGCAGAGTGCTAAAACACATTGTGCGTGTGGCATTCAACATTTATACATTTCAGTTTAAGAACGAATTAAAAGGTTATTCAGATTTCATCCGAATAACTGTGCTCAGCAAATGAAGCATTACATTAATTACACAACCATATACTGAAACTGTGCACATCCCACTTTCTATGACCAACAGAGCACTGTGAACCTGTCCTAGAGTTCTGAGAAAATACATTTTGGAGTACCTACAGTTGTTCATATCTGGCAACAACATGGAATGTTCTCCAGGAGCAATGTAAGTTTCAGTGCTTTGCTGAAGAGTTGTGTCCATGAACATTTTAGAAATAAGTATCTGAGATGCAAAGGTGTCATTAATGAAGAATAATTCCACTTGAGGATGATGGAGTAGTTAATAAATCATCATTGCTGAATATGATTGCTTTCATTTTTTTATTCATGAAAAGAGAACACAGACAATTACAATATTATCTAACACAATCAATAAGCTGAACACTGCCTAGCATGAGTCACATAATTTCTCAACAAATCATTTACATTTACAGATTTTGGCAGATCAGCACACACAACAGCATTTACATCTACAAACACGCAGCTCCAAGACATGCTAATCACAATATTCTCTTTCATTTCTCCTGCAATTCAATGTACAGCTCTCTATAAAACATGTAAGTCTTCTAAAGTTATACTAAGTCTAGCAGCTTGTGTTGTTACACACTTTCCATAACATTCCATATGTGCACGGACCATAAACATTGCCTAATGTACAGTAAAAAGCTATTTATTTTGAATGTAGGCTACATAGTGTACCCTCACACCATGTCTCGTGCCTAATACAACATTTTGCACTGTCACATTTAGTTTTATGCTGCAGTCTTTAGAACCGTGCCATACTTTACTCATCTAAGAGAATGATCTGCTGCTTGCACTCATGGTCAGATGACTCTTTAAGCATGGCACCTCATTCACCAGCAGCTGGCGCACATGATTCTGGAATTTTTTACCCAGAAAAGTATAGAACACAGGGCTGACACAGAAGTAGAGGTGGGCAATGTTGTGAGTAACATACTGTGGATAATCAAGGCTGTAATCACAAGGATTGGTTATCTGCTCTTTCATTATTAATATGACATTGTATGGCGTCCAACAAATGAAAAATAGCACCACAATGAAGAAAATGACCTTAACAGTCCGGTGTTTGCCCTTCACTCGGGTCGCGAGCACCCTCAATCCAATCCTGATGTAGCAGTAGAGGACTACAACCAAAGGGAAGATGAAAAACATAACAAACTGAACGTAAGCACTCATGATCTTGTTATCTGGGTTTCTGGCATCACAGGTTATCCCCACATTAATACGTGGTTCGACAACATAAGTGAAGAAGGGTTCCAGGCTAGCAAGGGCACTGATGGTCCAGGTGACAGATGAAAGGGTGAAGGCGTAACAGCTCCGCCGCTGCTTCGTGGCAGCCACTACATGAACCACAGCCAGGTAGCGATCAAAAGTCATGAGTGTAAGGAAGAGGACAGAGCTGTAGAAGCCCAAGTAGTAGGTGCTGCCTACTATTTTGCAGATCGCAAGGCCAAATATCCATTCTGAATTATAGTAAACGGCTTGAAACGGGAGACTCATGGTGAAAATCAGGTTTGAGACTACCAAGTTGATGAGGAATATATTAGTGACAGTTTTGAGCCTTTCAAACTTATACACGATAAACAGCACCAGTCCATTGCCCAGCAGGCTAACAATGAAGATGAAACTGTAGAATGGTGGGAGAAATGTTTTTCCAAATTCTGTTATGTCAACTATATCACATGGCGGCACCACAGTCATCGAGCTATCATATTCATAACTGGGTGCAGGTGATGTTTCAAACTCTTCCATATTGTAGGAAACCTGTCAAGCAAAGTTTTGGTTATTAAACTGATGAAACAGAAATCAAATAGGTTTAAGAAAGTCCATTACCACTACCATTCATGGCAAATAAAACAAATTAAAAAGACAAAAAGAGAGGACACTTACAGCAATGCAGTCTCCTGTTCGGTGCTCAAGGACACGAGTGACTAAGGAGACAGGTCAGAGTGGAACTTCAGTGGGAGTACTCAGAATGTGTGTGTTTGTGTGTGCTGCTGAATCTTGAGTCAACTACTGCATCACTCTCTAGTTCCTTTTTAATGTCTCCGCCTATTTCACAAGATTTTGTGTTACCACTGTTTCGGCATCTAATGTAACACTTTATAGCAGTATTTCTCCTGCCCCTTGCTGTAGAAAATGATGTCATCCACTTGTATATATTTTTCATTGCCTTTTCTATATTACAGGATTAACATGATGTTAAAAAACCAAAGACACCCCTCACAAAATGAAAGACTGGATTATCATCACCCAACACTACGGGATCATCAGGGAAAATCATTTAAGATCTTTTGTGTTCACTGGGATGAGCAAATCAGTTGTTTTGTAGTATGTAGTACAGTAAACCCCCGGGTTACGTTCCAAGAGTACTTGCATATAGTGAAAAACCGTGATGTTGTGATTGTCATGGTTCCACTCTGAGACCGCAGGGGGTTGCTGTGGGATCATAAACTGTGCTCCACTCACACCTGAGGATGGTTATCGCCACAGATTAAACTTAGTATTTAAGACGTTCGGCCCTCAGATGTGGCGTGGAGCATTATTGTCATCCCTGTTTTGTATATTGTCTTTAACTTACCCTCACCTAATCCTGGTCTGTGTCCCCATCATCTCCAGCTCTGTTTTTCATGTCTGGCCCTTGTGCCTGTTTTCTGTTCCTTGTGTGAATAAAAGTCTAAGTTTCATGGAAATCAGCACTCGCTCCTCCTTACCTCAGTCAGAACAAGACCGGCTCGTGACAGTGATGTGGTAAAAAAATGTCTATTTTTATAGTGTAAACCCTAAAAATGCCGTCAAATATGCTACCAAAACACTTTCATTTCATTTTAAACTCAGCTTAATACATTACCCTTGAAGAAAATGCAAATGTAAACTCGCATTCATACTGTACAGTGTACACTGAACTCCCGCGGTGCTAGAATGTAAATACTAAGGTTACCCCTGTATAGACTGTACTATAATTCATGCATGCATGATTTCTTCTGTATGCGCTGTCGTTTCACTGGTATAAGCAGGGTAAATACAGAAATTCATTTAATTTACAGTAATAAAAATACACAGCTTTAAGAAGAACAAAACGAAAAACACGAGATCACTCGAGACGATCCACAGGGAAAATTCTGGATTGCAGCAGCCACAGATGTGTCACAGGACAGCAGCCAATCAGCAGAAAGGAGAAATAAATAATGCTCTTGGATTGGCTACTTTCAAACCTCCTGCTTCTGAGTACAGGAGACTGTGACGTCTGGGCCTCATCCACCACGCACCTTCGTCCTCGTAACGGTTGTTTATGTTTGGGCGTAGTGCTGAGTAGCGGAGGCTCATTCTATTCAGGTGTCTGATTGGCTTGCTAACCACCGCACCTAAACATAAACAACCAGCACGAGGATGAATGGTGTGGCGGACATCACAAAAGCAAAAAAAATTTGGATGATATCTGCAGTTTTGGTTAGTTTGGGTCACAGAAAAAATCCACGAGAGACTGAAGCCACGACTTCTGATCCGTGTATAAGTGGAGGGTTACTGTATTTCAGTTCATTATCTGAATTGCTTATCTTTAACCAGGGTCGTGGTTTGCTGGAGTTTAGTCAAAGGGCAACACAGGGGAAATTTAGCATCTCCTGACATACATGTCTTTGGATTGTGGAAGGAATGTTGAGCACCAAAAAGGGTGGGACAAAACGGATGATTTTGAAAAGTGGAGGGGTAATGTCCCCCCGTGCTAAAGTGGTTCCGGTGCCCATGATTATAAGTGGCTAAATAAGCTCTATTATCATCAATGCCATCTTTGTTGGAGAAAATATTTCAAAATATTAAATTTTTTATCAAATGCATATAATTTTCTTAGAGTTGCATGACCTTTGCTCAATACTAAATATGTACTGATTTGAAAAAGCTGAAAATTCAAGGATAACAAAATAAAATGTAAGATAAAGCAGCAGAGGGCTGAAATAGATTGTGAGTGTGGCATTTAACATTCATAATTTTCAATTTAAGAACAAATTAAAAGGTGATTCAGATTTCATCAAAAATAACTCTGCTCAGCAAATGCAGCATTGCATTAATTACACAATCAAACTGTGCACCTCCCACTTTCTATGACCAACAGAGCACTGTGAACCTGTCATAGAGTTCTGAGAAAATACACTTTGGAGTACCTACAGTTGTTCATATCTGGCAACAACATGGAATGTTCTTCAGAAGCAATGTAGGTTTCAGTGCTTTGCTGAAGAGTTGTGTCCATGAACATTTTAGGAAAAAGTTACATAAATGAAGAATAATTCAACTTGAGGATGATGGAGTAGTTCATAAATTATCATTGCTAAATAAGATTGCTTCCATTTTTTTATTCATGAAAGGAGAATGCAGACAATTACAATATTATCTAACACAATCAGTAAGCTGAACACTGCCTAGCATGAGTCACATCATTGCTCAACAAATCATTTACATTTACATTTACAGCTTTGGGCAGATCAGCACACACACAATGACATTTACATCTACAAACACGCAGCTCCAAGACATGCTAATCACATTATTCTCTTTCATTTCTCCTGAAATTCAATGTACAGCTCTCTATAAAACATGTAAGTCTTCTAAAGTTATACTAAGTCTAGCAGCTTGTGTTGTTACACACTTTCCATAACATTCCATATGTGCACGGACCATAAACATTGCCTAATGTACAGTAAAAAGCTATTTATTTTGAATGTAGGCTACATAGTGTACCCTCACACCATGTCTCGTGCCTAATACAACATTTTGCACTGTCACATTTAGTTTTATGCTGCAGTCTTTAGAACCGTGCCATACTTTACTCATCTAAGAGAATGATCTGCTGCTTGCACTCATGGTCAGATGACTCTTTAAGCATGGCACCTCATTCACCAGCAGCTGGCGCACATGATTCTGGAATTTTTTACCCAGAAAAGTATAGAACACAGGGCTGACACAGAAGTAGAGGTGGGCAATGTTGTGAGTAACATACTGTGGATAATCAAGGCTGTAATCACAAGGATTGGTTATCTGCTCTTTCATTATTAATATGACATTGTATGGCGTCCAACAAATGAAAAATAGCACCACAATGAAGAAAATGACCTTAACAGTCCGGTGTTTGCCCTTCACTCGGGTCGCGAGCACCCTCAATCCAATCCTGATGTAGCAGTAGAGGACTACAACCAAAGGGAAGATGAAAAACATAACAAACTGAACGTAAGCACTCATGATCTTGTTATCTGGGTTTCTGGCATCACAGGTTATCCCCACATTAATACGTGGTTCGACAACATAAGTGAAGAAGGGTTCCAGGCTAGCAAGGGCACTGATGGTCCAGGTGACAGATGAAAGGGTGAAGGCGTAACAGCTCCGCCGCTGCTTCGTGGCAGCCACTACATGAACCACAGCCAGGTAGCGATCAAAAGTCATGAGTGTAAGGAAGAGGACAGAGCTGTAGAAGCCCAAGTAGTAGGTGCTGCCTACTATTTTGCAGATCGCAAGGCCAAATATCCATTCTGAATTATAGTAAACGGCTTGAAACGGGAGACTCATGGTGAAAATCAGGTTTGAGACTACCAAGTTGATGAGGAATATATTAGTGACAGTTTTGAGCCTTTCAAACTTATACACGATAAACAGCACCAGTCCATTGCCCAGCAGGCTAACAATGAAGATGAAACTGTAGAATGGTGGGAGAAATGTTTTTCCAAATTCTGTTATGTCAACTATATCACATGGCGGCACCACAGTCATCGAGCTATCATATTCATAACTGGGTGCAGGTGATGTTTCAAACTCTTCCATATTGTAGGAAACCTGTCAAGCAAAGTTTTGGTTATTAAACTGATGAAACAGAAATCAAATAGGTTTAAGAAAGTCCATTACCACTACCATTCATGGCAAATAAAACAAATTAAAAAGACAAAAAGAGAGGACACTTACAGCAATGCAGTCTCCTGTTCGGTGCTCAAGGACACGAGTGACTAAGGAGACAGGTCAGAGTGGAACTTCAGTGGGAGTACTCAGAATGTGTGTTTGTGTGTGCTGCTGAATCCTGAGTAACCCACTTCATCACTCTCTAGTTCCTTTTTAATGTCTCCTCCTATTTCAAAAGATTGTGTGTTACCACTGTTTCGCCATCTAATGTAACACTTTATATCAGTATTTCTCCTGCCCCTTGCTGTAGAAAATGATGTCTTCCACTTGTATGTTTTCTCGAATGCCTTTTCTATATTACAGGATTAACATGATGTTAAAAAACCAAAGACACTTCTCACAAAATGAAAGACTGGACTAGCATCACCCAACACTACGGGATTATAATGAAAACTCATTAAAGATCTTTTGTGTTTACTGGGAGGAGCAAATCAGTTGTCCTGCAGTATGTAGTACAGTAAACCCCAGGGTTACTTCCCAAGAGGGAAGAAAAAAACGTGATGTTGTGATCCCAGTCTGCGTCCGCTAGGGGCGGCCATCAGACTTCTCTTTGTAGGTGTGGCCAGAGATTAGGAATTATGTCTGCCTTTTCGTTGGTCCTCAGTTCTTGCACTTTAGTATTTATGTTGTTTAGACTGTAGTTTATCACTTGTCCCTCACCTTAACCCGGTCTATGTCCCTCTCAACTATCTGGTTTCTGTTTTTGTGTCCTGGCCCTCGTGCCTTTTTTCTGTTCTGTTCAGTTTATAATAAATCATAGCTGATGGAAGTCTGCCCCTGGGCCTCCTCTTCTCTGTCCAAACATGGCTGTTTGTGACAGATGTGGTCAAAAAACCTTTGTGCTGTATGGTAACAGCTCCACATGCTGCCACATTAGTGATTTAGTGACTGAAATCTATAATTCAGACAAATAAGGGACATACAGACAGCCAAGGAGGTAAAACTACATTTTAATCCATTTCTATATGCGCATTCACAATGCAAAATTGTTAAGATAACTCAAATATACATGTAAGAATGAAGACCCTGTCTTACATAATTGCACCTTAGAAGTAAAATGAAACTGTAAGCACAACAAAAACAAAACAGATGTTGAAAAGACTTTCATGATCAGATCACTGATCAGTTAAGCAACATACAATTCAAATTTTTAACAAAAATAATCACACACAATGACAAGATAACAATAAAATGACAGGACATTAAAATGACAGGACATTAAAGCACCATTAACACATCTGGAGGTGATGTTTGTTTTTGTTATTGACAGAAAATATTGTCCTGACCTAAGATGGCTTTTAAGCAACTTGAATTATCATGGCATTAATATGAATATAATATCACAGCAGAATAATACATGGCTCCAGAACTTTCAGCTATGACCTCCACACCTCAAACTCCTTTAAATGGAAATGCAAGGACCATAAAGCACTGACTATTAAACTGGCTCAAAACAGCCACTCATTGTCCTCTATTAAAAAAAAATTATTATTATTATTTTAGTAACTAAACCAAGCTTAAATGTGGGTGTTTTTATATTATACTGTGCTGCTTTAAACCTTAAACTATGGACTAAAGAAAATAGAATTATGTATTTGTCTAAATTGCAAGACCCATATCACTACAGTATGCTTTATGCGCTACCAAAGAACATGGACTTTTAAACAAAAGCACACTTGGATTACACAATTATTTGGAGAATGATAAAATACTCTTAGCATAATGCATCTTTTCTTTTCTTATAAAACTTCTGTCCAGCATGGAGGTAGCTTCCCTCAGGCAGTGGAAATATGTACATGAGTCTGAACATTTCTCTTTGAACATAAAAGAAAAAAAGAGCCAACGGAGCTCAAATAATGCCCATCAATTATTTAATCTCCACCACCAGGATTTTAATTACTCAAAATATTCAGCAAAGAATGATGCTTATCTTACCTGGTCTTCAAAAGCAACCCAATCAAATTTCCCTACTTTCATTGTTTTGTTTTTATTTTTTTTATTATCGTTGTTGTTGTCGTTTTGAGCTGGTTGCTTGAGTTGCCTTCCGTTGCAACATTAGACCCATATCATAATAAGTGAACACAAAATAGTCTTTAACCATTCTGATACACGTCCACTGAGTATGTCCGGCTTTGCACTCTATGCCTGCCACAGCTACAGAAAGAGCTGTATTGGACTGCATCTCCAAATTCCTCTGGATGCCCCTGTTCTCACAGTCTTACTCAACACTTAAAAATAAAGGTTCCTTAACAGTTCATGAAACTAGTCCAAGGTAAAACTTTTCATTGAGACAGAACCCTTACATTATGATGGAGGAGGTTCTTTCAGCTTTAAACATTCACACATCTCATTTAAAGACTGATGGGATGGTCCTTTTATGGGATTGTTCCAAAGATCCCTTTCTGGCACCTTTATTTTGAAGAGTCAAGTTCTAGGCACAAATATCTAAGAGTACCAAGAGAACTGATCTAGGATCAGTTTTCACCTTTCATAATTCACTTGCTGAATGCCGTTAAAGGGAGAGGAGGACCAAATCCAATATTAGCGAGCACTTGAGGTGCTTGTCATAAAGAGTCCACGTGCTGTGTGTCAGAAGTTGGGGCCTTTGCTGTAGCGGTCATCCCTGTGGTTGTAAGCCTGGTAGCAGATGGACATGTCACACACTCCGGCTGGCCCAGGGGCGCCTCGCTTGCCTGGAATGCCCGGAAAGCCAGATTTCCCTGGCATCCCCGGAGGACCCGGCAGTCCGATTCCATCAATGCCGCGTGGCCCCTGGATGCCTGTTGTCACCAAAGGAGAATGACTGAAATGATCCAATATACTTTTGCAAAGCTTAGTTTAGTGTCTATTCATTCTCTGTTTCCATCTGTAGTAGTAGTAGTAGAAGTAGTGGTATTATTATTATTATTATTATTATTATTATTATTATCATTATTATTATTATTATTATTAGTGGTAGTAGTAGTAGTAGTAGTAGTAGTGGTAGTAGTAGAAGTAGTGGTATTATTATTATTATTATTATTATTATTATTATTATTATTATTATTATCATTATTATTATTATTATTATTAGTGGTAGTAGTAGTAGTA
>JBBPCY010000007.1:7704387-7739454 GCA_037974405.1 Brachyalestes nurse
GCAGACACAGTCAGCTCCCCAATGAGAATTTTTATTCAATCCGAGCACAGATATTGACTCGTATTACTCGTATGATAATCGTACTCGTCAAAAGTGCTTCATCTCTAGTATTTAGTGCAGTGCAGTTAATGAAACACTGAATAATAATTGTACTTTTATTATTTGTACTTGTGCTCTTTATTTACATTACTAAAATTAAGTACCATATTAAACATTCAGTATAAGGAGCTGTGATCAGTCTATCTGAGACATGTCTGAGTGTGCTCCTAATTTTCTGATGAGCAGCAGTGATTGACAGCCCTCAGCACAAAACTTCCTGAATGAAAGCGGGATAAAACGTAATGACATGAGCGAGGACAAGTGAATGAGACAAACCCTACACCGGTGATATTCCTGATGTGTCCATACCTCACTAAAAACATCCAGCTTTTACATGTTGATATCTTATAGAAGGCTCTTTATTTATTTCACTGCTGGATCTTCATCCAAGGAGTGAACGCATGGCTGTTTTAATTGAATAGGGAGATGAATGAGCTAGCTTGATTGCTCAGTTATGGTTCTATGTTAGCTTTTTCTAATGTATGTGTAATGTATGTGTGTCCCAAGATTCGGACTCTCCAGTTAACGTCAGAGGAGAATCATTTTGGAAATATACATCAGCAATTATGCACAGAACAGACCATATGCTCACAAGAACAATATTAATCTGCTTAGTAAGCAAACTTGGATTCAGGTTCACTGGGGGTTTAGCAATAACACACATACTCATGTATTATCTCATACAACTGCACATCATTTCAACTGTAAAATGAATAAAGGCTTACCGGTGGTCCCAGCGGTCCACTTGCTCCAGGCAAGCCGATATTGCCTTTATTACCCTGTGAAAGAAAGAGAGACACTTACGCTTGATTATTTATTCCAAGTTTTACACAATTTAAGATAGATGCACTAAAAAGCCCCCCTAATATAGACCAGAAAATGCAATACTTGGAGGCATCAAAATTACCAGTACACATCATTAATCAACTAAAAAGCTCAAGCAGGAGTGAAGAGGGGTTTGTCTTTGATTATGTATTCAGAAGAGGACCACCCTCCTTTAGCCAGATGCTCAACAAGTTCATCTGCAAGGCAGAGTAAACAAGCAATTAAGGCACTTTAACAGTTAAACAAGTCTCTGTTTTCACAGTCCAGTCAAAAGCAAAGGAGAGCAAAGGCTATTTAAGTTACAGAGTGTGTGTTTTCTTGCAAAGTGCCAAGTCTTACTGGACACATAAAACCAAGTCTTTCATTATGAAACGAGGCCGCCTTGACAAAGCAATAAAGAGAGCAGACAAATCTTTATAAGCAATAAACATCAAGAACTGATTTTTTTGGTCTTCTGTCTGTAAGAACAGACTCAATTGCTTCATATGTGCTTTGTAAGGGTTGTTAATAATTTTGATTAATATTCCTAATCATTTTCACATGCTAAACAAAGTCAAATGAGTCTTTAATGTGTAATTACAGGTAGGTCTGGCCCAAGAAGTTCGAAATCAGCATGGGTGCAAATGTCTAGCCCTTCAGAAATGCTTCATAACTAAAAATACCCCATACAACACAAGATAGACACCTCCTGTGTCGACTCTGGCACAGTTCAAGGACAGGCCAGCACTTAGATATGTCTGAACAGTGTTGGCCTGGAAGGGAAGCTGGTGATTAAGGTATTCTGTGATTTTCTTTTCTTCTAAATTGTCCACTTCCATGCTGCACATAAAAATATGTGAAAGAACCCAAAGTTTTCTTTCCAGAAAGAGGACGAAAATCAGAGCTGTGGTGTACCTTTGGAATCAGTGTCTGGCAAAAACACGCATACATGTATGCAAACACACAGACACATGCACACTTACAAGCATACACACATACGGACACATACACACACACACACACACACACACACACATACACACATGAAAGCACGGAGGCAACATGTCTCATTTTATGAGAACATCAATCCATTTCTAACCTGCTTATCCTTAACCACCGTGGCAGGGGGTGCCGGAGCCTAACCCCGTGTTCAAAGGGCAAATGGTAAAAAGGTCATCAGCCTATCACAGGGCAGACACACAGACACACAAACTCACATCCAGAAAGCCCTCACTGAATTCAACAAGTCATTTTCAAAAGTGACACGTAGATCTCTTTTGTTGTTGTTGTTTTTCTACACATTTGATTCACATTACATGGTTGTTTGAAGTAATTACATAATTGCATGATGAATGACACAGCTAATTGTGCAGTGAATTACTTTCACAGCTCGAGGTTGTTTTTTCCAGTTTTTAGGAGAATAAAAACAATAAGATGGAAAACAAAAAAAGAAAAAGGTGCTTTTTCAAAACAAGACTGTCTGCACTATCACAATATTTCATGAAATCGTAATTGGTCATCAGGAGATGATTGTACAAGCCTTTTTTTATTAATTTATGCTGTTCTCTTCATTTTGAAGGAACCCATCTATAACAACGCAATTCATGCTAAATCGTTATTTTCAGTGTTTCCATAAATGAATCATATTTCCGCTGCCCTATAGGCAAATTTGTTTCTGGGATGTCAGAGACTGAGACTGGTGGTTTAGCAGTTTTAGCAGCGTTAGCCAGAAATGGTACTACAGTATCCTGCAGAAGATGTAATGGATAACACAGAGATGGTTTATGAGATATATTCTTTTATCTCTGAAGATGAAACAGTTCTGTTCTGTGACAGCTCAAGACACTGAATTGCAAATGTGGCTTTTAACACTCTAGTTTGAGAACAGTGCCTGCTGCTGTATTCCAGTGAGACGAAAAGGCATCGGCTCCGGAAGCTGCTTGCCAAATCATCAATGACCTGAACATAAATTGTGTTTCCTTTTCATAATGATGGATTTTAATCTTGCTTTTCATGAACTTCAACAGAGGGCCTTTCTTTATTGTCAAAGCAATGACTTTTCTTATTTACCTTCAATTATCTTGTTAATGTCTTTGGAAATTGCAGCCAAGCTTACAGCAAGTGGTTGTGATGTGGGAGCTGGTTGCTGTGTATTAGCCATCTGCTTGTGAGTATCTTTTAATTACACAGGCAAAAACATTGATTTTGGCAGGCAAACAAGGTTTATATCACACTACAGTTCCATTATGCTTCATAAAATGGAGCTCCATGAAGCTCTTTCACAAGGCCGACTATACCAAAGGTTCCCAACCCAGCTTGTTGGGACTCCAACCCACACAGGTTTGCTATTCTATTCTAATCCTCCAGACTTATTACCTGCATTCTTGATTACTTGGCTTCGTGAACTGAAGCTGGAAGTTAAAAGAAGGCATGATAGCATTGGGGCCTCGAGCATCACCTCGAGAACCTAGGCTGGAAATGATTTCCTGCTGGGACGCAAGGCTAACATTGATCTGGAGTAATCCATACAGCATTTCACTCAGCAGGAGCCTGTGATCTATGATCAGCACTTGCTTAAAATAACTCACAGAAAGACCTCACCTCAGTGTGTCCGCAGTCTGAGAGCATCTGGAACGACTAACACCCAGACAACACAATTACACCATCATGAGCCAGAAGATTCGCCTGGTCAGTATAGCTGTAATCTGTCTTGCGATTTGAATGTAATTTTATGTTGAATCCTGTGGAAATGTCTGCCCTGCATCCATAATTTAATGTGGCAGTCCTGTCGCATTCAGAAGAACCTTCCTGATTTCAACAACTCCTTTTCAAGAGTGACACGTAGAGCTCTTTATCATTAGACATCTGAAAATACACCTACTCTGAGGCCAAGAGGTTATTTCAGTTATTTCATTAGAAGTCTGCAGACATTATTGTTGTTTCTCTTTACATTTGATTCCAGTATCGTTGTCCTCTATTGTAATTGCACAATTGCATGACTAATAGCACAGTCATTACTTAGTTAAAGTACCTATTTACATTCTGTATTTGTATTTTGAAAACGAAAAAAAGAAAAAAGCAGTAAAACATTTCATGAGATACAACTCTGATTTTTCCTCTTCTCCTTAAACACAAATAAGGGCATCTATGGAATGGTTAGAATCTGGATTGAATTTCTGTACTTGTTTGAGCTTTGTGTGAAAAATGATTGCACAAAAAAAACTACACGATAGACTCATGAGATCATATGCTATATACTGTCAGCTGCTTCCGTATCTCTGATTGACAATGGTGTCATAAGGCAACCAAGATCCACTACTAGCTGAAATAGTTTACCCACGCATGGTATATTTTATAGATTTTATCTTTGTGTCTCTGCAGTCGTAGCATTAGCAATTTCCCTGAACTTTTCTCATTCCAATTCTGAAATTGGCACAAAAGCCTTTTAACTACAGTGACAGAGATTTGTTCTATAAATAACACTGTTATGAAGCATCATTCCCAAGTAATGGAAGCGAGAGGTCTACACTCCAGTTCTGCCACAGTGATGTCTTTGGAGTAATGTCATTGGAGAGCCATTTTATTTCCCTGAGGAACTATTTTTGTGAGTGAGATGTGGGAGTGTAACGAATTTTCACATAATTATGTGGAGGTTCTTTAAACTTTAAAAAGATTCTTCACACTTTCAAATCTCATTTACCAAAATAATTCTACTATGAACTATCCACTGGCAGATTCTTTTATTAAACCAAAAGTCATTATTAAAAAGTTACATCAGTTCTATATATTTCTGTTTGCGTTTTCATGCAAAAACGTGATTTGTCCACTGCTGTTTTAGGAAAGTATACCAATGAGCCATAACATTAAAACCACTGACATGTGAAGAAATAACACTGACGTATTAGGCAGCAAGTGAACAGTCAGGTTTTGTAATTGATGTGTTGGAGGCAGGAAAAATGGGCAAGTAAAAGCATCTGAGACACTTTCAGAAGAACCGTATTTGAGTTGAGGCTAAATAACCGGGTCAGAGCATCTCAAAAACAGCAGGTTTTGTGGTGTCTTATGCAGTGAGGGGCCAACGGCAACCACTGAACCAGTGACTGGGTAATCGGCGCTCAAGGTTAGCACGTCTGATCCCACAGAAGAGCAACAGCTGCACAAACTGATGAAAAATGAATGCTGACTATGATAGAGGTGTCAGAACACACAGTGCATCACAGCTTACTGTGTATGTGGCTGCGTTGCCCATGCTGATCTCTGTACACTACCACAAGCACCCACAGTGAGCACATGAGCATCAAAATTGGGTCATGGACAAAAAAAAAAAAAAAAAAAAGATTTTTTTTTTACATCATGTTTATGGCCAGAAGCCTGTGTGTGTCCCTTACTTGGGGAAAAGAGGGCTGTGGGATAAAGGCAAACAAGTGGAGGCAGTGTGATGCTCTGGATAATGTTCTGCTGGGAGCATTTATGTAGATATTGCTTTAGCACCATCTAAACATTGTTGCAGACCAAGTACACCCCTTCGTGGTATCAGTATTGCCTAATGACATTGGTCTTTCTCAGCAGGATTATGCACCCTGCCACACTGAAAATATAATTCAGGAACGGTTTGAGGAACATAACAAAGATTTCAAAGTATTGACTTGGCCTCCAAAAACCCCAGATCTCAGTCCAATTAAGCATTTGTCCATTTGATCCATGGAGGCTACACCTTGCAGTCTACAGTACTTATATGACCTGCTACCAACATCAGCAGACTTTAAGAGGTCTTGTGAAGTCCATGCCTCAATGGATCACAGCTGTTTGGGCTGCACAAGGAGGACCTACCCAATATTAATTAGGGGGTTTAAATGTTAGGGCAGATCATGTAAAAAAAGGTCACTTTAGTCTGAGAACATCAAAATCTTTTATAACACAGATATATCAGATTCATAAATAGGCCTTTGCTTTGTGTACTTCAGAATGACACTTTACAATAGCATTATAAATGAAATAAATGTCTGGGATTGTATTTCAAGATAATGGGGTAATTTACTTTTGAAGTACCCCATGTAGATTTAGATTTTTCATCAACTGAGTCAGCACTTCCATGTTTACTTTAGGAGATGACAAACAAACATGGCAAAAACGTATGTGGTGTTGTTCTTTCTTCTCTTAAAGTTTAAGGCCTCATTTGGTTGCAATGAATGCTTTCGTGTAGAAAGCTTCTCAACCAATCAGATTGTGCCTTCAGAACTAACCGTGGTTTCATAGTGTACTGTGTAACCAAGTCTCAAAATAATTCAGTGGATGCTGGAAAGTAAATTAGAACTGAAAATCTAAGCAAAACCTCCTACTGCAAGACAATTTAATCAAAACCATGTTCAGAGGCCAAAGTATTATACCTATCTTCTCTTTCATTACATGCCCAAATTACAAGTAAATCAATATGATGAGAGGTATCAGCTGGCAACATTCAAGAAGCCTCACTACACCCCAAAATTACTAGCTGGTGTTTAAAACCCTTTCCACACCCATGTAATGCCTTGTCCATGATAAATACAACATTTGTAGGGACATGTGGACACTACCAGTGCCTGTTGCTGATCTCACTGATTTGGAGGTGTACACTATTATTACTCCTTAATTACCCATGCTGTCCAACATTGTGCATTACACAACTTGTAATTCAGCTCACAGAGCTCTGCTTTGAATCTGTTTGGAAAACTGCACTGATTTTAACACAGACATGTAAAGCAGACACTGGGACTAAAACACACTGCATCTTCAAGCCCTCCATCAAGCTGTCCGTTAGTTTAATGGTACTGAAGACTGCAATTAAGGTGGTCTCAGAAACTTAATGAAAGGTACATTAAAAGGAAATGCTGTTTCACTACATTCATTGGTGGTAAATGGAGTTCAACTAATCCTGTAAATGAGTTGAATTTGTTCTAAATCCAGGCCCTTAAATATTTATAAAGCATCTATCAATGTGCCATTTGGGATCCAAATTGACAAATAGTTGTAATCAGTATGATTGTGGGATCTAAAGGTTTAATGCGCATTTTGTCTTTTCCCCATTTAAAACAAATTTATGGCCAATCAAGCGATTCCAAATCAAGTTAAAAGCCTTCTGCCAATATTGTGTTACAATACACAAAAGAATAAAAAACAATCGATGAAAGAAAAGGATAAGAGTGCTTGAAAGGTGCTTAAATTGGCAACAAGTCCCGATGTAACCCCACTGTCTTGTAAATTGCCTGCAAATTGATGAAGCAAGGACTGCAGTCCAGCTCCTTCTATGCAGCTTAAAATGATTCATGTATATGTAATGTCACTTTGGTCAACTGGCTTTATAAGACAGTAAAACTCAGATGTGCACACAGATGTCAGCCTTTCTGAGATTAAATCAAAGACAAACAAGTCCAGTGCCTCCCTGGCATGAGTGTAATTGTGTATGTTCTGACTGCTCAGAGTAAATTAACCTCAATTGTATAGCTATTTACTAACGAGACAGACATGTTTGTGTACATTTGGTGTCTGTATGAAATGTATTTGACTTTAATATGTCTCTGAAAGCTGAATTTTAATTATGTGCCTTTGTAAAATAGTGGGAAGGATGTGAAAACAGCATTTATGGATGTTTTTATGTATGTTTATGGATCGGAGTAATGGCTGTATAGTAAGTGTGGAGGAGGTGTTTTAACAGTGCAACAGTATTGTGTGTGTGTGTGTGTGTGTGTGTGTGCGTGTGTACGTGTATGTGTGTGTATGTGTGTGTATGTGTGTAATTGCAGTCTGAATGAGCCTGCAACACTCCGCAACTGTAAAACTTCACCAGTAAAAGCAAGAGGCCACATGAAAGCAGCTAAAATGGCCTGGTTATCTAACAGCTCTATGGATGAGATGCTGTGTAGGAGGGTACCTCTGGCCCAAAACCAGGCCTTAGAGGCCGTTCCTGTGGTTTTATGGTCTTTTAACTATCCTGTAATCCGAAAAAGGAAGGTTTCAGCCTAGAATTTGCAGTTGGAGGTTATCTCTTCCACTACGTTTATTTCTCTCTGCTGGAAGCTTCACTGACACAAGCCAAGCCACCTTTTATAAAGCTGGATTTTTGTTATGTCTGCTTTCGGAAATCCATCAGATCCACAAGGCTTCTAAGGGAAATGGGAGAAGATTTTAATTCTGATTGACAAAAAAGATATTCTCAGTGTTAAATTATTTTGCAGTGGATCATTTCTCTTCAGATGTACAATATATTTATATATCACCACGATGATATTAACTTGTGACTTATCATTTAATGTATCTGTAAACATTTACCAGATTGAAATCAATTGCATATCTTTAAACAAGCAAACAGGTATAATATATTATTTGAAAAACATTTATAACTGTGTAAAAATCTACAAATATAAAATATTAAACTGTTCTCACTGTTCTTCATTTTAACATTAACTTAGATTTAAGGTAACTTCACTTGTCAATAAATCATTTTTTGCAGCATAAAGAAAACTTTAAGAAGAAATGACAAAAAAGTGAAATTTACAAATATTAAGACATAGAAGAGCAATCTTTAGTTAAACTGTAGTGCAAATTGTGTATTTATACTCAGTATCATTTTGCCTTCTATAATCAATTATCCACTTACTCATATACATATAATATAATATTTCCATCATATGTATGTTTAGGTGAGAAAGGGAGAAAGAGAGTGACATGAAATGTCTAAAAATGGGAAAGAGAAATAAATAAAAGCTGCTATGAAGTGAAACTGGGTAAACAAAGTAACCAACAAAGACTAGAACAAAGTGACAAGGCCAAGCATAAGAATTTATGTTGAAAAGCGAACGAGATGGTGGAGAAAAATGTGCAGCCTGGGTTGTCAGTCTGTAAAAGCAGTAAATGGAAAAGAGAGATAAAAATAGAAAGATAGATAGAAGGATAACAGAGATGAGTGAAGTGGACAATGAGTAGAAGAAGACGCCAAAGTAGAGAGAGTATGAGGGTAAGAGGATGGATCGAAAGAGCGAGAGAGAGAGACCATACTGGTACACAGATCCAGAGACAAATGTACGGGTTTGAAAATAGACATTATTGTATATTTACATACGGTGCCCAACCCAAGGTATGTGTGTGTGTGTGTGTGTGTGTGTGTGTGTGTGTAGGGGTGAAGGAGTGTTTGAGGGTATTTGTGATCAAGCATGACACAACATTGGCAAACACTCCAGTTTAAAAAAATCTTGTTGCTCTGTCAAACCTGTTAGTATTCAACAGAATATCGGAAGCACACTGCGGTAATAAACAAGCCAACAAGAAGACAAGATCAGAATCAGCCAAATTACTGCTGTTCATCCTCACAGTGTGTCATTTTTATCATGTTCAATCAGCTGCTGTTGTACATGCTGTTGCAAGACTGATAATAAGTCCTGCATCGTATCTTCACTGATGAACAGAAGCCCTTAATTGCTCACTTTACTTATCTTTATAATCTTAAAAATGGCACATTCACGTCCTGGACTCATACAAATAAAGTGCCAGAAAGGTTCATTGGAGCAATGCCATAGTAGAACCACTCCTAAAGAAAATGTCAGTAGATGGTAAAATTTCTAATTCAGGTTTATTTATTTAGCACATTATCAGACACAAAGGGTCATTAAATGTGCTTTACAGAAATAGAAAATAAAATAATAAATTAAAAATAAAATAGAACAAGATTATGGGAGGGATAGAAGAAGTAAAAGTAGTAAAGCAACACATAAAAGAAAATTGAAAGTGCAGTAGAATTTAAAAAAATTAAAAGATGGCGGAGGAGAATAGTGCAGTTTTAGCAGCTTTTTAAAGCTGACTGCAGTCGGTGCAGATCTGATCTGATCTTGTTCCAGCCGCAAGCTGCATGGTGATAGCATGATTTCACATTTAGATGGTAGATGATCAATTATCATAGGCAATATTTATCAGAATATTCTGTTAAATAAATGAACCTTTGAAATGGTCTCTAGAGAACCAGTGGTAGTTCTGTGGCATTGGTACAATTAACCCTTCTGGCACCTTTATTTTTTAATAACAATTAACAAAAAAACTGGACATTACAATGACACATGTAGGTGAGTGGTTGTACTGGTTTGGGAAAATATGATACAGTATACTTCAAGTATAGTAGTATGTAACAATATGTATGCATACCTATAAAAAGCTTATATGTGTGAAATGCATAAGTGTGTAGTGCTGCAAAAGCCATATGTTTGTGTTGTTCTGGAAGGCATATGTGCATGTTGACATAAAAGGCATGTGTATGTATTGCTAAGAAAGGTGTACACATGTACTGCTATGAAAAGCACATGTGCATGTTTCTAGGAAACCATATGTGCATGTTTCTCTAAAAGGCATATGTAAATATCGCTATGAAAAACATGTGTGAAAAAGCATATGTGCTTGTTGCTATGAAAGCATATGTACATATTGTTATGAACGGCATATGTTCAGATTGCTACCAAAGGTGTATTGCTATGAAAGATGTGTATATGTGTTGCTATGAAAAGCATAAGAATGCATTGTTATGAAAGGCATATGTGCATGTTGAAAAGAAAGGTATATGAGTGTATTGATATTAAAGGCATATGTATGTATTGACTTGACTTGGCAGAAATCCTGTTTTTTTTTGTTGCACCTAAAGGTCCTTACAAGTACAGTGGTATTAAAGACCTGCTAGTTTCACCAGCTTTATCGGCATTTATAAAAGCTTTACTGTGATGTGTGGTAAGCTTTCAAAACTCTGTCTATTCACAAAATCCAAAAAATCATCTGAGGCTTGTTCCTGCCTAAGAGAACAGAGGAGCCTTTTTAGCAAAAAGAGAATACAAGAGGCTTAAGTTCTTCTCAAAGAAAATGACATCACTTGCCTACATATACGGCTAAGCCTACACACCAGAACTAGTGTTCAGCTCAGTCGTTGCTGTCAAAAGAAAACGATGCCTTGACAGATGGTTACTCCAACAGTAGCTTTATTTATTACTAAAAACAAAATGTGCCCAACAGACTTCACAAATGATTGGAGAGCCATTATTTATGAAAACATGTTTGTTAACGGGACAGAAGTGGCTGTAAAGGTGGTCCAGCTTGACAAAGCTGCAAAGAAACTCTGCCAGGGAGAGTCTAAATGAAAACAGCATATCAGAACCCCACACCACGTTCTGAATTTCACACCTAAACACGTGTGCAACAGACTGAAGACATGTCTACCACATGCTAAAAGCTTGGCTGCGGGTGAACTCTGCGTGGAACTAGGCAGTTGAAAAGCAGCCATGGACAACAGCCATGTAAGCCCTGTCATCAATCAGTGCTCAGTCTCATTCAACACTGTGACGTGAACAGCACGACTGCACAAAGACCCACTCATTACGTCAGAACTACTGTACGCTCACGGCCAAATTCGAGCCCCCTGCACAGTCAGCCGAACACACGCTTTTTGTACAAACATGTTTTTGTAGAAGTGGAGTGAAGCCGAGTAGCTGAGCTAAACTGTCACTTTTCAACCAGAGAACATGAAAGACTTTTCTTGCTCTACCCCGCAGAGGTGGGCCTTGTCTTTCAGGCATCCGTGACTTGGACTCTTATAGCCTTTCCATCTTATACATACAAACATTCTTTATTTGTCACATGCATAGTTATAAAAGTACAACACACAGTAAAATGATTTCTCTGCATTTAACCCTTTCACTAAGTGAAGCAGTGGGCTGCCGCCAATGAGGTGCCCGGGGAGCAGCGTATGGGGACGGTACCTTGTGGTACCTTGCTCAAGGGTACCTCAGCAGTGACACTAGCAGTTGGGATTTGAACCCCCAACCTTCTGATTGCAGGGCCAACGCCCGAACCACCAGGCCATCCAGCTGTACAACGCCCGAACCACTAGGCCATCCAGCTGCCATATAATGTCTTTTACTGACTGTTCTGTGATTTTATTGTTCACTTAATGATTGTGGTGTGTTTTATTGAGTCTGTGCACATTATTAAACTGGAGAGTTGACAGCATTTTATCCCCACAGATTCTAGAGCTACAGGGTTGGATGCTGCCGGGGTCTGTAGGGTTATTTAGATTCAGTTCTACACTGCAAAAGACAGTCGCAAGTGAAATCATCTTTAATTTAGTCAATACATAAAATTGCATGGCTTATTTCTAGACTTCTTATTTGTTACAAGTAATTTTATCAAAAGATTTTTTTCTCAATTGATAGTTTTATTTTTTCCAAGACAATGCAGATCATTTTGTTTATTTCAGAAAAGAATGCTAGCATTTATCACCAAACAGGAGGAAATAATTGCACACAGCAATATCACAATTGGATATTTGATATATATGTTGACGATTTAAGATAGATACACTTGCTAATATATATTTTTTCAGTCTGCATATACTTGAGTGCAGTTTTTATGTATTTGCATTATTTTCAAATGAGTGCTTATATCTATACATCCCATAGCTCCAAACAAATAACCAAACCAAACTAAGTTCACGAACAGTGAACTTAGTCATAAAGTGAAGGGTGCAGGCCTGTCAAAACAAATAACTGGACAATAGAATACACAGGCCAAGTGCATTTCATCATCTGTCCTTGCAACGATTCATTATTTATGAAGGTGTGTATATATAATGGTTTTACACTGTATGGTATCCGCTAACAAACTGTAAAATGTTCTTTAGATACTCAAGGTTTTCTTAGAAGTGTATGTGCAAGCCAAAAATCATTTAAGAACCTAAGAGTGTCATCATCTCATATTTGTAATTATTTTGCGATTTGCTCTGATTTAAAAGTATTTCTTCACAATTCTGGTGATCAATTAGAGAAATCCATTACTTAGTAAACATGAATAAGATCACCCAGGGAGCTACTCTGCTTAGCTTTTCTTCTCCAGAAGACACAGCTTAAAGTAATCTAAGGTGAGTGAAGCTGGAAGAATGATCAATGATCCACGCAAGATTTCACAATTTTGTGGTTATTGTTGTGCTTTGTTGGGTCTAGTTCTTAGATCTGAATGGAACCATGTGGAGGACACAATGTTTACAGAGTGTTTCTCTGATTAGTGAGACATGGAAAGTCAAATTATGGATGTAAGTCTTGAACACACCACTCTCTAATTTGTAAAAGAATGTGATTTGTCTTGAAACTGGATTGCAACTGGTAAATGAGGAAAAAGCTTCGTAGCTTTCGAGTCTATGGGAAAATCACCCTAACTTCTTTATGGCAAAACAGTTATTCTTTTGTCTTGCCATCATCTTAACAGGAGTTTGATTTAACAATGTAAATGAAGCAGAAATGGTTCTATCTTTGGAAAGCTGTTGGGCTCCTGTAAATCATTAACCAGTGTAATGTTCCCTGAAACTATCTCAAGGCAAATGCGCTTTATTTATTGCTCTTGTGTACCCAAAGAGTTTTGCAAGAATAGCTGAAGGCTCATTAGTTCGAAAGGCACAGTTGAGCTATACTGGAGACAATGTCACATTTGATTATTAGACAATTCATCACATTTGCAATATATTATTGTTTGTAACTAGAATAGTACTAAAAATGCAGAAACAAAAAAATATATAGTAACACACTGCATATAAACATATGCATTGGGAAGATTTTCATTACAGTTCAGATGCATTATACAAAACAGCAGAGATGTTGTGAAGAGTCCTTCCCAGCAACAAAAACAGCACATAATTAAATTTTTTGGTGCTCTTAAACACCTGATCCAATTTATGAAAAGTGATAATTAGCTGATAAGTTTATTCAGGTGTATGAGAGCCAAGAAAATACTTAAACACAGGTGCGCTCCAGGCCTGTGGTTCTTAGCTACAGCGGGTGAGAACAGGTCTGCTCACTATTCATTCACAGTAGTGCCCAGCATGCGTTTTGCATTAGCAACCAGAAGTGTGAACGCCTACAAAATGAGCGTTATTACAGTGGCAGCTGTCTACCCACACACTGAGACAGATTCTCCTCTGGATTACAGTTCAAAAGTCTGAACACCCACATCATTAAAATAACAGGAAGAGCACTTCAATTACTCCAAGTTACGCTGCTTAAAACATCGGCAGAATTCCAGGGGCTGCAGCTATTCAAAATTACTACTAAGCCTGGAAATTAACAGATGAGTTGAATCAGGTGTGTTTAAGCATAAAAGTCACCAAACTGGGCTGAAGAACCGAGAATTGTTCTTCTCTGGCATTGCACCTAAAATCTTTTTTATGGATATTTTATGGTGTGTGCTTCTTATGTAGTGTACAAACTTTTTCACTCTGCAAAATCTAAAGATGTGAACTGAATTGTGATGCCGAGCCTTGTTTGACACTAATGACTGTGAAACTACTACCCCCAGAGTGCAAAACAGCTTCATGTAGAATAGTCCTCCACAAAGACACTAATCTGACCTGTCATTATCATTCACATGGATCACACTGACAACATTCACACATCACCAAAACACATCATTTAGTCACTTCCTTTTAAGGTAATGATAAAATGGACTGACCTTTGGTCCCGCTAGGCCAGCTGGTCCCCTGATGCCAGGAAGCCCTGGATCCCCCTGTGTGTGGGAAACACAAGAGGACAAAGTGGGATACGGCAATGCAAGAATAAAGTCCTCCTCTTAAATGAGCCAAATGAGCCACAATTACACCTATTAGTCTCCTACCCCTTAGGATATAAGTGACCCGGGGAAGGCGAGTAAGATGGGAAAGGAATTGTGCTAGATTGTCTTCTCTCATATAGACACGAGGACCCATTCTTCATGTATAACGAGTATGAAAATGCACTTTGCTGGGGACTTGTATCTTCATAGGATCCGTTGTGACACATAATCAAGCCAATGAAAGGCTGTGTGAACCTTATTGAAATGAGAAATGATCTCCAAATGTGGATTTGACAGGGGATTGCTTTAACTGACACTGTTTAGCATCAGGCATGTGCAGACTACACACTAGACACGCTTGGCTCACGACAGCTGGTATGACTGTCAAAGATGAACTCAGTGATGATTCAGTGGCATGGTAGGAATCACAACAGCTTTCATGCATAAGTCAGTAAAGCAGACCAGACGTCACATATCCCACATGTCAAGTAAATTAACTTAATGAAGTACTTGACAGATTAAGACAGGAACTTTACAGCCCAATGGTTTTGAATCAGTGTACTTTCAACATTAGCAAAATAGGAGATAGTTGACCAAATGATAAAACATGGCAAGCTTTCTTGTTTCACATATTTGTGTTTTACATCTGCATGGCATATTGTTGCTCTTTTGTCTCCTTCAGAACATAGCAAATCTATTAAGCTCCTTTAAAGAAGGCCTTGTGTACTTGTGTCACATGATCGCCTCAGAATGAGAACAAAATCTGTGTTGTAATTGCATATTTGCTAACAACAGACAAGCCTTTGAACATTACCTTTGGGCCAGGCTCTCCGGGGGGTCCTTTTTCACCTTTCTCAGCTTGAGGTTGCTATTGAGAAGACATGGATATTTTTTACTAATGAATTGTATTTTTAAAGGTGAGAAAAATGTGCAAAAGTGTTTATTGTTATTCCACAGTTCTTTGAGGACCCTCAAGCAAGAGCATTGATTAGTAATACTGCAATAGGACTCATTATTAGGGTAAAAAGTAGCCTTAAAGGTAGTCTGAAACACACTGAAGTATTCTTGACTGGCGGGTATTTACGCATTGCTCTTCTTGCCCACTCCTAAGCGATATGCTACATATAAAAACAAATCCATCTGTTTCCTCGCTGTGTGTTTTGGATAGGGCACGCCTGCCTCTTTTCTCCTGCTCTTTATCCACGGGACTTACAACCATCTGTTTCAAACCTCCAGAAAAATACTCATAAAGAGAGCCACTGTGGTGCTAACATAGGGAGGTACTTCTCCAGGCCCCAAAGGGTCAACCAGAAAAGCTGAGGAGCAGCAGAAGCAGTTCTTACTTTCAGTCCTGGCAGGCCTGGTCTCCCAGGAATACCTGATTGTCCCTTGTCACCCTGTAGATACAGAACCAGTTTAGTAAAAGTGTAATAAGAAATCAAATTTTCTTCACCTCAGCCAAAAGGTAAGATTAAAAGTGATTCTTTCAAAATAGTCCTCAGAATGTTCACAATTCCATTTCTGTAATTTCTTAAGAAGCACTCCATTTACTTTCGTGACTCTGGTTCATAGAACCTTGTTTTTTTGCAGGTGCTGAGTGATTTAATAAAATGAAATTTACATTTACAGACGCTTTTATCTGAAGTCACTTCCATTCCCTAACTACATGAGACAGTCTCCCTGGAGCAGCTTGGGGTTAAAGGTCTTGCTCAGGAACCCAGTGGTGTTACACTGAAGGTAGGATTCAATGATCTACTGGTCCAGAGACCCACCATGGCTTTATAAAAGCCTTTTCCTTTATACAAAATATATCTGCTGATGCCTGTGGCATGTACTGCACACTGACAGGTTGTATGATGACCAACCTAAGACAGGAACTTAATTTAATACTGATACTTAAAATAATTATATTAGTCTGCCTTCTCTGTTTATAACCATGATACCAAAAAGCCGGTTTCACTACTTCTAACCATGTTGTACTTTATTACGTCTGATGTCAGATCATCTTGGTTCAACCTACTTTGATGCCCCTTATTCCTACATCACCCTTGGGTCCAAGAAAGCCAGCGTCACCCTGTGAGGTGGAGAACATTTGATTATTTGGGTAAAGTTTAGAACACACCACAGTTTTTACACATCATTGACAGTCAAAGATGACGATAGGAGAAATGTCACCTTCTCCCCTGATTCCCCTGGCTCTCCAGGCATCCCTCTTTCGCCTCTGATGCCCTTCAACAGTTTTAAGAAGATAATCACAGTCAAATTACTAATACTTCTAATCAAACACAACATATTTCAGTGATAATGGTGGTAGTTGCTCTTTCTGTAGCAGGTTAACGGAAGCAATACTCACAGGCTTACCGTCAGGGCCTGGAAGTCCTTCGAGACCTCTGTCACCCTGCAGAGTGATTCACAAGAACATGAAACAATAATCACTGTGTGAACTTTTTGAACTTTTTTATAACACACATTTCCGTTTAATCAAATATGACAGAGTCAGCATATGGGCTTTCTTACCTCAATATACTGTAAATTGCATATTTTCAGTTTGCTGGTCAGCAACCCCTTAGGAGTGCATTACACTCAGTTGTCTTTGTAATTTGTCATGTTTGTGAGCAAGTACTGAAACGTCCCTTGGAGAATACTGACCTTAATCCCAGGTGGTCCAATTGGTCCAGGTGGTCCGGGTTGTCCTGGCGGTCCAGGAATCTCCTTAACACAATCACACTCCTCTTCTTGGTCAGTTTCCTCAGGCAGTGTCCGATTCAAGGCACACTAAGTGGAGAAATACACACTGCTTTATTCCCACAGGTTTATTCACACAACCTATCAGTATCAGGAGACCAAACCTTTACTTACCCTCTCATCATCCTAGAAATGTCAGAAATAAAATGAAGGGAGACCAAAAGTTAGACATGTACATGTCAAAATAGAATGTAATCAGAACATTAATGTAATTCATATTTTAGTTAACCATAGTTGAAGAAATGAAAATAACTTTAAGGACTAAGCATTACCACTGAATAGATTTCACATGCTGTCTCTCTCTCGCTTTGCATCGGGTCACAGTAGAGCCTCAGTTTCTGGATTTCAATCTGTGAAAATGCAAAAAGCAACATTGGTGTGTTCCACACAGATTCCAGATATTGGGGCACTGCAAATGTGTGCACAATAAACCTCTTGCAGTTTCTGTAACTTCACTTCCTACAGAGAAGAGAAAACTATCAACTCTGCATTGTTTTATGTATTCAGCTGTTAAAAGTTATTGTGGCCTTCCATACAGTATATTTATATAGGCTCCGACTGTCTGGCAGCGCTGTGGAATCATACCATAAAACTATTTCTGGAATCACAGTCAGACTTTAGCAGTGCCTACTATTTTTCTTGCTACTCACAGGAACTGAGGCCTCAGAGCTGTGCCGTTTGGCGATCTGAGTCTTGCCATTAATATAAATGGGCACAACTGGCTTCAGATCCTTCTCCTGGACCTCCTTGTCATCCACATAAAAGATGGCACGTTGTGGCTGTATCAAAATCTTCAGCTGGTGCCAACTTCCATCAAAGAGACTCTGTGAAGTGAAAAAAAAGCAGATTATGGCTCCAAAACATGACAAAAGTCACAGTGTGGTCTATAAATGATCAAAAATAAAGGTTCCTAAATGGCTCTTGACTTGAACATAGGACTAAAATCTGTAATTCTGAAATTATTGATAAGGAACTTATATAGAGGTTTTTATTTTTATTTAATTGGTCACTGGTTTCTCTAAATAGTTCTGAACTTTAACATACAGGTCTAGAGGGAACCTTTACATTGTGCAGTTTTTTTAAACTTCATTTGTCATTGCTTTCTAAATGGTTTAGGATTTGAACTTACAGTTCTAGGACAAAAAATGTAATTCAAAAGGAACCTTTACATCACATAAAGAGTGTTTACATTTTAGTGGTCACCGCTTTCTCACCACAGCACAACTGTAGAAAAGATATGTTTCTGCTGAAGGACCGTCCTCACCTCAGCAGTGACGCTGACCTGGTAGAGGCATGTTAATGTGTGTGTGGTGCTGATAAGAGTGAATCAGGCGCAGGGGCATTGCTGGGGTTTCACTGGTTTGAGAGTGGTCCACTACTCCTATAATATCTGGTTGACTTGCTGTCACGGATTACAGATAAACAGCTATATCTGTATAAGGTGGATATTTGAGGTAGGTGTTTCTAACAGGTGAACAGAGACTATTAGAGCAGGGCCATCAGTTCAGATGATACATTTCAAAACAAGGCAAGAAAACAAGAATAAAAACACATATATTCAGTAAAGTTCTGATACTGACCATATGGGGTTTTAGTAGTTTGTTAGTACTAAACCAACAGTATTATAATTAACATATAATTAACGGCAGGCATTTATTGGACAGGCATTTTTTTTCATATGATGAAATAACTATATTGCTTCATCAACTGTACAAATTAAGTCTTTGTGTGATAGAAAAAAGTCTGTATTCGTTTAGAGAACCATAAACAAGGTATCATTAACGCAACTGTAATTTGTCTCATTCACAAGGCTTTTGTACCGTTGGTAGATATTTGATGAACACCCTACCATAAAAAGATGTTATGCATAAATGCATAAACACGCTCACAGAACCCTTCTTTAAGATGCAACTGTGAAGTGACGTCTCGGTTTAAAGTGCTGGACTGAGTTCTAAAACAACTAAGTGGAAACATTTGATGCATCCTGTTCCTTAAATACACAGCTAAGATGCCACTTATGTAAGGCCTGTAGTGCCACAAGGGAAACTGGCGTAAGTCCTCTTCTTTTCAAAACAAGGTTTTGCTCTTGAGTGCTGTGAGTCTTCATGGCCTTCAGCTATACTGCTAAAATCAATCGCACATTCAGAAACATTGCAAAAGTGCGTCAGGAATCGAAACATGGAACTGGGTAATAATAAGTAAAGTAGTGAAAAAAGTGTATTAGAAACCGGGTTTCAAATACTAAGCCAGAATAACTAACTTATGGCTGGTTACTTCATGAGCAATACTGTGAACTTTTATGTCCTCATGATCTTGTATGAATTTATTTATAGGGATGAAGTGGTCAGTAGGAATACTGGGAAAATTTCCCAGTGGATTAGTTTATATATTGACTGCGCTAACAGTGCATTATCTGTGTGTGTGTGTGTGTGTGTGTGTGTGTGAGAGAGAGAGAGAGAGATGTGGCAAGAGTGGCTTAAACACATCCTCAAGGAAGAAGAAAGAAAAAGGCACTAAGAAAATTCATTACTGACCAGCTAGAATGGACATTTTAAAAAAAAAGTTTAAGTAGTTAACTACCCTGCTGAGAAATGTGACAAAAAAATCTAATTTGCCCCTCATGCAGTACTTGCTAGGATAATTAAATTATCTGGGTGACTTTAATGACATTAATGATTGCTAGCACAACTAAAGGAAACAAGTGCACAATGAAGAGCTCCACAAGAACAGTTGCCCTCTGACCATTTTTAATGCGTTTTGTCTGGACAATTTTTGATCAGGAAAACCCAAAAAGACACTGAGAGAAAAGTACACAACATTTGTGTTGAATATGAAATTAAGTTGCATACAGGTGTACATGATTGTGTATAAAGGTTCTACAAACCTGAATTAGTTGTGTGTCAAAAATAATGCTTTGTTCCATGTGAGCAGCATCTGTGGTGGTGAAAGTGGCAGACTCTCCATCTCCATGCAACGTCACAGCCACTTGTACTTCCTGGTCTTTAGAGAGCACTCTCCAGAGGTCAAATTTCTCCTTGCCCGCTGCCCCTCTCAACCGCAAAGTGGCCACAAACACATACGATGGGGGAAGACCCTCTGGGAAGATATCCCTTCAAAACAATGTTAAAAATCCATTGGTATGAAGCATTTAGAGTCTCAGTCAGCATCATAAACACATCTGGGGGAACTTTCTACCCTGACCTGCAGAAATCTGTATGTTTAGGTGATGCTGTGGCTGGGAACACAATTGTTCACTCTTATGTTGACTGGGAAATGTATGATCTCTTCATCTACACAGATCCCAGTCAATCATGGATGTCTGTTAGGTAATCAGTTAATGACTGTCACAAAATAATATGCTTTTTTTTTTTGACAAACACATTGAATAAAATTGACATATTCTAAAATGCACTAGTGTGCATTTAATAAGCAATTCTAAGCAATGCTGAAGAGTACCTTTCTGCTAGAATCTGTGTTCAAGTCTCAGGTGTACAAACAAAACCAGAGGCTTTTAAAACATAATTAACCTCGTTCTCCGCAGACCATCAACCAGTCAAGCATCTATTTGTTTGGTTACATATTTACGGATTCACACTGAGACACTCAACAAAGCTCTTTGACTCATGTTTGAAAACATGTACTAGCAGGTTTTATGTGCAGGCACGTGCCATCCGTCACTCTCAGGGACTGACAAGCTCTTAAAACCATCTCGAGAATTCAGCAGATGGATTTTTTCTCACCTCGTCTTCTCAGTAATGTCCACTCCTTTGCTCAGGAGGTAGGCATTCTCAGACCCCAGGGAGCCATGGATTTCCTTGGCCTTTTCATGGATTTTCATCCCCAATATCAGTTCAAAGCCTTTCTCATCCCGAGATGCCACAGGGATACGTGTGGGACAAACAGATTCTGCAGAAAAGGAAAGTAGAAGAAGAGTGTTATGGAAGCGTCCTACCACATACAGTGTCTTTTTTAAGCATGGCCCTTGGTATCGTACACGTGACTTCACAATTATGCCTGGCTGCTGCAAAACCTTTAGCTATGTGTGCACATCTGAATAAGTGTTTGCAAAATAAAGGATAACACTTGTCAGTAAGACTACCCTTATAAAAGGTTTATAAGCTATTTTAAAAACTGTCTACAGCCTGTTTATAAACATTTAGAAACCCTTTATAAACATAGTCTTATTGTAAAGTGGTGTCCCATGAAACAAGTGAATTCACACATTGGAATGAAAGCCTCCAAACTTTTGAAATGTATCTGATGCAATGGTCTTTCTTACAGGCACAAGATAGATGTGCTTTCTGAAATGACAAGTTTCGCAAATAAATTCAATATTCAAACAGTTTCCACCATAGTACTTCCAGCCCATTGTCCCACCCCGCTATCCTGTACATGGTTTTTGCTTCAGCACACCCACATTGATGATGAAAGTATTGCTAATTCACTAGTTAGTTGAATCAGATGTCTTAGGTGTGATAGAGCACAGAAAAAAAATGTGTAGTGCATTGGTACTCCGGGACCAAGGCTGATAACCACACAACCTTAGACTTCTACACAAGTCTCATGCTTTCCCTGAGTTTCTCTCAAAGCTTCACCTTCACACAGCTTCTGCTTCATGGAGTCCCGGATGCGATCGATGGTGGTGTAGTCCTCTGCATACAGCACGTAGTCGCTGGATGGTTTGTTAGCAATGGCCATCAGCTCTGAGTTGGTGATCTCGGATCCCACTCCGACTGCAAACACAATGATTCCTTGAGCTCGAGCCTCCTCACTGGAATCAACGACATCATCCTGAGACTTCCCATCCGTCACCACAACAGCAATGCGATTCTTAACAGTGTTGCTGCGCTGCGAAGACGCGAAGACGTGATCGACAGCAAATTTGATGGCGCGGCCTGTCTGTGTGTTGCCGCCGAGGTAACTGATGTCCTGGATCCCCTCAATGAGTTCTCGGGTGCTCTGGTGCTGGCCCAGCTTGATCTCCAAACGAGGCGTGTCACTGTACTGCACTACACCCACCTGAGAGTAGAGTGTGCTCACATCAAAGCCACTGGTGACATTGACAAGCCAGCTCTTTGCTGTATCAAAATCTTCATAGCCCACACTCCAAGAGCCATCAATGATATACACAAGGTCATTTACAGCCGTGCTGCAACCTGAAAAATATCAAGTGGAAAACAAAGCACAGATTTGTCAAATCAGATCAAGAGTGCTGACCTAGGACTACTAGAATCAGAGAATCAGAATCAATTATTGATCCCAAAGGAATTAGCTTATGCTATCACCACATAGACACACATTGTCACAAAGATAAGAACAAAATAGAATATAGTAGAAGTCAAATAAAAGTCAAAATAAACTCTCCAGAAATACTCAGAAAATGCTAGTACTAAATATTCAATGCTATGCTATTTACAGTGGATACCTAGAAGTTTTTAAACCATGCTGAAAATGGTATTAGTATTTATTTAATGTAAATAAGTTTCATATTATGGTTTGATTCAAACAGTACATTACGTTTTGGAAGGTTACTGATACAGGAACACTGAAACAATATCATCAATCTCATTAGTTACCACTCAACTAATTTGCATACATTTTGTCCAGAAGTGGAGAGCAGCAGTTGTTAGTTATGCATGTATATTTTTGTTTCTTGTCACGTTATAGCAAATTATGGCATGTTCTGCATGATATAAATTCTCCAAAAAAAATTCAAACGATCTTCCATGTCACTGGTACGTGCTGCTTTATGTACTGCTTAAAATCTGAGCAGCCCCAGCTTCCATTGAAGTATGTGTTTCACAGCATTGCAGAAAAAAAGGTAACATGTGTACCAGCTCGAACATCCTCCTCTTCTACTGATCGGGTGAAGCTGAGGAGCAGCAGTAATGCAAGTGACCTCAATATCAACATCTTTAAGATTCCCTGAAATGAGGTTTAGTTTTCAGGTTCCTACAAAGGGGAATAAAAAAACAATAAGATTATTTACCACTCACACAGTAACTTGATTTCTTGTGTTTTGTAAGAGATAAACATTTAGGTAAGCTAGACCACTGTGCTCAAAAGTCTACATTTTGTTCATTTTACTGCAACTGTGAGAGTTAGTGTGGGAGTTAATGCTAGTTTCAACTTTGGCACATCTGCATCGGCAAATATGCAGATTAAAAAGTAAAGTAAAGTAAAGTGACCCCTCACGGTCACAAGAGAACACACCACAGCATGCAATGTGAACAATGTGAAATTCTTTCTCTGCATTTAACCCATTCCCCAAATGAACCGGTGAGCTGCCACTAACGAGGGGCTACCGGGAGCAGTGTGTGGGGACGGTACCTCAGTGATGCCACTGGCAGTCCAGGGATTTGAACCCGCAACCTTCTGATCGTAGGGAGAACTCCCTTAACACTAGGCCACCAGCTGCTCCCAAAATATTGGATATTAGCATCAGACCACCATGCTCATATTTGTGCATCCCTAAAAGTGACTCCAGATGATCCAAAACCAATACTGACAAGACAAGCAATGACATTTTCTGTTTCATGGCACACTTATTGGTACAGCTTTTGTCTCAGAAACAGGATCACTAGTAATCACTCTAGAAATCAATTTAAAATGGGCACCGTAAGCAAATGCGCCATGTCAGTTTTCACCCCAATTAAAGTTGTAAGAAGTATAAGCTGAAACAAACCCTTGTTGAGTCAGGCAACATACTGTCATGGGAATTTCCACCTCTACTGCCATTTTGGATACAGTTCTGATGTCTTTTGCTTATTTGTAATGCATTGGAACAATCTGTGCCCCTATTTATATTTGTGTTTTATTTTAATAGCTCATGTGCGTCAAGACGACCAGACTCACCTCAAATAATGTATTTATATGGATGATATAAATAAAAAAGCATGTGTTAGGATATGTTGTGCTAACGCCCCTTGGGTAGAAAAAAGGACCTCTTTCACTTTGTTGAATGCGACAATCTCCTTTTTATTCTACCTTGTAAAAAGCTCTTGGGAAGAGGGACGTTTTCTTGGGTATCGTAAGGCCGTGTGGTCTTGTTTTTTCGCTCCGCTTCAGTGAAGTCTGTGTGCTGCCATGCAGACCACAAGCTGCAGCCAAGGAAAATAACAATGTAAGTCGAAAGCTGGTGAGCACAACATGAAAATAAACATGGCACTGGTTTTCAGAGGGACAGAGCGGCACACAGACATAAACCCAAGCGGCGTGCGGCAGCACTGTAAACATACATAGACGAAAGGTCAGACCTTTTCTCATTTCATTCTGCAATTACAGTAAGAAGAAATATGTGATCAGACAAGTTTTTTGTTGTGTGTGTGTATGTGTGTGTATATATATATGCTACTGACAGGGACATTTACGGTCTTGGCTCTGTAGCTTCTTCCATTTAAGTATCTATTGAGTATATACTGTATATATACTATATATATTTGTAGTATACAGTATATACTCAATATATACTCAAATGGTAGAAGCTATAGAGCCAAGACCTTAAATGTCCCTGTCAGTAGCATTGGTTTAATTCGGACAGATACACTAAATTTTCTCTCAGACTAACAATAAGGAAGGTAAGAATGCATATAATTCCAAGAACTCCAAGCCCACAGTGACGGACGGTCATACTCCTCTGTTCACTGTAGGTATGGTGTTCTTGGGGCAGTACACACTCTTACCTTCCTTAAAAGTGCATGTGATCCCACATGGCTGAAGGAAACATGAGTGGAGCGATGTACCAGAAGATGTCTGAGGAGAATTTCAGCTCCTCAAACAAGAGCCTGAATCTAGAGAGAATATGGACATCTCGTCAAAATAACCTAAAACATGTGGTCAAAATATCACAAGAGTAGTTCCTTAAAAATGTAGAGGTGTTTGAATGAGCTAAGCTAATCTCCTGCCCCTTTTTAAAATTTATGAAAGATTAAAAAAATTGACCCTTTTAGAGGGACCCATGTAACCCTTTAGATTTGAAAACTGTTTGCCTAGAAGAATGAGCCAAAACTGAACCACAATTCTGCAAAGAGCTAATTACTTCTTACCATGGGCATCTCAGAGCTGTGAATGCCAGTGACAGCTTTGCAACAGAGAGCTAATTTGACCAATTTGTGAAATATGAGTACATTTTTCATGTACATGTTTTATTTTAAACATATGAATACATGCTTTGTTGTTTACATATTTAAGGCTTCACTACCAGGATTCTACCAGGCCATCAGACTCCCAAATCAAAACTAATAACTTATTGTCTACCTCAGTCTTTGCATTTCTTAGCATTTCTTGCTCACTGAATTCTCTCTTTAGTCCTGTCCAGCCTGCACTTGTGTTGCACCATAATCCAGCCAAATGTTGTCTAATATGGTTGAAATGACATAGATTTACAAAGCCAAAATGCATTACATGTGTAAAACTGAAATTGTATTTAGTAGTACAAACAAAAGTGTCTGAATACATGTTTCCCCTTACTGTAATATATAGTCCAATAGTGCAAGGGTAAAGAGTTTGAGTTTCAAACAGAGGCTCTGTTGTCGGTTGTAGGCTGCATCTCAGTATAATACACACACACACACACACACACACACACACACATATATATTTGGGCCAGCTAGGGGGCCTAGTGGTTTGAGTATTGCCCCTGCAATCAGAAGATTGTGGGTTTGAATCCCAACACTGCTAGTGTCATCACTGAGGTAATGCAATGGTGATTTCTTCATCTCAAACAATTTAGTGAAACAAAAGCCAACAACAGTGGTGAGTATACCACAACACAAAATGTCAATGTCTCAGTAATGTGTCATGTGTCCTTGAGCATCAATTACAGCTTGACAACGATGTCTCATGCTGTTCACAAGTCGACTTATTGGCTGTTGAGGCATGGCATCGCACTCTTCTTGAAGGTCTGGAGAAAGTGCAGGCCACTCCAATCGAGGCACCTCAGTCTCCAGCAGCCGGTCCCTAATGATGCGACCTTGATGAGCTAGAGCATTGTCATCCATAAAAATAAAATTAGGCCTGTGTAGTTCATGTAGGGGCAAAATGACTGGATTAATGATGTTATTCAGGTAGTGTGGGCTTGTCACTGTACCACTCACAAAGTGTAGTTTAGTTCTGTATTGATTAGACACACCTGCCCACACTGTAACACCACCACCGCCAAAGGCTCGTCTGGTGATGACGCCTGTGCCTGGTGGTGTGGTCAGGTACCCTTGCAGGTCGTTTAGCACGCAGACCACACTGATGTAAATGTGCCTGGAGTTGAGTGGCATTCATCATCCAGGTTCCGCAGGGCACTGTTCATAATGAAGTGGTCATCAGTGTGGGATGTGGCCAAAGGACGTCCACTTCTATGCCTTTCTGTGACTCTTCCAGTCTCTGTATCTCTGTTGCAGCCTGCTGATGACACTCTGTGACCCTCTAGGCTCAGTGGCCACTTCCATCTGAGAACATCCTGTTTGAAGCCTCTCAAAGCCGAGGTACCTTTCAATTGTTAGGTGTTGTCTTGGTCTCCTGAGGTCAAAATGTGAACAGCATGATGAGGAGGACTGTTTAAATACTAATTCTGATTGAACCAGGAAATGTATTGGTCGATTCATGGATCAAACACTGGTTGTGAATTTTGCCGTTAATCACAGCAGAAAACAGCAAGTTGTGTAAAAAAGTACTGAAACACTGAACAGTTGGACATGTGCATTCAAAAGTTATAGTGCATTTTGTGTTCATTTAACCCGAAAGCCAAATATCCCTAACTTTTTGTGAGTAGCATATATTGAATGGTGTAATAACAACATACGATGTATATATTGTATTGTCTACTACATTCCCTCACACATTCTTCATTCGTGCACAGCACAGTATCTTGTAAAATGGAAGTGTTTTAGGCACTAACAACAGGAGACATCCAGGGCACTTCTAAGGTCATGAGAACTTGTTGATTCATAGGTGCTCCCATATAGCACCAAGCCCATTGACACAAAGCTAACATTACAACCTTTAGAAAGAACTTTGCAACTTGGCACTTGCACCAAGAAAAGTAACCCATGGAAGCTTGTAGACAGCATGACCTTTTCATACATGGCCTGAGGCTTGAACTTGACAGGAGCTAAAAGAGAACTACACCTTGGTGGTGCCGTATGTTATGAAACTTGTTGCAGTATATTTCTGAGCACATTTTAAAGTCCAGCTGCTTAATGCCCAGCTCACGTTCTGGCCGTGCCTTCCTCTTTCTCATTCTCATCCACGATGGAAGTACACATTAGTCTTCACATCCTGCTTCCCTTCCGACTACCATGAGACTTTAAAACCAAACCAAATGCCATGAAGGTTTGAGCTACAAGAAACCCAACAGATCATGCCAGCATGTCAAAGATTTATAAGATTAAAGACATCTTATATTCAGCTGATGCAAATGTCATTAAATTATAGACATGATCTACACTATTACCTGTTTAGTGTAGGATAAGGGTCACCCAGTTGAAACACACCACTAGTGCCCCCAAGTCCACACTGAGGTCCTAATATGTCTTAATTTGCATCATCACTGCATAATAACCATTCAATAACTCATGGCATTAAAAAGGAACATACAAAAGATGTTCAAAAGCTAGTAGAGGCCAATTACACAAATGAGGTCCTGTTAACTAGTCCTCACTACAAAGATTCATCATTTGCCACATCAGTACTTTTGAGTGGAATATTCCGTAAACAAAGACATCCGGCTGAAATGAGGCAGGCTGGGAAGAGAATCCTTCACCAAATAACAAATACACTTACACTGACGTCTCTCTTCTGATTGTGATAAGATGAGAAACACTTTCCTACAGCTGGTCCACATGTGGAGCTTGGCTTGTGCTCTAACATGTGCCATGTTTTGCCTCCCTCTCTCTTTCAGTGCCAGTGTCCATGCCTGCTGATGAGTTTCTCCACTGAGAGCGAGGGCTTGGGGTTGGCCTCATATGGGGAGAGCTGATACTTCCCTTCTCCAGATGTGCTGTGCTAGAGCAGACCCTTTCTTAAGATGTTTCTTTCATATTGAGATATTAATGATTATGAGTTACTTATACTAATGAGATATCTTCAGGCCAAGTTTTATGTTTAATTTTTTCCCCAATATGTTCAGTGAATAGCACCCACATTTTTGCATAACATTGTACATCAGTCTCTTTAAACTGAATCTGTTGCAATGTTTTCATTCATCAGAGCTGTATCAGTGATATATCAAAAGTGCCAAATACCCCTCACATTTATCAGGGAAAACTAACAAATACTGATAAATTACTGCCTCAGTAAGAAATGTACATGTCCCATGCCACTGAGCATAACATGTATGGTTCTCTCCTTTAACAATACACAAACTGCACTCAGCCATTGCACTGCCTACATACGGCAGGCAGCTTTGCCTCTACCCGTCTCTCTGTCCATGTAGAGGCAGCAACAGTCTGTCTCATTCTCAAAAGAGATTGAAATTACACAGACAATTGGCTGCTCCATTGAACCTCATAGCCCAGAGACAAAAGGTCTTGTAACAGTCATGCTACAGCTCAGATGAGATATATCTACCTACTATGGAAGGCCAGCTAAGGACAATATTGAGAGAGAGAGAGAGAGAGAGAGATACAGAGAGAGAGAGAGAGAGAGAGAGAGAGAGAGAGAGAGAGAGAGAAAAAAAGAGCTTTGAAATCAAGTGCAGAAATGCCATAGGTGAAATTCTTCATCGCGAGTTAAATTGCTACAGTATAACAAACAAACTATTTAAAAAAAACTTGATGGTCAAGATACCGATCCATCATTGTCTAAAGAGAGCCCTATGATGTACTTTTATAAAGGCCTTGTTTCAAATGGGTCTGAACTTGAACACAACCTGAAATGAACTTCCTCTACAATACTGAAAAGCACACTGCATTTACCTGCAGATATTCACTCGGATCTCTCCAGGAGCACATCTGTGTGTCAGTGTCTTAGAGTTAGTGTGCACTTTTAAACAGTTCTTCCAACCTGACCTTTACATGAAAACTGAACGTGGAAGGCAAACTGTATTTAGTTAACCAGTCAAAACAGGACAGATTCCCTTCCCATGGAACTAACAAGACATATATTTAACACAAAAGCACACAGGCCCACGGACAAACACAGGGTACTATTTTAGAGCTGCTTTTCTGAATGGGACAAAGTGTAAGAATGCAGGAGAGGGATCTGTGGTTGTTCTTGAAAATGAAAAGTATTAGACAGAGACACTCTTATGGTCTACACAAAATGTGGTATTATATCATCAGACAAAATCTCAATTCCTACTAAATGCACAATGAATTAAAAAGCAAGAAAAGGGAAAAAGAAGAAACTGATATTGATTGTTGCAATGCAGAGTTCCTTTGTTAGGTAAACAGTAACTCCCCCACCTGTCCTGCAGAGGGCGTAAGAACTCAGATTCAGACAGCAGGCAATAGAGCTATACAGCAGTTACAAGAGAAACGTGTGGTAAACAGGCCCAGCACAGTGACAGACAGAGAGAGAGATAGATACATAAATTGACAGACAGATAGATAGATAATGTATGTGTACACGCATACATCTTTGAATTATGCAATATTAAAGCAAAGATTAGAAGACCACCCTTACCTTGTCACATTAATACAAAGAAAGAGGTGTCTCTGGAATATATGGGAGATAGAAAACTGTTATCCAAAGTTACTGCTCAATCTTGCTCATCCTACAGTGACGTTCTTGGTTACTACAAACTTTTGTCTCCTTTTTTTCCCACCTATATTCAGACACAGATCCGCCCACCTGTGCTGGGATTGGCTAGTAGTTCATACTCACAAGCAGACTGTCCATTGGATGCACAGGGAAGGCACTGCAGTGGAGTTGATCGTTTGACTTTTTCTTAACCAACAATATTGTGCAATGTTCTTAATGGGGGCGTAAACATTATCACTACGTACAAAATGTTATTATATGCAATAGCACAATGGGTGCTGAATCATTTCGTTATGTGCAATATCTTATGTGCAGTAACCTTAGCATGTGCAATATCATGTGCTGTTTTTATAATGGGTGATAAATCATTTAATTATGTGCAATATCTTATTATGTGTAATAGTCTTACCATGTGAAAGAGACTCCTAACCACTATTTGTATCATTAGTAATTCTCTTAACTGTAAGTTCCCTGTCTATAGTATTTATACCCAGCATTTGTGTATATTGCATAGTGTATTTCACTAGTTTTTTCAACTGATTCTTTTATTGGATTTATTTAGACTTTATGGGTCGGTTTCCCAGACAGAGATTAAGCCTAGTCTTGGACAACCCTTTCCTTTTCAGTGGAAAATCTCCATTCTCAGCACTACTTAATCCAGGACTAGGCTTAATGCCTCTCCAGGAAACTGACCCTATATGTTATGATGTTCCAGCTTATGATGATGTTTACCTGTTGAACTGGATAAAGTATGTTGAGCTTGGGAATAACTTTAAATGGTGTGGTGTAGTACTTTCCAGAAAGTTAAAAACTTGACACTACAACCATTTACTTCTTCCAATGTTTGTGCATCAGTCTTGAGAAATTAGCCCTTTCAGAATCAGAAAACTTTATTGATACCAGAGGAAACTGCTGATAGTGTGGCTGTACAAACACACAGAGATACAAAGACAAGAACAGTATAAAATATAAAGTCAAAATAAATCAAATAAAACTCTGCAGAAAAAATACTCAATATGCCATATACACAAATGCTGGATATAAATACTACTGGAAATAACTTACAGTTAAGTGCATTACTAATAACACATTACTGCATGTAATAGAGATTATTAGCAGATCAGTAATATTGACATAAATAGTGCTTTTTTTGATGGAAAGACTATTGCACATAAGAAGAAAAAGAAGAAGAAGAAGAAAAAGAAGACGAAAAAGAAGAGGAATACCAATACTAATATAATAACAATAATAGTAATAATAATTGTAATAATAACCACACATGATATTGCATATGGAAGATTATTGCATATAATAAAATATTGCACATAATAATGTTTAAGCACCCGATAAGAAATATGCACAATATTTCAGATTAACTGTAGAAGAAAATGATAAAGAAACTACAAAAAATACATTATGTTTATGCAAATCACACTCATTGTCATGCATTCAGCATTTCATAGAAACTGAACTTTATCAGCATAGTTGCAGATAGTCAGACTGACATCAGGAATAAGTGACTTTACTGCCACCTACAGGGACATGATTGAATCTTGCCCAGTCAGTGGTACTAATTTGGATATGCTGCCACCAGAACCCAGACAAGTCCTGTGATCTAAAAGTGGAGGCTTCAAGAGATTCACTTTAAGTGTAACTTTGGGAATTCTTCGCTGGTGAGTGTGACAAGCAGGGTGCTCACTGTTGCCCATTGTCTTTCTCTCTTATTTCAAGTGTTGTGTTAAGTCTCTAAGTGTGGGCACACTATTCTTTGGCTCTGGTTTTGAATTTGCTTTAAACAAATTCAAAAGTGCTTCAGAGGATTGTTTCTTTTCTTCCAGTTTGAACAGATAGAGCTGATGGGACAGTCATTAGATAGCTCCTTTGTCTTGCAGTCTTCTCAACCGTTTTGGCAGAACTTTGCGTGGAAGTGCTGTCACTACCTGCGAGATTTCTAGCTCTTGCTTATCATCTCTCTCTTCATCCTCCTCCTTATTAACTGGGGAAGAAAAATATGAACATGTCAGATATTGTGATCATCTGTCACAACATCTGTCCACAGTGCTCAGTCTCAGCTATTTGTTAGGCCCTAGTGTTCCCACTGTACTCCAAACTGTGGAGTCCAGTTGATCTATTCAGGTTAGAAAGTCCATCCTCTTGCAGTTTCTGCAGAGATAAGAAAGAAGTAAAAATCCAGTAAGCTCTAGTTTCCACTTGTATAAAGGACTCTTAATTGACCAGTGCTCTGTTGCCTTTATTTTGAATATGACACTAACTGTGACATGTCATTTAGGACATTAGAGTAGAAAGGTGACACCAGTGAGATCAATACCACATTAAATATGTTCTGAAACACAATGGAATGTAAACGTGACTTTAAAAGACCACCTTGAAATTAACATTTCAGTTATCAGCATATAGTGCTTGCTCATTAAAAACGTGTCCTGAACAGAACTGTAGATGATTCCAATGAGTGAGAAAGCTGTAGAACACAGAGAATATGTTATAATAAAATTAGTACTCAGAATGCCTTTTATTTAACATGGTACTCGAATCTAACACAGATATAGTTACAGTTTATTGTACTGTATTGTCCATTATTCTAGAATATTTAACTTTTATTCTTAACAATAGAATAATGCAATCAGTACTTTCTGGTTTCTAACTTAATCTACACCATATTAGGCAATAGTTAAGCAATAGAACATAAGAGGGAAAGTGTTATCACGAATAATGTCACAACTGTGATTTGTTCACAGTCATGAGTTGAAGGCAAGTAGATCACAGCTGTGATGGTATACACGATAACACATGACCTTGAGTGTTCTATTGCCTTTACATAAGAGTTCTGCAAAATAAAGGAAAAAAGTAAAGCAAAGAAGCCCTGAACATTGAGATATGTTTTAATATTGGCAGTTTAGTTCTCAAGAGTAATTCTTTAAACAACAGTGAAGACGCCCTTGTGAGTCCTGTGTGCTGTGTAAGATGATTACTGTTATAATACGTTTGTCATAAGGAGCCATGAAACTGATACAGGATTAGGATCTGTTTTTCCAACATTTGCATGATGGTTTGTATTCTGTTCATTTCAGACTAACTCTTGTTTGTTTTGTTGACCCAAAAGCTTGCTTAGGGGCAATCACAGGTTTGGAATTTAATAGAGTCCCCCTAACAGAATCCTCTTCCGAATGAGGAGGCCAGTTCAAATATTATCTTATTATGGTTTAAAGTTATCGAGTGTGACTTATTCATTGTGTCTTCTGTATAATCAAAAATTAGTAACGGTTAACTGCAATATAAATCAGCAAACTGTGCTCAGTGGAATGATACAGTTATTATGAAGAAAAGCAAGCGATCTGATTGTGTGGTCTGAACTACCTGCTATATAATACTGAATAGCCTAAAAATGATTAATATGACTAATGAAACTTTTGAATGGTAATGTATTCTGATCCACCTCAACATTGAAAGCACTGACAGGGGAAGTGAATAACATCGATTATCTCATTGCAATGGTGTCTGTCATGAGGAAGTGTGTGTATGTCTGTGTGTGTGTGTGTGTCTGTCTGTCTGTCTGTCTATCTGTCACTTACCTAAATACTGTACACCCCTTTATGTCAAAAATATTGCATATTGACCGTGGCCTCTTTCAGCAGAATAATGTTTCCTGCCGCAATGCGAAAGACATTCAGGAACAGTCTGAGGAACATTACAGTGTACTGATGAGGCCTCCATATTCCTCAGATCTCAGTCCAGTTAGGAATTTGCATGATGTGCTGGACAAACTAGTCATATATTTTGAGACCCCATCTCGTAACTTACAATTTTGTGCAGTTCACACTGTGTGCTGTGATGTGTTCACATATTTTGAATAAAACAATAAACAATTTCAAATAATGCAATCAGTACTTTCTGGTTTCTAACTTCATGTATTTTAATCTACACCATATAACCAAATTAAGCAATAGAACATGAGAGGGAGGGTGTTATCATGAATAATGTCACGACTGTGATTTGTTCATAGTCATAAGTAGAAGGCAAACATTAAGGAACAGTCTGAGGAACATTACAAAGAAATGATGAAGCCTCCATATTCCTCAGATCTCAGTCCAGGTAAGCACTTGTGTGATGTGCTTGACAAACTAGTCATATCCTTGGGGGCCCCATCTCGCAACTTACATGAATTGAGTGATCCGCTGCTAAAATCCTGGTGCCAGATACCACAACACACCTTCAGAATTTACTTCCAGAATCTCACACATGTCCTTATCATAGGTCTAGGTTCACACAGCCTAGGTTTGAAAATTCAATCTGTAGTCACACTTTGATGTTTTTAAGTTATATCTGAGTTGTTGTGTGGTTAACGAGTAAAAACTATTTCACTCTATTCAGATGCTTGGTGGAAGATACAGCTACTCCCACACAAAAAGCTATTGTTAATAATAATCAAAAAAGAAATTGTATCTGATTCCCATCTGATTTACAATCACACTCAAACAGGCACGAGGCTGGATGTGAATTGTCTGTATATTTTGTCATGGAGGAAGAATAAGGGAAGGTTTTCTGACAGCTGGGGGTCTTATAAGGCTTCTTCTTGAATAAAGAGTCTGGTGAATGGTCAGCTGTCCATGCTGTCAAAAGCTCCTGCCACACTGAGAGCACGTCTAAGGTTTGTCTCTGGTGTGAATTTGCTGATGAACGGCAGAACTTTTGAGCAATGAAATCTTTTCCCACACTCAGGGCTCTTGCATCAGTGTCAACTTTTTAAAGCAGCTGAAGACTTCCCCTGTGACCTGAATGCTTCACCCAGTAGCACTCGGAAGACATCTTTCCGATGTGAACCCTCTGACGAACCGTGAGTTCACTTAATCGACCAAACGACCTTCCACAGGGAGCACAGTCATGTAGAATATCATCAAAATGGACATCTGGTAAAGAAATGGCATTCTGCTTTCCCCAACAAAGAGTGATGTGATGTAACTTATGAAAGTGAAGACTCCATTAGAGCTGGGCAATATGACAATACTAATTATTGTTATTTTGATTAATGGTCACAACATGCTTCTCAGAGCGTATTATGGATATCATGAGTACTGGAAGAGCACGTGCTATTAGCTATTAGCTGCATAT
>JBBPCY010000007.1:7742426-7759880 GCA_037974405.1 Brachyalestes nurse
CAGTCAAGTTCTTCCACACTGAACTCATCCAGCCATGTCTTTATGGAGCTGCTTTGTGCACTGGGACACAGTCATGCAGGAATAGAAAAGGTTATTCCCCAGACTAGGTCCACAAAGTCCAAAATGTCTTGGTATTCCGAGGTATTAAGATACCTAAGATAGATAAGGGGTCTAGCCCAAACCCTGAAAAACAGGTGTGTCCAAATACTTTTGTCCATATAGTGCAGTTTTACCATCCTTGGTCTCCACTAAGTGCAATGGAGAAAAATCCACAGCAACATGAAGTTGTTTGCTAAAAATATATACTTTTATTAATTACACGTTTCGTACATACCACCTACGCAAATTGCAGATCAGCTGTACAGGTGTTTAATGAGTCTTGCCCTCGTTCGAACTGAGCTCCTTGACTACAGGAACAGTTATAGTTCAGGCCATATAGATAACATAATGGAATGCCACAGATAACACAGCATGTAGTGTATGAGGCACAGCTGACAACATAATATGGAAAAGTACACTCTGTACAGCATATGCATGCATGCAGTTGGTCACTTAGGGTCATTAAGGTGGGGGGGCACCAGACATAAGGACAGATCTTGCTGATGTTTTCTTCAAAACCTTTACTGAAGGTGTGATGCAATCCACAAGCAAGATTCTGGATGCACCTGCATGAGTGCATGAATTGACATATACCATACTGTCCTGAACAAATAAAGGCATAAGCATAGAGACAGATGTTCTCATCCCTGTTATGCACTGAAATTGGTCTCTTTCTAGGCACCATCCCACCCTGGCTTCAGGGCACACTTTTACGCAATGGACCAGGCCTCTTCTCAGTTGGAGAGACTTCCTACAACCACTGGTTTGACGGAATGTCCCTCATCCACAGTTTCACCTTCAAGGATGGTAGGTTCAGCTGTAAGGAAAACATGCAGTAAGGGGTTCACATTTTCTTCGCTCCAGGACACTTGTTATGAATCAGAATCACAAAACGTCATTGATGCTGGAGTAAATTGCTTGTTCAGTTCCTTTCAGCATGGAAGCAGCAGGTGGAGCTAGACACTGGCTCAACACAGAGCTGATGTGTGCGTGTCCAGTTCTTGTGACATTTGTGACATCTACTTTGTGTTAAGCTATTTAGCTCCATCTGGTGGTTCCGTTGTGAAAGAAATTGAACACCCCCCTTAGCTCTGGAGTAGAGGTGTGTAGTTATTGGTTATGTTTGCTCATGTGTATGTACTTACAGTTTTTCTCAATCGCTTTCATGCAATTTCCTCATCAGAAACACCATTCTCACCACTCTCAAAGTTCTCAAAACAGTTCATGCATTTCTCCCAACACTGAATCCCCCGTGCAGAAGACACAAACCTTGTGCACGCGTGTCAGAACATACAACATCAGTCATGACATGCACCTGTGATATAAAATGAACATGTGTTTCTCTTTGTTTCAACTGATTCTTATCTGAGAACATGTAATTCTACTTGTTTTATTGTAAGACCAATTTTATTGTTACCACTGACAGTGTGTGATTGGCCTCACTCTTTACTACATACCTGAAAGAAGTTTAAAGTGATTTGATTGATGACAGTAATGCATTGCGCCACTGTATCAAAGCAAGCAAGAGACCTGCAGCTCTCAGTGATGAACTGTTTTGATGAACTGTCAAAGTCAGATGAGAAATGCTAATTTGTGTGGGAGACTGTGTTCCTGTTTTGAGAACTGCATTAAGAGTGATGAGAATGGTGTTTCTGATTAGGAAATTGCATGAAAGCGACTGAGAAAAACTGTAAATTAAGTGGAATGTTTGTGTGGGCGTGCTAGAGCAGGGAAAGCACAAAAATGTCCTGGACAGCAGCACACATGAGGCATACAGTAAATACACACAAAACAATCAAATACAAGCTTTTAAAACGTGTATTATTTTTATTTTGCTATTGCTCTATCTGTCTGTCTATCTATCTATCTATCGATCTGTCTAACTGTCTGTCTGTCTGACTATCTATTTATTTATTATTATTTATTTGTTCATTCATTCGTTCAGTGTCCAGTAATCTTTATTTGATCATACCCCTGATTACAAGTAACTGTCTGCCTATGCAGTCTACTTATGAGTTTTGGAGTTTTTTAACGAGTGTTGTTTAAGTAGTGAACGGAATTGCATGGCAGTAAAGGTGTATTAAACGCTGTCGAAGCGTTTTGTTCCCTGTTCTGAACTACTGCATACAGGATGAGTAAAACCAAGGTGCTGACAGACAGGCAAGGGGAATCCCGCATGCGTTACTTTTGCCCACCTCTTTTCACATAAGTCCCGCCCTTCAGCACTGACGATTGGCTAGTGACACACGCATGTACGCCGTGATTGGTCAGACGCTGATATTTAGTGGAATAACGTGCATACTAGCCAATCAAAACACGGGGAGCGGGACTTGTGTAGAAAACGGGTGCGAAAAAAACACCCATTAGCATTGACAGTCCGGGCTAGGCTAGGGATAAACGCTGTAGAGCAAAAAAGGAGCGTGTGGAGAAAGATTGGACGTCAAATAAATTCGCAATGAAAGTGTCTTCGTGACAGAGATTGCACCACCTTGTGCCCTCTAGAAGCGGAGGGAAGACGGTAGTGAAGATGAAGAGCCGTGGAGTGGGTGTTTTCCTAACGTTATGGGTTCTTGCAGAGGTGAGTCTCTTGACAACCGTCCTCTTGTCATTTCACTGGGCTTGTTTATGGACTCAAGACTACAGTTTGTGTTTTTTAAGGTTGATCTCATGTCACTTTATTCTCCTTTGCTGAATATTGTGAATGTCAATAGCCTACTGTTTCTATTTACTTTGTGTGTATATGTGTCTGTCTGTGTGTGTGTGTGTGTGTGTGTGTGTGTCGCAATTAGGTATAAGCCTTTGTCTAACGGTCCACTCCACCATAACAACAGACTCAACTACCAGAGCTGCTTAGTACAGGACTAGTGTTCACCAGAAACATCCCTTTCTGACACTACAGTCGGTTCAGCTTCGTTTGGAAGGTTTCTGTTCGTCTGAGCTGTGAACTCCTCCCGAGACTAACTTTATTCCTGTTTTATCAAGAAGGCAGACACAATGTGCCACTGTCCCTGACTGTCCTGCAGGGGTACAGTGCTATAAAAAGGCCCAGCAATAAGAGCAGATGACACTGATGACATTCAGTCATCTCAACCCTGCACCCTTATATTTCTTTCCAGATTACTTTACTTTTCTTTTGTGCCATTGACTGAAAGCCCCCAGATAAAAATCTGATTGAGTGCTGAGGGAGAAGAAGAAGAATCCTTTTGAGTAATTTACCTTCTGGTCGTTTTATCGTAATGAAATGGAAGGCCCGGAAAGTGCTTACATGGCAGATAAATTGAATAGTCTCCTAAGCAAATCACTCTAGTGGGCCTTTTAGTTGAATGATTCATTGTTTCTTGACTTCCCCCCTTTTCCTCCTGCTAATGTAGTTCATTAGGCTCTGCGGCTCCTTCGCTGTGTTCGGGTGCGCATGACTAAACTTTCGGCAGTGGGCCGAGGAGAAGCTCTGCATGACAGTGGAATGAAATCAGGGTTGTTGGAAAGGCCTGGACGTTGGCTGGACACAACAGTGGTGACATAATGCAGTGGCCTGCAAAATGACACCTTAAGTGAATGAATGAAATATTGAGTAAATAGATAGAAGGCTGGAGAAGAGAAACACATACCAAATTTGTATGTTATATTATTTCTGTGTAATGCAGTGAGTCATGAGTGAGCCTCCTGATAACTTTTCCATAGTGTGCCTGTAATGTGTTTTCGATCAGTTTATCTTGTAGATTCAGGGGCAAACATGTAAGTGACACTTTCTATGATGAGCTGCATGGAGGCTGAATGAAATCCATTTTAATTTCCTGTCAAGGATTGTTGATTGCTCTTGTTTGGACTTGGTTCTTGCAAGAAAAACACAGACACACACACAAACAAATACAACATGCATACACAAGCACATACATGTCACGCAGGTCCTGGTGTACAAAGGATGTGGTCTGATCACCTGATCAGATGGCTGAGGCAGGTGGCATCACAGCCCTTATTAGCCCACTGGCCTGCCTCTCCTGGAAGTCATTATAGCCAAGTAAATATCAGCATTCACTTGTGATTTCATGATTTTTTCATGACCTTCACACATGCCCTGGAGCAATGGGCAGAAATGCGTAATCTGGATGAACAGTGAGTAGAACAAACCATTGAATATTCAAGAATCCTTCCTGAGTAAAGAAGGCTAATGTATAAATAAGTAAACCAAATTCACCTGCAGAATCTGTCTTGGGCCCAGCCTCCATTTTCTTTCCCAGGATTCCCATCAGAGAAGCTCCCAGGCCAGTGAAAGCAAACACAAAGACAGCATTTGCTATTGAGATGAATGTAAAACCCCATTCTAAGATGTTTTTGTAGGGAAAAATGACATGTAAATTGTTGATGTCCTCCTCAATATATATCAATAAACATCCAGGCACAAGAAAATAGGAGCTCAGAATCAATTCCTGGATGAATATCTTAAACTTAAAAATGGTTCAGAACAAATATTTCAGAGATTTGTGATCTGCCATGAGAGGTGTGAAAATACTAAGATTAAAAAATAATAAATACAGATATAATTGTTTTTTATTGCTATCCCTTCAGTCTGGAAAGCTTATGTACAGTTCAGTTGTTTACCTTATATTTAATGTATTTTGTGATCAGAGCACCAGTGTTTATAGTTGATCCATAAGAATAGACAAACGGAGTGCACAATCATTGATCAAAAGTTGTGATATACTTCAGAAAAGCTAACTTGGGTTTGTTATCGAAAAGTGCCAGGTGGAAGATTCAGACTTCTCTTTCTGCTCTGTTGAGAAAATACATTTGCCATTGATTGTTAGATGGGCCAGGAGTGAGCATAAAGCAGCACAGAGGTTGATTTTTTATTGGGCATGTCTTGTAGCATTGATACAGGGATTTGCTCTACCTGATCTGTGGATCTATATTTACCAAAGACAAAGGCATTAGCCTAATGCCCCAGGTTAATGCTCAGTTAACTCAATTTCTGCCTTCCCAGATTACATCACGCTCTCTGCATATCTCTGTGAACAGTCAGCTTTTAACAAGGGCTCATGTTAAACAAAGGAGCGGAGTGCCACACAATGGGCCACTCTTCAGGCTTTGTGTTTGGTTTAGCATGTTCTGCTACTCAAAAAACAAACAGGCCCAGGGAAGGCAAATTTGACTGCTCTTATCTAAACTAAAATAAACCTCCAGTTCGTCAGTAATGGGCCAGTGTTTGTGAACGTGGTTTGTAGAGGTGGAACAATATGCAATGTTTAGATCTCATACGATTTACAATTCTGATGATAAAGGAATTATTTTTAATATTATATGTCTTATAATGCCTTGATTCTTAGGGGCTCTAATTACATACAATGCAGATAATACAAAAAATACAGATTTATATTTATAGGACCTGTAGGACCTTAGGTTCTTATGTTCCAAGGCGAGTTACACTTTAAATATGTTACAGATGGGGATGAATGTACCATTAGGAATAGGGCTGAAACAATTAATTGACATTATTAATAATGTTGACAGTAAAAAAAAAAGTCAGATATTTCTGTTATTGATTTTTTGTTCATGCTTCAAAGTGGCATCTAGTTTAATCAAGTTAATAAAGTTTAATCAAGCTTCATTGATCCTGGAGGAAATTGACATGGTGCAATGTAAGTGATTGATCAGAATGAGCTAATGTTGCACTTACAACAAAGCACAAAAAATAAAATATGTCACTGAAATATTCCAAATCATATGGCTTCTGTTGATTTCAAGTTGTAAACAGCTACTTCAAAACAGGATTGAACATTTGGCAGCTTGCGTTTTCAGTGTTAAAACACTGAAAAGTACCATCATCTTGCATGGAACAGCTTGTCTTGTGAAATAAAAGTCCCATCAGAGTGGTAAAATTTTAAGCTGATTCAATGTTGCTGCAGCTATAATGTAAATGTGCATATTTTAGCTAAATGGGCAGGTTTAAAATAGGTCTATTTTTTATTATTTTTTAAAGCATCTTACATTCAGTACAAGTACATATATCAAAATATTCTCTTTTTAAGTTAATATGGTGATACTGTATCTTTTTGCAGCCCTAATTTAGAGTCTTTCTGAATTTTAGTGTAGCTCAGCTCCAGCTGAGGAACTGAACCCCAGTCTGCAGCATACCCATAATTACACAGTATTATTCTGTTCATTTTATTTATTATTTTACTGTTATTTTATAGCCATGCACAGACTGCAAACTATCATATCCCTTAAATAGAGCATTTTAACCATAAACACCTTTAATGGTTTAATAGCTCTTTAATTCAGTGTTTGTTGTAGCATAATTGAAGGTGGTGGAGGTTGTGGTGATGTGAAAGTTGTATTTGCTGAGAGTCTGTTGTGCTCCTTCGTTTGACCCTCTTGGCACTACTCTGCACCTCTATATACTGCTCCTGTCACAGCGCCATGGTTCGGTTCAGTCAGCTGTTAAATGAGTTGAAAGTCAGTACACTTTTGGGATGCACCCCCTGCTCCAGTTGTGCAGTGACCATTTTAGCATTCAAGGTGTATTCCACAAAGTATTTTACTTTCCCTTTGTAATAAATAATTGAACTTCTCAAATTGAAACCTGCACCTTGTTTTGATAATCAAATTTCAGACCATCTCACAGCTTGATAAGCCAGAAATTCAGGCTGCAGTGAATGTCAATTCTTCCACCAAAATAATAGGAGCATATGGAGAAGGAAAGAAAGCTGTCAGAGCACACAAAATCCCCACCTTATAAACCCATTTGTCCCTATTAGCCTCAGTCTTGTGGGTGCAAAATCCTGCTCACTGGATTCCATTGTGCTATGAAATATGACTAACCTTCATGTTAAGTGTCATGCTTTGACTGGCCCAGTCAGTCTGAGCGGTTTGTGAAGAAGGCTTATGCTCTGTCCTTAGCAGTTTGTCTTTGAGCTAAAGTGGTCATGGCTTTGAGTAAAGCGCAGCAATGCTGTGGACAAAGTGCTCTAATCTCTGGAGAAATTCTTTTGAGGGATTAGTGATGACTTCTTCAGTCATCGGCTGCTGCTGCAAGGCAGGGTGAAATTGTCCTCTTTGGTGTATTTGTGTTTGTTAATGGAATCAACACTAGGACTGCTGGAGATTGATCGATTTCCTTGTTGCGCAGTGATGGGAGGTGCTGAAAACAAAAGAAAAATTTAAAGTGAGGCAAATGTATTCCCTGAATCATATCTGCTTGTCTGCTGAAATGTGCTTGGAGGGTTTGTAAACGCACGGTCATTCTCTAAAGCTGGAGGAGTATAATGTCAGTCAGGAGTCTGTTGTTCTATCAGCTTTCACAGAAAGAGAATAGATTGAGAATTTGAGAGAGGTTCATGAATGCCAAGGGAATTCTGGACTTATAGCTTCATATTTTTCAGGTGTCAGACAACTCTCCTAGAGCAATATAGATCTTTGTTTGGCTGTTCTTACTGCACATCACAATGGGACAAAGATAAGTTATAAAACAATGAGTGGTCGTGTTTTATCAATGCACCACTTTTCTTTCATTTATCTTTGCTCATTAAAACCCCTCTGGGGGGTTCCTGTTGCTGACAGGTTGTAGGTATAATGGCTTTGCAATAACAGCCATGCACCAGGAGTCACTCGTTCAGTGTGTGTGCCATATATGTTACCATGCTCTAAAGGTCTGTCCCTGTTTTGGTGCTGAGGCCAGTTCCTAATAAGAGCTATCAATTCAGGGCAAGCTTATATAACCAAATACAAACGGACATGTTGGTTACTCTTTGTGTGGATAGCCGACTGTAGATGCTGTGTAGGTCCTTATCTTGCTTTGATCCTTATTTCTCTAACCCTAAACCTGGCCCTACACTTAACCTTGCTACTGGTCATAAGCGTAACGGTGTTGTGTTGTATCTGAGTTTCACCATTTATTAACAAGTAGAATATTCTGTTGTAGGATATCCAAATATGTTAATAAAATCATAATTCAGTAACTAACACTCAAGACTAATTAGTTTAGTAGCACAAATGACTGAAAATGTTAATGCTGGCTGTAATATGAAGGTGTCCGAACACACAGTGTATCTCAGCTGAACTGGACCTGCAGTAGAAGAGGGTGCCCTGATTGACACACCACATTACACTTATGAATCCTTGGGGAAGAATGCTAACAATTACATTCGCTTGTATTTGTTGTACCTAGGGGAAGTTGGAAACTTTCCATGGGAATTGACAGGAATTTATGGGATTTTATGGGAGTTAACGGGAATTAACTGCATTTGGGAATATACTATATAGTTGGTAAAAAATATATTGTAGCATAATCAAAGCTAATGCAAATACAGTTGAGTAAACTAGCCCTAAAGAAGGCCATCTTAGCCAAAATATGTAGGCATATTTTTAACTTATAGCCAAGTTTAATGAAGGCTCTTTATATTTGTAATCCTCTTGAGTGCCTAGAGTACTTCTTACTTTCAAAACAGTTGAGTATCTGTTCTATTTCTCAGTCACAGGCACATAGCACACTACTTACTGGGGCTATTGAGGCCACACCCCCTACATGCATTGTGCATTCCTCCATCACATGCACAATGATTTCTAAATCTACTTTTTTCAAAAGCTAATACAAGCTTCAGCACTCATGTTTTTGTTGGTGGAATATTTCCAAAATTCCCAAACTAATTCCCAGTACCCAAACACTGTTGCAGATTCAGTTCACCCCTTCATGGCAACAGTATTCTCTAATGGCATTGGGCTTATTTAGCAGGGTTTGCCGGCCACACTGTAAAAACAGTTCAGGAGTGTTATTGAGGGACATGACAGAGTTCCAGTGTTGTTGATTTGGCCTTCAAGCACACCAAATCTCAACAAGTCCAATCCATAGAGGTCCAGCGTGCGGGACTTAAAGGATCTGCTCCTAACATCTTGGTGCCAGATACCACACCTTCAGGGGGCTCGTGAAGTCAGCGTTTATTATTGCTGATGGTGCACATAGTGATTAGTTGGCAGCTGGCCTGATTGAAACAAGGACAGAAACACCCATGTATGTGCATTCTTATAATGAAGTCTGTTTAAAGTTCTTTTTTTCTTTTTGGTGTCTTTGAAAGCCTATTCTCAGTCTGTTCTTGTTCAATTTAGTCCATTTGTGTTATTTATTTTAACAGTTAATTGAAATAATTGTTAGATTACTCAGTAACTAATGTATTTTAAAGTGCCAGCCCTAATTGTAGGCTTAAATTAAAATAGCCTGATTTCATCATGAAGCAGGCATTTAAGATTTTTGTGCCAGCAAGACAATAACAGACTAGATGGCCTGTATGAGACAGCTGCTGTGCCACACACTGGCATTGCTCTTTTTGACAAACTTGTGGAAAGGTTTCCAAACTAAAAGGAGGTTATTTAAACATTCAGCCTTGTTCGGCCTCCCCTGAAATGAGTTTCCATATTGAGGTTTATTATCAAACCGTCACTATAGCCTCTGCAGATGCAAAGTAGCAGGCAAAGTGAATGAGGCATCAGAGACACAGAATACAATTAGAGCATTTGCACCCCTTTCAGTGTCTCTTTGGTATAGTGGACCAAAGAGCTAGCCTATTAGTTTGCTTGGCATTGCTGGTTGTGATGTTGGGCTAGTTGTGTTCCAGATACGTGGCATCATGGTGGCCAGCGCTGGCTCAGTCTAGCTGGCTGTGCCTGGACATCCTCTGCCAGACCCTTTATGTTGTCTCTGCCTATTGCTGATCATTCTCCCTACGCTGAACATGGTGACAAAAATCTCATTGTGTGGGCTCCTTGTTCCCAAAAATCTGAATTTTGGAGCTGAATCTGACACTATTATGCCATTAGTGGATAGAGCTTGTGGGGACAATATTGATGGAGGCACCATGGTTATTTTTTCCTGCACTGCTAGTGACTACAGTGGCAGTGTAAACAAGTGCATTACCCATCATTACCCAAGATGTCTTGAAATCCATAACTCTTTGACATAGATCAGATGTTAATTAGACTTGAGAGCTTTGGTTGTATTTGTTAGTCTACCTTTGACTTCATGTATTTGGGTAACCCGTATTATTTTGCTGTTGTTGACAAAAGACATTTGTATCTACATTTTTACATCACATATAAACTCATAGACTAATCATTAGGTAAAAAAACAAGCCCTGTCTAAGAAATTGTGAGTTTGCTAACAGCTAAGTGTGATTGTTAATATATCTTGTCCCCGTTCCTGCTCTTGTCTCATTAACCAGTGGTATAAAAACATTTACGTTGTCCAGAAACAGTTGTCAGAGTAACAGTATTATAGGAGAGAATGTCAGGTTGCTCCTGGCACTGTGGCCAAACAGGAAACTACATAGCAGAAAGGTCTCCATAACCTTTCTCCTGTTTCTCCTCTTCTTAAAGCCACAGTTAGAAGCTGCAGAAACAACAAAAGTTAATTCCTGATTATACTAACAAAGGTTTTCATTATAGGCTCTAATGGATGCTGCACCATTGTTTGAAATTTTCAGTCAAAAACAGGTCCACCCACGATTCATGATTAGGGATTTAAAGCTGAACAAAGAGAGACTATGCTGAAAATCTTTTAACACACCTTCCTGAGAGTGAGGAAGCAGATCTGTCATTAAATTTCTCTTCACCGGTAATTACTCATGAGCTGTGTCAGCAAACATTTCCAAAGAACTGAAACTGAAATTGATCCGGCGTTTCTGAACTACAGAATTAACCTGGCAGACAAGCCATTCTTTGATTCTGACAAGTAAGCGCAGTACAAACTAGTCCTCACTTACGACTTGATACATCACCTTCTTCCATAAATTATTTTTGGCAATGAAGGCACAGTTCCCTCCCACTCCTTGATAGCAGAAAGAACTGCTCTTCTCCTGTAAGCTTTTCGTTCAGCAGTATCACTGCAGCAGGGAGATATCATCCCAGGCATGCAGAGTAATCTAAATGCACTAACTTGTAACTCAAGGACATCAGCAAACCTTTGAAGTTCCGGGGATAGAAAATAATACAATCTTTGCAGACTGCTTGGGAAACTGCTGAAAGTGATGTAGTGAGCTGTTTGAAATGTTATATGGAATACAACTTGCGTCCTTGTTTGCTTGTGCTTTTAACCTCAGTTAATTCAGCAGAAACATAGAAATGAATATTAGATGATAAAAACCAATCTGTATCCATATTCCTATTTATTCTATTTTTTTGTATTTCAGCTGACGGTACTGCGTGGCAAATACGGGTGGGTTTGGCAACACCTTCAAAATCTGACTTTGAATAAGCTTCTGTTTAGATCACTGTTTATTTCTTGTTTTACAACAGACCTTGTGCCTTATCGTATCGGTAATAGGTCGGCCTGTCTCTTTAAAATCCTCTCTTCAACTGTCCAGATAGCATTAGAAATAACCAAGAGCAAAAAACCAATCATGGTCAACATTTTAATCCCATAAAGCATAAACTCAGGGACACAAATGCTCTGGATGTAGTAAATCAGAGTGTACTGACTGTGTGGTACTATAGGAGAAGCTGCTATGATGTCTCACTATCACCATAATGAGTCAGTTTGTCTTGCCCTGAGAAGTGGAAGTTAGATTGAAGTTCCAGGTCTTCTGATCACTCAGAAGAAGTGTGCCAGAGCTATAAGATACAAAACTGCATAAACTGTTTCAATCTTTAACAGTTAATGTTTCGTGCAGTCAAGCAGCTGAGCAGCCCCTTTGCCCAGGTGATATTTGTGCCTCCCGTTTTATCCTCACTGTGGCAGAGGGGTCAGTGACCTGCCCTGGTCCAGGATCTTGAGGGATTGGTGTCCTGATCCACACAAACATGTTTTCCCCTGTTGGTTTGTACTTTTACTTTCAGTTGCTGTATCTCATGAAATTGCTTCTTAACATGGTTTTGCACAGATAAAGAAAAAATGTTAAAAATTCTACAGCATCAGTGAATCCTGAAATATTTAAAATCATTTGCCCTTCATGCCTTTTTTATGCAGTGGTTCTGTGAACAACACCTGCTGTTCTCTACATTATTACACAAGAACAAGTTTGCAGATACTAATAGCACATAATAAGTATTCTATTGTTTATAACAATATATGTTTAATATTGTTGCTATAGTTAGTGTAAAAAATAATTAAAGTAATTAAACTCAAGAAGGCACATCTCTTGCATCTCCTTATTTGTTCATCCTTTAGAGAAATGTAACCTGTGTAAATATAAGTACTGATATATATTTTATGGCCATGGATGCTGGAACTGGTGAAAAAGTTTATGGCAGAAATGGCTGCACTTGTAGTGCTTTCCTCCAGCCACAATATTTTATTATCAGCTCTTATTACTTTTCAAGCTACGCTTATAAAAGAACAAAGTAAGTCTCTTAAAGCAGGCATACCACCACAACAAAGTTAGACTGAAAAAGCAATATCTGAGATTAACAGTGCCATTTGTTTAGCTGGCTCCTCACTCTTGCTTATCCCTCATACGGGCATAAGACATAGGCAAATACAAATAGGTGGCAGAGTGCTCAAACTTGTACACAAATCAGCATGGTCAATGGCAGCGGGTAGTTTGAGGTTGTGCATTTTTACAGGAAAAGCATTTGTGGTATTTTGGAATGCTTCAGGGGTGCGTCTTTCTCTCTCTCTCTCTCTCGTTTTCTGGCCTTAGGGGTGGTAGTTTACTTCAACGAAAACTTGTGTTACTTAAAGAACAGGTTTTGTTTGAGAGTTAAAACACTTTTTAATGAATATGTATTTTTGCATCACCGTCAGTCACTTTGACTGGAGAGTGGACTGGCAATTCTGACAGTCCACCACTTTGCATTCATTTTGCCATTGGTCCCCTGTTTTGTTTTCGTTCTCCATGTCTCTCATTCGTAGTGGGGCTGGTTTCCAAAATAACAAGGTTGAGAGCGAAAATTAGTCCAAACACTAGCCTACACTTCCAGCTCACCACTTCTCTGATTGCAGGGAGCAAGTCTCCAAGCGGATGCCCGATCACTCTTTGTAGGAGTTTTTCTTGCTGTCATGTTGTCTGTGAAGTGCTTGCTTGTGGGCCATTAAAGACTTCTTCCCAGCACCCTGAGCCCGGAGGCCAGATTTGATTCTCACGAGTGCTTCCCGGGGTGATGTGCTCTGACAGATGGTTGGACTCAGCAGACATGGACATCACTGCACATCCTCAATTACATTGCTGTCAGAATTAAAGTGCAGCCTGCTGCATGCGGGAAAAAAAATCACCTTCATACAGACCGCAGTCTAGCATTGAATTTATTTGTGTGGGGGTGTTTGGAGCTTGAAACTGTCAAACTTTTGTATGGCTGGAAAATTATTTGGTAGCGAATGTGGTGACCAAGCTGCTATTTTTCAGGACAAAGCCCAAAAATAGAACAGTCAAAGTATAATTAATTTCGGGCTCAAGGAAATGCAGTACTACTGTTTTTTTTGCTCAGCTTTGAATTTTAGCTCATTAAAATACTCTGAATGTTCACATTTAAAATGTTTTCTTATTTAATCATTTTCTTTCTCATTCCAGTGTATAGAGGCCAAGAAGTACTGCTGGTATTTTCAAGAAGGATATCCCACCTACTTCATGTGAGTCTGTTTCTGTACCTTATAGACCTTATAGATCCCTGTATTCCTATAAGATTCTACGTGGAAGCTGTAATGACAGCTAGCTTAACCAGACTCACCACAGCCTGTTTAGTAACCTTATGGTTTGACGTGTTGTGGATTTGACAGGAAATATGACACTAGCTTTCGTTTAAGCCTGTTCCCTGGCTGCTATCTCCGGTGACAGAGTTTGTTCATTAACACTTGAGCATCTCCACAAATGAAAGGAGATCACCTAGATAATGAGATAACACCAGATCTCCCTGGCTACAGGAGGCAGACCTGGCTTTGTGCCAGCTCAAGCGTTGAGGATTAGACTGGCCTTACACTTAATATGTTATCTGCCCACATACAATACAATACAGTACAGTTATCTACTCATTATACACAGGCAGGTATATTTGCGTATGATATCTTCAGTACTGTAAAGATACAGTACTGAGGACAAGACAAGTAAGTCACAAGTAAGTCAACGAACTGTTTCTTCAAAGACCTTCAAGAAATTTGACAGATTTTTATTATTTTTTTTGAAAAGCATTGTGAGTAGCAGGCAGAAATCATAAACATCATCTGCAAGTGTGACCTCTCCTACTATTTTCTTGTAATTTCCTAAGAATTTCTGTCAGATAAAAACAAAACTGGAGAATAGTGATTACTGGTAGAGCCTCCTCCTTTCAGTGACACAAAGCAGATGGAACAGTTTTTGACAGAGTCACACTGAGCAGTAGGACCCAAGTCTATTTTCTCCACAGTCGTTTCTGTTTGCTTATGGTAATATTTCTCATTTATCTTCAAAGAAGCACTGTCAGTTATATAGATCTGATAAAATATATGATTCAATAGACTTTTTTCTTTCACTGAAGTAAAGGTAAACAGAAATGTTTTTTTTTGTCCCTGGACTTGCTGCTGAGTAACTCTTACTTTTGGAGATAACCGTCATCTATTGAGTATTTTTCAGATTTCAAATACAACACATAACATCACATAATGTGAGCTTCTACATATGCGTGTTCGTACATTATAGCCGAGGCAGACTGCAGTTGAAAGCTATTACAGCACAAGCTGTTACAGAAAGGATTTTTGTGTATTTCAAATGTTTTCATCAGTTTTATCATCAGATCTTATTACTTTCTGAGTGAAGAACTAATTCTTTTAAAGCAGACATCTCACCACAACACACCATAAAGTCAAAATAACAATATTCCCATGTCTGTGATTTATATTGCTATTCAGGCAGTTACAGAGATTGTAAATGTGCTAACAATGTGGTAACTTAGACAGTAATCGTCATGGTTTTGATTAGGGCTGTCATGATTACTTGGTTAAAATCAATTACTTGATTAAAGTCAAGTTAAATTTGTTTTTGATAAATTAGTGATTTACTTTGAAATTTGAATGACAGAGAATCTGTAAGTCATTATAAAACAGTTTTCATCCTAAAAGTTATACACAAATTTAAATAATTAATTTAAAAGTATGTGTTTGCGAACACTTTAAACTAATGAAGAGCTTTTTAAGAACAGTGTTCTCTTTAACACAGTTACACAACTGCAGTTCAGATTTTCCTGTAAATCTTAACTTAAACATTAATGTAATCAAATCAAATATACAACCAAAGCTATTGGCCACTGCAGGGCCTTCACATTTTATCTAGTTTGTTAAAGAAAAACAAGTTACCCTCAGAATCCAGAGCAGGGGGGGGGGCAGAACCGTAATAGCAGCTGCAAAGAGGGACTAAATCCATATGAAAGTCTATGTACCTGAATGCAGTGTCATTAAAGTCCCTATTGGTGTAATGGTCAGGCGTCCCAATACTGAATTGGCTTCAGTGGCTTTTTTTTGCTTTCTCCCAGTTTCTCCATGTTGTCTTTTTTATTTTTAGCATTGAATCGGGTGCTTGGTAATTGTTATTTCTGTAGATCACTTTAATATGTTGTGTTTTTCAGTCCATGTGCTAAAGAACCTGTGGCTGTTTTGTATTATATCTATAATTAGGTTGTTCTTAGAAAAATAACTCCAAAATGACCCATATTTCTGTTACATGTCTTTACACTCAAGTGTGTTTGCTGCCAGCATCCAGACCTGCAGTAACTACTAAGATGTAGCTAGGTTACTGGCTGTTTCCATGGACTACTGGGAAACATATGGCAGTAGTTTTAATCTGGCAGGCGGTGAGAAAAGCTCACTGAGCAAAGCTCTTTATTTTTGATGATTCAACACTCTGCACATGTCTTATTTCCAGTCCATTTCCAGCCCTATGAAAGATTAAACATTTGCATTATGGAACTGAAGAATACTCCTTAAAACCTTGTTTGGATGATCAGAGGTGACCTTGGCCATGTCTTTCACCAGACCATAAATCATTTTACTGTGCAGTTGTACATGTCTGTATTAAAATCTGATATAGACGCACCACAGCAGTACTGAGACAGAAGGGATTACTGATTTGACTCTCATGGACAGGTACGCGTGTAGAATCGCTGCCACGGGGTTCAAGTCACAGCACCAATTTACAGCTCAATTTATCAACTCCACGGATGTGTCTTCTCAAAGCCTCAGCTCATCACTTTTTGCTTTGCATTAGTGGAGTAATATATGCTGCGCAGTGGAAGCCTCCTAGCACTTTACATGAAGCAGAGGTGGTCTGGTAAAGTAAGCAATATAAAAGATATTCATCTTACTGTATATATTAGCATAGTTCTCACCTCACCATTTCTGAGATCAATCTTTGTGATGACCCTAACACCTATGTTGCAGAAATGCTACAATTATGGACAAGCTCAGTTATTCACTTGAACCTCCTTCGCAAATAAGTGCTTAGTTGAAAAAAGAAAAGCCATATGTGTCAGGTAACAGTGTCAGTCAGGATACCCCTTTATGCTTTTAATTGGATGCTGTTTCCAAGTTGTTTGGACTAAGCGCAGTGTTAAATCTTCATGAATGAACTTTGAGTAAAAGCACAGCCCGTGTATGTAGAACATCACATCATTCTACTCTGTGCAGTGAGTACATACTAACATGCCGCTACAATGTGAGGGTCAGATTTAGTGTTGTCACAGTACCAAAATTTCAGTATTCGGTACCAATACCAGTGAAAATCCACGGTTCTCGGTACCAATTTCGGTACCAAAACAAAACACAAAAACATGAATTGAACAGCAACTATTCTTCTTAATTTAAAAATGTATTAATACCTTTTTTTAAATTAAAAGTTGTACCTGTTGACATTACTTAATGCACAATGAACAAACATGAACGATCAAGTGTTTGTACAAAATAACATTCACACACATTAATTAATATTCACTCACTGTAACTTGATGTTAGCTAACATATGAAGTCATGTAAATTAGAGTTTAGATTCTCTGCCCGGGCCGGCCCGTGATATTTCCTGCCACTATCCTCGGCCCAGGCCGGGCCGTGATCAAGCTCGGAGTGTCAGTTTACGAACGCACCCACAGTTGAGAACGCGTGTTATAACGGCCCACGTATTAAAAAATTGTCTGGTTTAAATCGGGCTCGGTCCGATAATTACAGTTAATGTGTCGGGCCGGGCTGGGCTCGGACACAAGGTGCACGAGCTCGGGAGGGTCGGGTTTCATTTTTTGGGCCCGATCTAAGCTCTAATATAAATGAATGGTATCTTATTGTAAACCCTTACCAAACTATACAGGACTGTATTTGACTGGACTTTTATTCAATCAAACTGCACAAACCATATTTCATAACCTAGAACTGCTTTTCTGATGGACCGATTTTAAAGATACAAACATTAACCATAAATTTGT
>JBBPCY010000007.1:7778051-7790501 GCA_037974405.1 Brachyalestes nurse
TTAGTTGTCAGTGTGAACGCACTACGCACTAAACTCGCGCACTAAAAGTGCGCAAGTGCGCGATTTCGGACACACCCTTTGTGTGTGTGTGAGAGAGAGAGAGTTTGTGTGTATGTGTGAGAGAGAGAGGAGGGAGAGAGCAGAGTTTGTGTGTGTGTGAGAGAGAGAGAGTTTGTGTGTGTGTGTGTGGGTGAGAGAGAGAGAGAGAGGGTGAGAGAGAGAGAGAGAAAAAAGAGTTTGTGTGTGTGTGTGTGTGTGTGTAAGAGAGTGTTTGTGTGTGTGTGTGAGAGAGAGAGAGATGACTGATGCAGATTCCTTCCATGTATTTTTATTTAATTAGTGGTATTTGTATGTTATTTTAAAATTATTTGAAATTGCCCATAATTATTTTATTTTACTATTTAGTTTGTTACTATTTATTTCATTAATTTAATGCATTTGCACTTATTTTGATTTATATTCATTTATTGTATAAGTCCCTGATGTCATACGTTGCATGTTCACACATAGTGCACATGTCAGGTTGCCCCCACTCTCCCGAGTGAGGGCAAGAATACTGCCAGGCAGTCAGATGAGGTTTTATAGCTGTTATTCTCCACAACAGAAAACAAACGGGTACGAGGACCCAAAACAGAGACTTTCTCAGGATACAAAGAAAAAAACCCCACAAAGACGACGGTGGACCGACACTCAGGTCAGTCCAAACCAAACTTAAATACAAAAACCCTCCCAACTCAAAACCCAACTCCACCAATAACAAAACACAATCACTTAATGCAACTTAAACACAGCTGAAAACAATCACAACCTGAAAACAAGAAAAACCCCAAAAGAAAACCACAGCGACCCCAAGACCCCATGACAGCACATAAACAATCAACTTTTAGAAAATAAATGGATGGATTTATATCGTTTTGGAAAAAATAATAATAAACTTTTTATAAATTTATAATCAACAATATTGTTGTTTGATTTAACAATCATTGTTCAACATGTTCAGACTGAGCCAACAAACCATTTTAACAGGATAATTTCAATATTAACAAAATGTGTGGGTCTAGGTAAAAAATGTTGTTTTCCCAAAAACTATCAAAATGGATTTATGCCGTTTTGGAAAAGAGATCTTCATTTAGATATTATAGCAAAGAATAGTTGTTTTATAAGAGTATTAATATAAACATTTTTTAGAAAATAAATATACTGTAATTATCCCTAGTTTTAAATTCCGGACATTCTTTATCAGACCTTCATTATGATTTACATTCTCTCGTTTCAAATCATCCATTTTTTCTAACCCTACTATTTATCTACTAGTAACACTTGAATCTGTAAAACTACTATGTTAGAATGATCTTCTTTATATCTTTATACGCAACCAAAAAGTTTGATTCATTTTGGTTTTCACCTCAGACCTGATTCCAAACTTTTGAACAGAAGTGCAGCTTTGCTTTCTTAAATGAAAATGGAAGCACATGTAGCAGAGCCTTCTGAGAAGAAGAGACAAACTCAAGCGATTATGAAACAGCTGCCGTGGCGGTTGCGTACCTTACAGGCTCGGTACAGGTACTTCTGCTCCTGCGTGGCTTTGTAGAGGGAGAGGAAGGCGTAGCCGTTGCCAGCTGTGCCGTGACAGATTCCATAACCTTTCCTCAGTAATCCTCTCTGCCAGATCACCTCCCCACACTCCACTGCATCCTTCAGGTATTTCTCATCCTTAAACACCTAACACACACAGACACACATTAGAACATACATCACTTACAACTGAAACAATTATTTGTTTTTATTACTCTTAGTTTAATGTAATAATTTTCTTAAATACATACTTTTATTTCACACCTGGTTATTATTTTCCCACACAAAGACTTCTCTCTATCTCCTGTAATCATCTTTACAAATGTGCAGTTTTCATAAAGCTCATGTATCCTTGCTGACAATGTACCACGTCTTTCATGTCAGTTTCAGCTTCAGCTTCAGATACACACTGTAAAAACCCTGTACTGCCAGTCAAAAGTTTTACACACACTGGGACTTTCTGCATTGGCATGTTACTCACTTACTTACTTACATTTACTAAAGAGTGTAAATAAATAAACTTACTATTATCTCCATGCCTTGACCTCTGACTTTTCTTTGACAGGAGTTGTTTAGGTGTACTTAGCCTGCAGTAACTTGGTTGAATAGCAGACGTTTATTTAAGTTTAGCTTTACAGGTGTGAGGAACAGATGTGGACTACTGATATACGTCGCTTTGGATAAGAGTGTCAGCTAAATGCCGTAAACGTAAAACTGCCCTCTTTATATTTTGCGAACAAATAAAATTACAGTTTGTAAACACACTTTCAGCAAGAAGGTCATTTGCTATTCATCGCTTTGATCTATAAAAAGATACCTCATTTATAATGTGGATCACCAGACAACTATTAGATATTTAACAAGCTATTAAGTGACAGCCAATGGTCTGAAACAGTTGTTGAGTACATTTAAAGTTAAAGGACAGTTTAGAATTTGACTCCACCAATCAACTAGTTAATACGATGTCAGACCTTCACTGTTACAGATTCTTTCCATGTTACAAAGGATAATTTGTTTATTGGACACATTTTTATTTATAGTGATTCACTTCCCAGTACTTAAAAAAAAGAAATACAAAAGAAATGCAGTTTTTGAAATAAATAGAAAAGTGTTAAAAACAGGTGATGTGGAGAAAGCTTGTCTGATAGTGTAAATGTGCAGGCTATGACTCGTGCATGCTAAAACACAACATGAGACCGTATAGGCGTATCTGATCACACATTCTACTTGATTTATGGATGTTTGCGCCACAGCAGCCAGTTTTGATTCTAAAACCAGATGTATGTTTGCATGAGGGTGTTAAAAATGTACTGCTGAGAGATTTTGCTGTACTGCAGCAGACTTTGCAGTAAGACAGAAGCAGAAACCTCGAACGTGTACTGACATAGTGTTTACTATCAGAACAACACTGTTTAAACTTTTAAACTCCACACATGACGATCTGGACATTCATGTTATGTACATACAATCCATGTTATTTTTTCACAAACTCAGTCTTCTTAGCCGGATTAGCATAACTGTGCTGTGTACTGATTATATTTGGGAGTTAGGATAGATTTGTTTTACTTGTGTATTTATTTACTGTGAGGTTAAAGGATTTTTGGGGAGATGTTTTGAGGTGAGACTCTCTAAGCGCCTCCTGATTTGTATCATTTTTTCCATTTTTCATCTTCACAAGTAACGTTATGCACCTTTAGATTTTGCCAGATTAATGGACTTAAACTAAAACTAAAAATGACATTTTCACATTACTTTTTATTTGTTGCATTGAACAAAATATTACAAATGAAATATAAGCCTAGATAAAAAGACAGATTATATGCTTGTGCATTAGTGCAGAATCTCAGGGGAGAATCATAAGGCATCTAAGGCTGGATTATTTTGACCACTCCTACTGTTTTGTTTGTTATTTGGAACCACGTTTATTGTTGGCTCAGACTGCCCTGCATTACGCTCTCTTTGGGATGCATTACTGGTTGACTAATATTGCTAATGGCATCACAGTGCTTTAGACAGCTTCCCCTTCAGCACTCCTGAGGAGGCTCTAGAAAACTGAGTAGTTTCAAGCTGTTAATAAACACAGCCTTGAAAATCCGAGTCTAGAGGTGCAGTAAAAAGCTTGTGATTGAACGCTACACGTTGGAATTACACAAGAAAGTGCTCCGACAGGAATGCTCCCGAGGGCCCACTGTGAAGCTTAAATGTACGTTAGTCGCTCAGTGTGTGCCTTTAGAAAAAAGCACCAGAGTGAACGCAGTGAGTGACGGCCGAAAGGCACACTGTCATTTGTTACAGCAGCAGAGTTAAACACTTAACAGAGGCAATGCAGTTTCCAAATATAACACACACTCACTTTCTCCCACCAACCCTTAGGCCCTGTCATTTGTGACAGAGAGTGAGAGAGAGAGAGAGAGAGAGAGAGAGAGAGAGAGAGACAGAGTGAGAAAAAGAGAAAGAGAGAGCGAGACACAAAATGAGTGAGAGAGAATGAGAGTGAGAGAAAGAGAAGGAGTGAGAGTGAGTTTAAGAGTGAGAGAGAAAATGGGACCATCTATCCATAAGAAGTGGGAAGGAGTGATATCAAGAAAAGCCGAGAAAGTTTTTCATTGGAGCACAGAAACAATAGCTGCGATTAAAAAAAAGAAAAGCTATTACAGTCCAAACTGGCGCAGCAGATAAGGCTGTGACTGTGATAAATGACTGTTTGTTGAACTAATGTGTAAACTGCATTTAGAAGATAGCAGAAGTATTAATGCATGGCTCTGGTTACAGGCTGGTTTTAAGATGAAAGCAACTTTTAAAGAGCTGATCACTCAAGCACAGTTTCAGGGGGACGTGCTGGACCTTTCTGTAAATCACATCACACTGATAACTGAGGAGCTCCTTCACACTTTAAAATATCAGGTTAAAGCTGGTTTTACAGTTCAACCACTAGATGTCAGTGTGAGCTGTTAGATTAGTATGTGTGCGAGAGTGTGTGAGAGAGAGGGAGAGAGAGAGAGAGAAAAGTAAGAGAGAATGAGAGAGAGAAAGAAAGAAAAAAGATGGACAAAATAATAGCAAGAGAGAAGGAGATAAATTCGAGAAAGAAGAGGGAGAAAGAGTAAAGAGGGGAAGAAACCTGGAAACTGAAAGAGAGAAAAAGAGTGAAAGAGAGGGAGGGAGGGAGGGAGGGAGAGAGAGGGAGAGGGAGAGAGAGAGAGAGAGGGAGAGAGAGGGAGAGGGAGAGAGAGGGAGAGAGAGAGAGAGAGAGAGAGATATTAAGTGAACTGGCTTTATTACATTACTGTCTGAGTCCTGTCAGCTCTCGGCTGCTCATCAGTCTTCATGATCAGATCTGTGCATTCATAAATCATTCTGATTAGCACCCTGCGCTCATGGCTGATATTCATCATGAAGATGGATTGCAAAAAAGCTCAAGCCAAGTTTTCTGACAGAGAGAGAATTTTAACATCAACGAACTTCTACATGCCACACAGGAGGTCAAAGAGAGGAACTCGGTATCTGAGCACATCTCTCCAATCAGACACGCGCCTGCTGTATTCTTCTGTACTGAAAACAAACAAGCAATAATTTATGTGCGAGGAGTGTGTGAGGGTGTATGTGTGGGGTTACCTTATAGGCCATAATAAGCATGTGCACCACGCCCGGCGCTCCATGGCACCAGTGGACCAGCCTGTCTGTCTCATTGCTGAGGGATGATGGGTAATTGCCTGAGCGGAATTTTTTGTGCCGAACATAATCTACACTCGGCCGCACCAGTTCAGTCAGGATCTCAGGATTAACCTTCGCAGAGGACTGCAGAGAGAGAGAGAGAGATACAGAGAGAGAGAGAGAGAGAGAGAGATACAGAGAGAGAGATACAGAGAGAGAGATACAGAGGGAGAGAGGGAGAGAGATACAGAGAGAGAGATACAGAGAGAGAGATACAGAGAGAGCGAGATACAGAGGGAGAGAGGGAGAGAGATACAGAAAGAGAGATACAGAGAGAGTAGAGTGAGAGAGATACAGAGAGAGAGAGAGATACAGAGCAAGAGAAAGATACAGAGAGAGAAAGAGATAAAGAGGGAGAGAGGGAGAGAGATACAGAGGGAGAGAGGGAGAGAGATACAGAGGGAGAGAGGGAGAGAGATACAGAGAGAGAGAGGGAGAGAGATACAGAGAGAGAGAGGAAGAGATACAGAGAGAGAAATACAAAGACAGCGAGAGAGATACAGAGAGAGAAAGCGAGAGAGAGAGATAGAGAGAGAAAACATCACAAACCACACAAAAGCGAATCATCTAAATATCCCATCTAAACACAAATACCATTATTTCATTCACACACATTCATACACACAAAACATTTTCTTTCATTTTGTGAAGCTGCTTTGTGACAATGGCCACTGTTAAAAGCGCTATATAAATAAAACTGAACTGAATTGAATTATCACCTTTTGTGTTTTTTACAGAAATTTGTAAAACTTCAATCCTCCCTCTGAACTCTTGAGAGATGGGGTTTCTGATGTATAAACCCTCCACACACGAAGCTAAATTGCAATGGGTCAAGTTTATTTATATAGACCATTATCATACAAAAATGTCGATGTGCTTTACAGGAACAGAATACAAATATTAATAAATCAGGAAGTAAATAGTAGGAAGTAAAAGGAAATAAAAGAATTCATAGAAAATCAATAAAAGACCATTAAAAGTGTGGTGTAAGTGCAGATTTTAAAGGTCAGTAGGTGTTAAAGGTGGGCTTCAGCAAAGGATCAACCACTGAAATGCCATTTCCACTCAAAGACTTAGTAAAATGATGTTCTACTGCAGTTGTTTGTAGAAAATTGTGATTATTATGATCTACAGTATGAATGCCACATACAAAACAATAGGTGGAGAAATTACAGGTAACCAGTAACCACAATACAGCAGTTACATGGAACCTCAAGCTTTCAACAGATACTGAAGAAACGTTTACCATCAGAATAACAGTTAAAACCCTGAGCACCCGATGAAAATGGTGCATAAGAGGTGGTGTAAAATATGCCATAAAATATGCAACACTGTGCATGTTATAGTTTCACAAACTACATTTTCGGAGCTTTAGTAGGATGTTTTGGCGCAGGCTTATAGTCTGACTTGACGACTCTATTACTTTACCCTTATATAGTTCATCTCATCCATGAGACAGCATGGCTAGTAATAGACAAACGTAAACGAGAGTGGTGGTTTTGGTGTTCTTTCTACTTTACCTGACTATGTTTATATATTACAGTAATCCCCCAGTTTTACGGGGGATTACTGTATATTCACATGAATATTCACACACACAGTATTTGCACACACACAAAACACAGAAGAAAAATGGGACGTGAAGATTTTGCTGTCATGAAATGTGCATACATGCAACAGATCTATTTAGAATCTAACTGATTTTCCTCCCATTTCTGCTCCATTCAGTCACTCCAGTTCCCACCAGCAACTCTAGTCTGGGATGATAAAGGCCTGAACAAGACAAGAATGTGGCCAACTGCCTCCTCAGAGACAACAAAGACACAGCTGCTGTTCAGCCCCTTTCTGATACAGTGTTGCATTGCTAGTGCTTCCCAGGGCTTTTACTGCAGTGTTTCCCATACATTGATTTATTTGTGGAGGCCCAGCAGAATATCAACACTGACTGCTGCACATTGATTTTTTTTTTTTACTATTTAAAATGGGTAAAATCCTATTTCCTTGTAGAGCTGTGTGCAGTGCATCGATTCGCTCAGCCCCTCCTCGCCCCACTCCGTCTCTCTAACACACTGACAACACACCCATCTGTGAATAGTGCCTTCCCTTTGTACACACTCTGAATCAAAATATGACCATGCATGACAGGAAGGACTTTGTTTGTTCCACAGAAGACGGACTGTTAAATTAGTCTGCAGTTCATTAGTGGTTAGAATGCACAACTTTGATGCATTTCAGTCCTATATTCACAAAATGCTACGGTCAGTAAGAGAGGCATATACATATACTATAGATAAATAAATAAAATTAGTTCACTAGTTTACACAAATAGTGGTTTATCCCAAATAGAGTTCTATCCCAAATTCATTTTTGCATGTAATGACATAAGCAGTGGTAGTAGGCCTCAGTGTCTAAGACCGAGTAGTGTCAGACCTCCATATTACCCCCCGTCACCAAATTATGTCTCTACCCACCTCCTCATTCAGCCCTTACTAACAAAATTATTCTGTCTCTAACCACTCCTAGACTCCAACCAGTGCTCCACATCTCCCCCATAAGGAATTGACAAAAGGAATTGAAAACCATGAGTGCAAAACTCAGATAAAGGTTAAGGGGGCATTTGGCATTTTGACACTCTTATCCAGAGCGACTTACAATCATTAGTTACAGGGACGATCCCCCTGGAGCACCTGAAGGTTATGCGTCTTGCTCAAGGACATAATGGTAGAAAGTGAGGGTTTGAACCAGCGACTTTGTGGTCATTGGGTTCACAGTCAAGTGTTACCCACTAGGCTACTACCACCCCGATAACTGATAATTGATTTTACACCAGGAAAGGGGAGTATTTAAGCCTACTGCTGGTGCCCACTGCTGGTGCCCACTGAAGGATCCCACTGATCCAGACGAGGTACTGCTGTGAGCAGCCAGAGGTGTAAGGAAAGCAACAGGGAATCTTTACTGGGCTATTAGCACTCTCTCTACACATACAGCATAGAAAACCTGCCCTGACACGGCTGCTGCAATCACAGCTACAGCTAGTACAAAGTCATCATTACCAATTCATGATGACGGTCAAGTTTTATCATTTTTTGCTTTAATCAAGTAATCATGACAGCCTTAGATAAAACTCCAGCCCAGGCCATTTTTACAGGCTGTGATCATTTATTTCATGAATAATGCTGATCAGTAATAACACCAGGTTTTAGAGGCAAGCTTCTATACTATTGATGGTGCTGTCAGTAGCAGTCACTGCGCTCCTAATCCCTGAACAGCTGCTTTAATGCTGCTAATACAGCAGCTGCTGCAATATTGCTCTGCGCTGCATCTGCTGCTGCCAGGACCGTCCGCCCCGGCCCTGCTACTGCTGCTTTAGGCACTACTTTCTGCCTCTCTGCCACTTCGCTGGAGCTCCACTCAAAGCGTTTCTGTTTGGGTTTCAGCTGAATAAGCGCAGAGGCCAAACCTCATACAAACGTACACACACATACACACCCCATCCCATTATAAAGGCAGCACAGTACAGTGCACACTTCCATTATAAAGACAGCGCAGCATCAGTGGACCGTGTCCTTCTGCGTCACCATGACGCACAGCTACATCTCCTTAGCAACCACAAGTGAGCCACACCCAATCAGCGAGGCTTGTGTAGGTGTGTGGTGTCTATTGCATGTTTATAGGGCCTATTCCAAGCATAACAATTTAGCTCATTATCAATCACTCATCTCTGTCTTTGGACACAGTACAGGGCAGTTAATTTGCGAGGCGTTATTTGTGCGTAACTAGCGTGGTCAGGGAAGTTAAATGTAAGCTGCCTTTACTGGTAATGACCAACAATTCACCAGTGTTGGCAAAAGCTGAAGCAGCTGAAATCATTCTATAGGTGAGTAAGGAGAGCTTATTGATTACTGGATGCAGGGAATAAAGGATTTTCCAAGTCGGCAGAGAGGGTGATGGAGAAAAAGAAAAAAAAAAAAAATCAAATTAAGCCCAATCTTCATGACATTCATAGATATATTAGGGATGGCACACAATATTTATTATTTTACCATTAAAAAAAAAAACAGTGCATTTTGTTATAACTATACCAATCAGTGAACTAAGCTTCATCAGAATATATTATTTAAAATAAAATCAAGAGATTTGCATTACCTGGAACATTATTTCCACAAAGTTTCCAACATTTATCATTGTTAAAGGAGACCAATATACTGGGCTTGGTGGCTGCAAGACCCAGCTCCTTTTGTGTCAGGCTAGAAAAACGCTTTAAACTGCATTCATTAATTAATAATTTAGCATGACTTAATTATATATGCACACAAAGACAATTTCCAAAAAACTGAAATGTTAGTCTTCAGCGCAAACATAACACAGTACCAGAATAACACACACATCTGCACCCACCTCCCCCCAAAACACACACACCAAGTACAACAGCACATTTATTTCACACATCCCTTAATCGCATCATTATGTTTTCACCTTCTCGCACAACAGCACACACAGTCATTATATCATCTGCCTGCCAATTAATGTCCCAATCCAGCTTGCTGCCACCCTCACTGCACTGCGCAGAGCCACTGATTCAGCTCAAGCATGGCCACACATTACAAAAGGGACAGCTCTATGTGAAAAGCCCCATTAAAGCAAACTACAAATCAAAGCCCCAAGAGTCAGGCTGGGAATGGCCAGACCCAGAGGTCAGAGCGTTACACTTGTGTTACTCAATAGGTAATTTCACTCACACACACACAGGGACTACATTACAACAGATAAGAGAAACTACAGTGGTCCCGTTTTCCTGCTTGTTAAAACAGGGTTGAATAGAGCTATGGAAATGCCCTTGGTCAAGGGTGCATGTGCAGTAATCTTCTAGAAAAATCCATTAGAGAGAGGGATTAATTCTCAGTGGGAGAAGTAGGAATATGGGATAATGCATAAATCTGAGTATTCTAAGAGAATAGTCAACACAACTCTCTTAAATGTTAAAGATGGCTTATACAGAGTTTTGCTAAAACTCTGAAAGCCAGTATTTGTGAGATTACATGATACATGTAAAGTGACCATTTGTCATATGTGAACACACCACAGCACTTTGTCTGCATATAACCCATTCACCAAGTGAAGCAGCGGGCAGCACAGTGCTCGGGGAGCAGTGTGGGGACAATACCTTGGGTACCAAGGTTACCTCAGTGGCGCCTCTAGCAGTCCTGGGATCTGATCCCACAACCTTCTGATTGCAGGGGCAACCACTAGGTCACCAACTGCTCCAAACTGCTGCCCACACAGACTCGAGCACCGGTCATTAGGTTGAGAGCCCAGTGCTCTACCAGCTGCACTATTGGGGATGTGCAGTGCCGGCGTCAAGGGGGGGCATTCGAAGGCATTGCCCCCCCATTGTGAGTGGGTGCACCCACCACCACACGTCATTTTCACTTTCACCAGAAAGCGCGGCGGTGCTACGGTTCTAAACCAAACCCCTCCCCCGGTCCGTTGCTATGCATTCCAAACCCCCCACCCCCATAGTCACTTGGATGCCAGCCCGGTAGATCCGCTCTGACGCCGGCCCTGGGGATGTGGGAAGACTTCTCAACCTCTCATGACAAATGACAAAAACCTACATAAACATTTATAAATGCTTCTTCCAATAAATACTGTCATCATTTTCCGAGACAAAATGACATCAAAATTGATTGAAGCAGCCAATTCTTATCAGAATTGTAAATGTTAGTTCTCATGAAGGACGAATTCTTGCCCTCAGTAAAGTGTTACAAGATTAAAATGAGCCTGGATAAGCAAGAAAAGTCTTTTTGTTAATACTTACTAATCCTTCCTGATGCCTTATATACTGGTGAGTTGGTAATGTAGGCCTGATGTCATCCTTGCAGTCAAAATGTCATGATTGAAGATAATATTAAAGGAAAATGCCAACTGGGATTCAAATGAAGCAGTTAATCAGTTAATTACAGCAGTACTTCAGGGACCAAGTGACCTTACCTCCAATAGACTCTAAGTAAAAAAAAAAAAAAAAAAAAAAAGATATGTTCAAATCATATGCTGCATTTTGTGACAACATATTTGGAGAAACAAGAAAAAAAAAAAAGTGTTTCCGCAAGTCACTCTGGGCTCCAGGCCAAAACAGTGAGGCTCAGCAGTCTCTTATGAAAATGTAAGTTTAATATCTTAAAAGTTGTCCATAAATTATTCAGCAGCTCCGGGGGTTCTCCAATCAATCTGGAATATGACTTGTGGCATGTCTAACCCATTTGCAAAACCTACAGACTATAAAAGCGTGGCTATAAATAGACGACGGGGGGAAATAAACAACAACAAACTGTATTTCATACAGCACTCTGAATTAAACCTGCATGTAGACTTGCTTAGTGGGCAATAACAGAATGGAGCAGTGTTTGCCAATCCAGTGCTCAGCAACCCTCAGATGGTTTAAATTTTTGCTCAATACCAGCATCTGAACCAAATAAATGAGTGCCTGCTGGGGTTGTGCTGGGGACAGTCGTGGACTGTGTCTATGGATTGCATTGGAAATATCAAAACAGAATACTCAATGAAGGTGTTTAGAACATATAGTTTGAATTTTGCATTACATGAGTACAAGAGTAGTACACCATTCATTTGAAAGCAGTGTTGCATATGAGAGAGAGAGGGGGGGGGGGGAGAAAGAGAGACAAAAAGACAGAGAGGTAGTGAAAAAAAAGTGCACACAAAGATATGCACACAAAACTGTACAGCTGTGAAGATTACACTAAACAACGATTCAGTGTACAACTGTATGGAATCAGTGTACAACTGTATGGGAAAAAAACAGAATATGCTGCAATGATGTGTGAAATATAGTAGGCCTGTATGTTTCATGTATAACGAGAAGTGTATGGGCGGCAACTTCATGACTCATTAAACATCAGTATACTACAGCATACCACATGCACAACAGAAATGTTCAGTTATGTGTACCTTAAATGCTGCTTTACAAAACTGAAATTACTGTCCCATGACATACTGATTTTTTATGCTTTTATATAGGTCCTAATGGTCCCCTAATACAGTATCTTTCCGAAATGCAGAATTACAGCCACAATGAGAATTCCTGAGGACGTGCTGTTTCTGATAGGCGGGGCGAGGAGGAGAGAGGAGGGGCCAGCTTGGACC
>JBBPCY010000007.1:7790601-7803224 GCA_037974405.1 Brachyalestes nurse
GTCTGCAAGCCATGACTGTCGGTGGAGCAAATTGTTTAGGGGAGGGTCGAAATTCTCTGGGCGGGCAAAGAACGAGAAAGGGGAGGGATCATTTCCCCTTATACCGACATAAGGGGCTAAATTCCAGAACGGGCCATCTGTGCTGCCTCTCTCTGAACAGCGGAGCAGGATGAACAAAGCACACTTTACACATATCGCAATTTCTAGCCACTGCAGCACCATAATCAGGCTGGGGTAACTCGTATTAATGTTAAAAAATCTCAAAGTGAAATTTTCATGTCAGGGGACCTCTAAACAATGAATAAAGGAATGAATAATAATCAATGAATCATGAATAAAAGAGATACACAAAGTCTTGAACGGTTTAGTTATGTATGAATAACGTATACTACAACTAAAATAACTTGTTTCAAGGGGCGTGTATTCCAATATTTAACTGTGTACACAATCAGAATGTGAATTAGGTTTTAGATGCAGAGTTTATCATTTTTTCCCATCCTGCACTCAACACAAGAACATTAATGGGACACTCCACTCTTAGTGAATTAATAACAGGCTCATGTTGTACTGCAATTTCCCAATCAATCACTGATTGAGGCTCAGACCACCAGAAGAGCAGCCTCTTGTGGCTATTAATCACTTCACTGAGGCAATTAAATGCTAAAGTTCAGCTTGACACACACACACGCGTGCGCGCACACTTACTTCATTAGAGAAGTAGGGCAGTTCTGAATTTAAAAGGGTAAGTGATACTCAGATCTTACCTTGGAGGATCTTTATGTGCAACCATTTCTCATTCTTAATCAGCTTCTAATTAAGAGCTTTGTAAAAAGGGACAAGCCAATGCAGTTGGATGATTTAATTAGTCACAAAACGCCCATGCCAAGCACAAGTGAGAGCTGAGAGTGTCTAAATCTGGCATCAGTGAACCACAAGCAGGCCCCTCACCTGCATCAGCACGTAGTAGATGCCAGCTAGTCCATGTGCTGCTCCCACATACTGCTTCTTATGCCACTCATAAAGCAGCGGACAGCGCTCAGTCTTCTTCTCTTCTTTCGACAGGTTCTTCCCTGATTCCAGAATGGCCGTCACCACCTAGGAGCAACAGAACATGAGATATTTCAGGCAATTGCAATTGTAAACAAAGTGGCATCGCTTACCATGCATTACAGTCTCAATGTTGTCTGTAATGTCATGAAAACGTAACGCTGCAAACTTTGGTAATGTGACTAAACTGAAACTGAACTGCAGATCCATTACACTGCTCTAAATGCTAATTGGAAGCAGAGCTTGTAGTCATTAGCCTACAAACCCATGTGTATCATTCCCCCAAACGGGAGCACCGAAATGAATTTTTACTTTGTACTTTCAGACTGGTACAGAATCATATGCATTTTAGAGGACATGGGAATCAGTTTGGTAGATGTTTGACAAGTGGTGGGAGGTTATTTGTTGATGGGGGGGAGGGGTATGAACATAATAGTCGATTTATGGATGCAAGAAGTAGTGGAGACGAAAAAAAAAGTAAATACACCAGCATCACAGCACACTGTGAACAATATGAAATTCTTATCTACATTTAACCCATTCACCAAGTGAAGCACCAGGCAACCAGGAATACAGGACCCAGGGAGCAGTGTGTGGGGACAGGAGTGTGTGGGTACCTCAGTAGTGCCACTAGCACCACAATAAGTGGTGGAGAAAATATGGTCCTCAACAAAAAGTGTTGGGGACATGTCCCCACTGTCAGCAGCATAAATGATGCCTACATTAAGAGAATAAATTAGAAGTAATGTTTAATAAGTAAAAGTAGTAAGTTACTGTCACTACTTTTTGAGTAACTACCCTGACTACTACTGTTGATGGCGGGTGACAAGGAAATCTAACCCCGACAGAAAGTGCTAATGAGTAAATCTTGCTGAGTTGCTGAGGAACTAGAGGCATGAAAAAGGCTTTTCTGCCAAAGACACAGACAATGTCTTCTCAGTAGGCTATGATATGACCCAATCTAATGCCATCATACATAAAGAACAAAATTAGCCACTTGTAAGTTAGGTCAGTGATGGCTGGTCATGCACTGGCTTGGCACAGTGTGAGAACTTAAGGAAAGAGCCAAAACCCTGAGAGCTGGCACTGCAAAGAGAACTGTTCATATCAACCGGGGTGGGCGATACACACACACAAAAAAAGCCCCAACATGATACTTCACAATCTTTTCACGACACAGAGTCTGTTTTATGATCAGGGTCATGAAACTGGCAGATGACTTTTTAGTGGCAAATCTCACACTGTGTAGTATAAATTATATTTTGTCTACACAGGAAGTAAGCCTGCTTTCAGACATTTTAATACAGGTGTCGCAACGGTACAGCGTGCTCTCGCCTGGCTCATGTAATTTTTGTCATAAAAATCACAACACACTGTAAGTAAATAAATAAACAACAAAAAAATAACTATTAATAATTATCAAAACCATTTTCTTGCGATTCCGATTATGCTTCCCTACAATATTTAGTCTTTCTGAGGTTTGATAACCAGAACGAACATATAAAAATAATTATTTAATATATATGATAATTATGCTCTCCTTCTAACAAGACATGCCAGCAGTTTAGTGAGCCCTAATGACATCCATCATATACTCAGAAAAGCATATTGTGACATAATGTGACAATTTATCATAGAAATATACATCAATAACAACTTCTTGCCCTTAATTTCCACAAACGTATTGACTTGGCAGTGTTTTGTGTGAGAACTCTACATTCTCCTTGTCTGTGCAGAGGTGAACAACTGATGACGGGTAACTTTAAAAGATATGCTGAAGCAACAGTTTCACATTTTATTGAAATTAATAACCAGAAACAAGCCCCCCTGTTTCCATTAGCAGTGATCCTTTAAAGTAAGAATTCTGACCACCAATCAAAAGCCACAGTCCCACCAAGCATCAGTGTTCACCTGACTGCTGCTACACTACCATCCACGTCTTCAGTTTTCCTCCGAGTCTGAGCTACAGTAAGCTGCTAGTGTATGCATGGATCATGAAATGGAACATGTCATGCTTCTACAATATGCCTGTCAGCCTGGAATCGAGATGCTACAGTGAGGTGCAGTGCGGCACTCAAGAATTAACCCATAAAACAGCTTCGTCATCCAGGAAGCACTGCACTGCCGATCCAAGCAAAAGAGAGAATGCATGCCAGACAAGAAAAAAGGAGAAAATACTGCAGAAAGAGAAAATATATAAATATTAAAAAAAAGAAAGAAAGATTTCTGTGAATAAGCTTCTCTCTTGCTCTCTGTTATAAGACTGGACAGCAGTAGAAAGGAAGCCGTGTTGGTTAGCAGTAGAGCAGGGATGTGATCTTCTGATCTGGATTCAATGATTTGACACCAGTGCACTATAACATATACATAAGCAAGGTAACATGTACATTAATTATGACTCTACACTGATCATCTCTTGACATTATGAACTCATAGCAGAAAATAATGAGGAAAAAAGCACAAAAACAAAACTGAAGACTAAGATTTGCATCAAACTCATTTCACAACTGCACAATTAGACACTAGTAAAATTCAACTTACAAGTTATAAAGAATAAATTACCAATAACATGGTGAAACCATTTTAGAATGGCTCAGTGAGAGTCCTGCACTAAGTGCAATGTTGTTATAGACCATTCAAACAAGACAAATTGAAAAAATATAGACTAAGTTAGAATATAGACTAACTGAAAGGCACCTGAGTGGTGCCGCTAGCAGTCCTGGGATTCAAATCCACAGCCTTCTGATCAGAGGAGCAACTCTCTTAACTACCAGGCCACCAGCTGCCCCAGAAGTAAAAATAAACAGGTTGGATGCAGGTTGGATCATGGACTGGGATAATGAAGTGGATGAAGAACACTGTGCTTTTAATTAAGACTACACCACAAACCTCAACAGAATATCACATTAACCTGCTAAAAATATGCCAAGAACATCAGTAAACATGGTGCCAAAAGTCATGCACAGAGCAGAATAATCTGACCCACAGAGAGATTCTGCTCCCTCAGGATGAACTAAAGAAAGATGATTTTCCTGTCCTGACCCAACACTGACACTGTCTTCCTTCATTAATATTAATGGCATCCTGCTTACAAGCATTATTATGGAAGGGCATGGTTGTACAAATGAGGGGAAAGGGTAGTGGAGTATCATATTTTCGATGTCTGTTGGTGCAGGTTATGGCCTGTGTGTCTGTTACCTGATCCTGTTTTGTTCTAACATCTGTCCTTTTGATGCTACAGAGATTGCAGCAGATCAGACAGGATCACTGGGGTCTTATCCAGACCTACAAAACTCGCAATATGAAGCCTTTGAACAGGCTAGTAGTAATTCACCAATTACCAAAGTCATCCCTGTAGCACAGCCAACATGGAGGTAGCTCATGAAATCTGATCCAATTTATTGACATTTAAGCATTAAAACCAGTCCTTTTCAAAAAGTGCAGAGTCATTGCTAAGATGCAGACAGACCAAGAACAGACCTCAAATAATACCATTTTACTCAAAAAATGACTTCTCCTGAGGAGAAAAAGACCTCATGAGCAGACAGCGTTTCCTCGGTTCAAAACATCCAAAGAGGTGAAGCTCAAAAGAAAAGTATTGAAGGATAAGAATGAAGGAGGATGAAGGAAAATAATTCCTTTGCAAATGCAAAATGTACTGCCTTAATGTAAACCTTCATGGTTCACACGGTTCATAAATGTAGAGATATAAGATACAACTACACAGCACTTTTCTGAAGGCCATTACTACACTTGTACAGAAGCTACCTTTTATGAAGTCCCTTCTGTCTTCAGGGTCTGAACAAAATGGTAAACTTTACAGATGAAAGAAATAAAACCTTTAACCCTGAGTGCAAAGATTTAATTTGGAGTCATTGTGGACCATTTCTATAAATCGTTTTTCTCCGCAAAATAAAGGGCAGGTTGAATGTAAGAAGTGTAAGGTTTTATTCAAACCATGATAATACGGTCAAATATTACTTGACCAAGAGGCCCATCACACTATGAGCTTTGAACATTCTCTATTCAAAACGAGTCTGCAGACATCTCAAACTTCCTGATGCCTGTATTCAAAAGAAAACCTCCTAAATGCTTCATGGACAGATTAAACAAAACAACCAGTTTGGTGAATGCACATAAAGCATATTAAGCATTAAAAAATAAAGAAAAGCCACGCTTATGAACACCAAAACCTCGCTGCAGCTGAAACAGATGTGGACTACTTGAGCACTGAGGTATGTCGCTCTAGATAAGAGCGGCCAGCTAAAAGCCATAAATGTAAATGTAATGGGGTGGAGCTGCTGTCTTAAGGCCTGAAAAGCCTTAATTTTAGAGCATCTGCAGCAGAATATCAGGGCACTGGATTTTTCTACATTTTTGCACAACTTCTGGGCATAAGGCAAAGTATTCATAACTATTTTATGTAATGAATTAAACTCTTTAGATGTTTGGTTCCTATCACAACCATGGACCATTTCTTAAGAATGGCTAATATCACAACACACCATAATAAATTGCTTTGCTTACATATTAATGATTTAATTATGTGATGAAATTGTTAGAAATCGCCTTGAATCTCATTGAAATGTTATGTCATGTGACCAAATATCATTGTTAGACACAGGCCATTTCCAATAAAGAAGCTGCTACTAATGATAAACATTCATCTCCTTTCTATCAGGGGGCCTGACTGTTTAAAGTCAATTGTTTAAATTCAATAAAGTGATGGCAGTGGTAATAAGCCTGTCCATATTTATTATGCTTAGATGAAGGTCAGAGCACTACTGATAAATCCTTCATGCAGAAAACCAAGTGATTCCAAAGGCTTTACAGACATATTCTACTAGCTGCAGGTATCAGGATGTTTCTTACAAGGTTCCTGTCACTGTCTCCACTGCTCTCTAGGGGCTTCATTCTGTCTCAGATTTTGCTCCAGGCTTTGAGAGGGCGTTGTCTGGCTCATGGCACACTGCTAGTCTGGTCACTCTGAACACTGTACTAAAAATAGCCTCTCTGGATACAGACAGAATAAAGCAACACAGAAAGTGAGAGAGAAGCAGAGTGTGTGCATTTGTGTTTTGGCATGGTCCCAAATATGAAGTAATATAGAATAAATAAATACAAGCACAGATAGCCTGATGGAAACAAATTATGTCTTTTGTAAAGTAGCCTGTCCATCATCGCATTAATTTAGCTGGAAACAGACCTTTATGCATTTACTTGTATTCTTTTGGACCAAACACATCATCTTCGCAGACAAAACGGAAAAATATTCAGTTTGAATATAGTTTCATTAAGTAGTTATCAGTTTTATTCAAGTGTGTAATGCTGATGAGTCTTAAGGAAAAACAAATAAAACTATAATATGAGCATTATAATAAAAGTAAATACAGAGAAATATAGATACATATATATTCTCAAATGAGTGAGTGGGAGTGTCTTATGTGCTCAGAATGAAAACTACAGGTTTTGTTTTTCTTTCATTTTTACCTCTACAGAGCAGCAAACATTTTGATAAATGATTTCAGGTGGAATGTGGTTTGATTAGTGTATGAAACACCCAGGCAGATTTTTCTACTGAAGGGGTCTCAAATATCAGTCAAGGGGTGTATCATAGCAATGTCATTCGATTAGGATTACATTTAAAGTTCAGATTAAAGCTCCTTAGGTCATGGGTAGATATAACAGAATTATTTTAATTCATTTTCCGTTAAATTGAATTAATATTTGGTTAATTTTTTTGCTATAGGTATCCATCAACAAAGGATGTATAGTGAGGTATTCTGAGTAAAGTGTTACATAGAGACACAGCAAAACTGCTCAAAGTAATTAATGAGATAACTCTATTTCCCTCCATGTCAATTTCAAACTATTTTAGGAACTTTTTATTAATAGATTCACTATAAACTCACTACACAGGTCATAAATACAGTCCTTTATACATATTTCTATCTTTCTTTGTAATGATTCATCTTCCTTCGCAAGTTATATTTATACTGATGCATTTACTTTGGAAATCTGGTTTAAATGGTGTATTGTGTTAGCCCCTCGGTTTGTTACAATTAATCCCATCTGTTTGGCAAGTGGTAACATCTGCATTTATAAACCCTTCATATGAAGTGTGTAGACTCTTACTCAAGATCACTGTATGTCATACATAAGAGGTTTAAACTGTCCGTACTGTGTTATGAACAAGATATTTGAACTGTCTAGGGATTACAGAGAACTGGATGGAAACCCATGTACTCAACTGGGTTTAACACAATGGGGAAGAATAGTACACCTCTATAGACTTTAACTGCACAGCCCTACAGTTCAAACACTACTGTAAAAGGCTTTAAGTGGTGTTTTATGAGAACTGAAGTTTCCATGATGTCACCTCAAAGGGAGGAAAGGATGTAGGCTGCGTTTGTGGTTACCTTGCCGATGGTGGACTCATCCACTGTGTCTGGGCCGATCTCTTTGTTGACGTAAAGCAGGGCAAAGAGATATCCAGCCCGCCCATACAACAGCTCATCTGCAATCTCAGAGTCTGAACTGATGACCGAGCGCTGGAGCTGCAGCAACCTGCGGGAGAGCAGCATGGATGGACAGGCAAAGGGAACAAAAACCCACAGTACCATGAGAGCAGGTTCCACTCCAAAACAGATCAGAAGAGATAACAAAAAACACAGATCATTTTAGAGGTTTGGCCTTTTTAGGAACATAGGCTACCCAGTAACCGAGAAAACAGAGAGAAAGAAAGGGACAAATATAAAGAGAGAGAGAGAGAGAGAGAGAGAGAGAGAGAGACAGCATACACTTCAGAGGCAGAGTAAGATTAGAGGATGTGTAATCAGTCTCATGCTGAGAGCTGCAGAGTTACAGCATCACGCTGCCAGAGAACAGGAAACAAAGCACAGTATACAGTCCTGCTGAATAAAATGCCTCCTCCCAGCACACTTTCCATAAACACGGTGAGGGACGGCTGCCATAATGCTGATGCCTGGTCCTACTGGGCTCTGACTCAGAGATAAGCTAATAATAAAAAAACACAAACGTCAACACAAATATCAGTGAACACTAGATGTGTCTGATCTTGCACTGCTCTGTGTCAGAGCTGTTTATTAAGTGTCTGGACGCAGAGCCATCATTCTTTAAGCTTTAAAAGCTGAAGGCAGTGACAAAGCAGGACCAGTTTGTATCATTTCAGACTGAGAAATGAGGTCAGTAACAGGAGAGGTGTGAAACAAGAGGGGGAGAAATGTGCGAAAGGAAAAGAAAGCAGACAAATGTCATACTTGGCAATGCATTCCTTAGAGTCCGCCTGGTTGTTCAGGCGGTGATGGACGACAGCGCCCACGGCCAGCGGCCCTGCATCCCCACAGAGGAATGTGACGCGCCGGCCGTTCAGGTTCCTCAGTGTGCGCTTGACATAATCGAGAGATCGCTGCAAATGGCAAGACTCGCTGCTCACCCGATGCAGCTGCAGGTACAACAAGGCAATACCTACAACACACATCAATACACAACACCTACAGCTGTTATTTAGTAATGTATTGTAAATTTTTATTGCAGAGGAATGACAGGGATATTTTTTTTACTATAAAACCTATTGCTGTATTTTAATGTTAATGTGAACACATCACAAAACACAAAAAAAATTGCACAAAAGTGTTTTCAACAAAGGATAGTCTAGTGTAATTAAAGCCGTCCAAACCCTCACCTGTCCAGCCTGTGTAGGTGGAGAAGTCATGGGGATCTGCAGTCTTCAGCCCTTCTTCCATCTGCTGCAGAAGATCTTTGATCTTATTCTGTACTTTCTTCTGGAATGCCTCGCTGATCTTTAAGGAAATGAAAGAAAACTTATTCTAACTGGTATATTTAGTTTTTCTTTCATTCAGGCTTCAGTATTAAATTAGTGCAGTACTTAAGATGGCAGCACTGAGCAGCATGACTAGATGTTAATGTGAAAACTAGAAGGTGCAGACCTCACAGAGTGGGACCTCACAGAAGAATTCCTTCATGTGAAAGAAAGACTAAGAGGCAATGATGCCTTTAAGGAATATAACGCAAATTCAACAAGACAGTGCAACCACTAGTTTGGTTTTACACTGATCAACATACGGGTATGAGGATCAGAAATGAGATACATAACTACCATTTTCATAAGCACCGAAACACAGTGACTCATGTCTTCCTAGATGACAATAGTACAGAGTGGGATGAGGCTGCTCTGGGTACTGCCTGTTAGATGTCACATAAAGGAAGTCTTTGGCTGCGGATAAAGAACAGCACAAAGGCTTTTGATCAGAGTGTGTGCTGTCATTAAGGGACATTCAGTGTCAGGGCATCTCAGTCCCTCACTCTCACACACAGCTGGCAGCACATTTTCAAAATTGATCCTGCCAGGTACACCAACAGCATCCTACTGAGAGAGAGAGAGAGAGAGAGAGAGAGAGAGAGAGAGAGAGAGAAAGGGAAAGGCAGAGAGAGTGAGAACGAGAGAGAGAGAGAGAGACAGAGACAGACAGACAGAAAGGTGGACCAACTACATAGCCAGTTCTGCAGGAGCACTGCGTCTGTGTTTTGAATGAGAGATGAGAGACTCTTCTGACCTCCGAATCAAAACACTCACCTACAGCAGACTGCACTGAGACAGCACCAGCCCACCTCAGCAGTGTGAATAAGAAACCGCACTGCAACAGCCCAGGACTTGGGGTGTTAAAAAACAGTAAATATCTGCAAATTATTAACTGAAATTATGCCAATTAACCATCAGCTAACATTCCAGGATCCTGACAGGCCTATTTGCTTCAATAAAAGTAATAAAGTGAAGTGAGCTGCAATATTTTGGAGTCATACTTTGAATTCAAAGGTAGTATACTGCAATGTTTCGCATACCACAAATCTTACATTTACAGCATTTGGCAGACGCTCTTATTCAGTGCGATGGACATGGAGGCTTTGAAGATCTATAAAAATCACGGCAACATTATGCCAGATTATTTTCAAACCATGGGATGTGCAATGATTCCTACCCCTTCCACCAAATGTATCGTTTGATAATTACAGCTAACTACAGCTGCAGCCCTTCAGGGGGGCCGGGGTGCTACCGCTAGGTGATACCACTGGTTTTGCAAAACAAATTTAAGTCAGGCTCATTAATCAGTCTGATAATCTAAGTTCAGATTTTTCATGCAAGTAACATTATAGCATCATTCATGGATGAACAGCTATAAACAGAAGATTTGTACATATTTTTTGGTTGTTTAACTATATGATTCTACAGTTAAATGGTATTCAGTAGGCTATGTTATTGTTATTCCATTTTAATAACTGTATTGATTAAAGTCTGCACACTGTTTTAGGCTTCCTCATTTCAACTTCTCTTAATGTTCTCAGGTTTATATAGGGGTGAGGTGAAATCTTTACAGGGTACAGATGAGACACTGCATACCTATCAACACAATACAAAAACTGTATAGTGAATCTTATTGTGCTGTTGGGTCGTATTGTGCAATCCATGCAATGTTATCCACTACACTTTCATGTATACCAGCACTGAGCGAGCCTACATATTTTAGATAATTAATCTGTATTGTTCTGTATTATGTATGATTCCCTTTTACATTTTAACACAAAATATCTCTCACAGTGTAACAGCTTTAAGCAAATCGAGAACCACATGGCAAAATCCAAAGCTAGAAAGAAATGTTCACATGTTTCCCTTGTTGATATGCTGCCAGTCAGTAAGTGTGTGTTTTCAAGCTGCACTGATTGCGACTGAGAGTCTCCTACACTGTTCCACACAACCTCCTCCCTGTTTTCTCACAGGCCTGTAACAAAGCCTCCGTCTGCCTGCTCAGAAAGCAAATGTTTTGAGGAGATAAACTCCCTCAGCAGTTTGCATAACAAAAGAAGCGTGAGTGTTGCTCGGCTTGCGCGTGTCCCACGAGCCTTAACGTGCTGCAGCGCAACGAACCCAGAGCCCATTGAAGTGAATTAGGATGGATTCCGAGGCAACCGTAGATGATGCAATTTCAGATGCAGTTCTTTTAGGTGGGAAACAAACATACAACTGCCCAAAACAGAATGAAACTACAGAAAAAGAGATATTTGTCAGTAGCATTAAAAGTGAAAAGAGGAAAATAATAAATTAATCTACACAAACAAGCTTAAGTTGCTCGTTTTCTACACTACGGCCACAGAACTACACCTGTGCAATCTAAAAACAGCAATATTCAACATTTCCTCTGCATCAGTCCAAACTACAAGATCTGGGGTGGTTGTGGTATTGTTTGGATAAAACCAGACTGATCATATCTTTCACTGAAGCCACTGGACTGTAATCAAAATCAGATAACTAATCTTATAAAGGGCAATACAGTTGGTCATCAAAACTTTTAGTACTTAAAACTGGCATCAGTATTGGTCACAAACTGTTCACATAGTCCACAATGCTGACCTCAGGTCAAGATAAGGTCTGCATGGATAAATGTATTGATTTGGGACCAGCTTCAGCCAGACATTCCAAGAATATTTTCATAAAGATGGTGTGTCCTTATCAGACACAAACAAAAAATAACCCCCAAAAAACTGTATGGTACACTGTATGTGGGTAAAAGAAAGCATAAATGGATAATTGCTACTGATAAAGTCTGGATAGCCCAGGCTAGGTGTAATCCAGTCTGGTCCGATCCATCAGCCCTTAACCTTTGCAAGTCTATAGTTATTACAGTCACTGCTCCACCATTTAAATGTAATAATGGAATCATGCAGCTAGTTAGGCAATTAATTATATTAACGTCTAATCTGTATTCTGTATTGACAACCCAAGTCTGCACTTCCACATGTCTGGCAATACAAAAATTATGAGATCCATAACAGTATTTACATTTGTCTGCACGTCTGTATATTTTCTCCAGATATATTTTTCATATGACTGGATGTGTACAATTTTTAATAGTGTTCCCCACGAAGTCGTGGTTCAGTGTTCGTGGCCTTAGTCTTTTGTAGATTTTTTCTTTAGAATCGACCTAATAATTGTTTGCTGAAATCCCCACAATTTCGCAGAAACCGCAAATATCCTCCGCATATTTTTTTTTTTGCTTTTTTCTTGGTAATATATACATTTTCATGCATTTTAGTGCTAAATCATTAAGAAAAATACAATTTACGTCTTTTGTAACAAATATTAACAAACACAAAATTTCCATATAAAATATAACTGTATACATTTTTAAGAACTGTCGAGAGAACACACAGAAAGCACGTCTTGATATGGAGGCGGGAGGTTTGAATGTAGCAAGTCCGAGACCGTTATTCATTTCTCCTTGCTGCTGATTGGCTGCTGCCCTATGACACATCTCTGGCAGATGCAGTCCAGCATTCCCACATCATAACAGTTTTCCATGTGTAGCTATCTCGAGATTACCTTGACATTTTTTATTCAGCCGAGTTTTAACCAGATAATGACCACATATAAAAACTAGAAATCTGGTCAGTTATATGCTTGGTCTGGTCTATCTCTCTCTCTCTCACACACACACACACACACACACACACACACACACACACACACACACACACACACA
>JBBPCY010000007.1:7803324-7833277 GCA_037974405.1 Brachyalestes nurse
TTATACGGGAAGGGGTGTGTCGCGATTCACCCTCCTCACACCGCGACACGGGTTCGTGGACCTGAGTGTCGCGAATTTGGTTTTGTATCGTATATCGTTACAGCCCTAGCATTCTGCGGGTAGTAATATAGTGGCATTTTGACTATGGTAATTGCGGGTGTTGCCAGTTGGTTAGTGTGGCATCGCAGGTGGTTGCAGAGGTGTGGCTAGCCAGTTGTTATGGTAACTGTATTAGTTTCTATGGTGTTGCTACATAGTGGTGATGACAGTGTCGTGTGGCCCGGTGCCAATGATACAAGTAGCCTAAATGTATCTGTCTCCGACATGCCAAACCAGCATAAAAAGGATACAACTAAATTCTGTTTTACTTTTCAGACAGGGCTAGCAAACTAGGGAGTCACTTATCAGCTTTTTAGGAGGCGTGGCAAAATCATTGGATTAGAGTGCTGCCAATCACTGCTGTACCGCTGTACCACATTTTTAACAGGAAGGGGGATACAAATCTGCGGCTGCATCCCAATAATTTCATTTAGTTTCCTGTTGCATCTTTTTAAGGAAAATAATTTCACAGAAAAGTGGTGGTAGAAAATATAACCAAGAGGGCAACCAGGCCTGGTTATGAAGTGATCTTAGTGTTGCGTGTGAGTATTTACCCTTGAGTATAAAACAAAGACTAGACTGTTAAACAAGTGTAGAACAGAAATCAAAACGAATTAAGATTGACATGTCCAATTTATTTTCATTATATATTCTCTGCTTTATATGAATAGGACCTGCAAAGGTCTGACCTTGACATGGACCATTTATTGCTTTTAAAAGGTAATGGGAAATCTCATGAACACTCCATTTAAAGCCACAATAATATGGAGGCTGCATTCGGATATAAAATAAAGGACTGGAAAAAGCACCATTAGCATCTGGCCTGGTTTTAATATGGTTAGGATTCTTAACAGACTCATCCCAAGGACCTTTAACAGTTCTTGTCTTTGTAGATGCAGGTTAGGTCATTTTAAAGCATTTTCCATTTGAAGTGAAAAGTACTGTGCTTTACATCACACACTACACGGAATATAAACGAATGCAGAGTTTTGTCTGAGCATCATCCAGTTTGATTCAGGGCTAAAATACTCCCCATAGGCCATGAAAGTGTCAGACATTCATTAACCCTCCTTTTATGTTTGGGGTCAGTTTAACCTCATTCGATATTCATATTAAATTACTTTTCCTAGGAAGCGGTGTGTGCGGATGGTACCTTGCTCAAGTGAACCTCAGTGGTGCCACTAGCAGTTCTTGGATTCAAACCCACAACCTTCTAATCGCAGGGGCAACTCCCTAACCACCACACCACCGGCTGCCCACAAAGTAATATACTCGAATTTTATAATCTTCAATAGACGTCCGTTTGCTTTAGAACCATGATTGAACATGATCATATATGTGTGAAAACCACATATAGTTTACATGACATGGGGGAAAGAGAAAACATATTTTCAATGAGAACTTTATTACATGTATGTTTTATTTAAAGCACTATTTAGGTGTTCAACATAGAAACAAGGTACCTGACACAAAAACTTGAGCAGCAACTGTTTGTGTAGATTAACCCCAAGCATCTTAACATGAATGTTAAGATACAATAAAATGCTGTTATTGATAGAGCTGTTGAGGCCTGAAACATCCGAAGTGCAACAGTGTCCCCTGCTGGCAGTTCTTGTAACGGGTGAAAGTGGTGGTCCGGCAAGCCTGGCCTCAGCTCCATAGCTCTGTGTGTGTGTGTGGGTGTGTGTGTGTGTGTGTGGACTGCAGAGGAGAGGCCGGTCGATACACTGCAGCCTGAACAAACCATGGCCAGAGGAGCAGGCCGTGCAGCAGCTTCTGCATTGGCCCTCTTGCCTGCATTCCAAATGTCAGCATGTCTAAAAACGCCTTGCAACAATCTCTCTCTTCACCAGGTTTAAAAGAACGCTCTGCAACCTGACCTTTAAAAAATCAATTCCTCAATGCCATTACATGTTTTGCATAAGCAGCTTTTTCGACAGACTCCTCGCACCTGAGGGTACAGTAAAAAGAAAACGGAAATGGGAAGGGAACCAAAAAAAATCACTGCCAGTAGTATGCAAATGAACACTATTCTTAGTAGCAGCCTGACAGGTGCAAATGCACATTAAAGAGATCAAAACCACATCATGACCACTGTCCACAGCCTTGATCAAATCATCATATTCAGCTCTCACAAATCTATTCTGGTCACTGCCATTTGCATGTCATGCTCAAACTCAAACGCCTCACACACAAAGACTCGACGCTATTAGATGACACATACTAACAACAGCTAGGATCAGAATCATGCTTTAAGACAGGGAATGGGTTACTGTAGTCGACAAAAATGAAAAGAATGCTTCAGGAGTCAAACACAATGAAAAGCACAGAATCGTGCCTCATTTACATTGAGTTGTGCAGCATGGTTTTGTCTACGGACCAATAAGAATGTTTTTTATTGCTTTCAAAAATGGCCTTCGTCGCACCTTGTGGTAAACAAACATCTTCCAAACATTTTGTACAATAGTCCACAAACACACACACACACACATAAGCCTTCTGAACTACAGTTACATAGCTATAAAGTAATCGTTATACTGCTACACACAAGCAAACGAACACTCCTGACATCAGTATGTTATGTGAAAGTAACAGTGGAATATTAGTGTTGTGCTCTAGGGCTGAATGATCAATTTGTCTTTATATTTTATACTGAAATTCTGAAAGCTGCAATTTGAAGTCTCAAGGAAATAAAGGATGTGCTGGTCTTGGTGAAAAAAAAGCTTGGAGCTTAATTCATAGAATGTTATTGCAGTTTCAGTATTAGTCAAAGAAAATGCAGTCAGATATTTTCCCCAATTTGTTCTGCACTTGCTACTACCAAAGCCTCTCGACTACCACAAGCCCGGAGCCCACAGGTTTGTGTGGGTTATTCTGGTTGCCAGTCTCATGTGAATGAGTGCAGTAGTGTGTGCAGCTTTCTATTTAAACTACTTAATCTTGCAATGTACAAGGACTAATATTTGAGGGCAAAACATGTACATAGGACAAAATAAATATATTTAGGAACGTATCAGGGAAGGACTGAGCATGTCAAGCGGAAAAAACATTCCAGCAGTGAAATATGGCATTGTTGATGAAAATTGAAAAGACGTCCTCAGAGGTCTTTTAGGGAAGGCCTTCCTTTGAAATTTTAAAGAAAGAGAGGGTACGTGGCCATGTAAGAGAGTAAGTTGCAGAGAAAGATTGAGAGAGAGGGGGCGGCTGCAGCGTGCATGATTCAGCTATTGATTTCCTCATTTCGCTATTGACCTCTTCAGTGGCGAGGACAACTCAGCCGCTCCCCAGTGACTCCCCACAAAAAGAGAAAGCTGCAGGGTTTGGGGTCTCCCGCCCTCCATGGCATGTTTGCTTAGAACCAGTATATATATGAGCAGGGTGTCTAATTGAGAGCAGCTAGATAGCAGCTCATTCCAGCAAGCCTTGTTTTTGAGGGATTTTGTCAAATGTATTTTTTCACTTTTGAAATTTGAATGAATCAGATTCATCCTGATGTCTTAATGGAGGCAGTACAATTCAGAAACATGACCCAGAAATGCGCTTAGAAAATAAATATTTCACACAATTCATTTGGAACCTTTAAGTCGATTTATTTCTGAGTGAAACACGGTATCAGTCTTTGAGCAGAAAATAACTGGATTTTGTTTTCCCCACCTGCTTGTTATCTCTGAGTATTAAAGAAAGACGTGATTTTTATCTTTTAAATTATATGAAAACCAGCGTAAGGTGTCCTTTCAACTGGTACATGTTGCATAGTGGATAATATGACTGCCCCTGAAGCAGGAGACTTTTATTCTCACCCACACCACATCGATAAGAGTCTTTGGGCAAGACTCCTAATACTACAAGTAAAAACTATCAATTCAGAATCAGCTAATAATATGAAAAACTTCTGATTTCAGATAAGCTTTTAAGTTTTAGGTTCGGCTTCTTTGATTACTGATGCCATTAAAGGAAACAGGCTGGGCTGATTTATCTCTAGCTCAAGCTGTAGCCTCTCTGTACTTTCCTGTATAATTTACTACGATGTAGTACATGTAGTGAAACATCCCCCAGTCTTGCAATCCAATTAGACTGACCATAACCTTTCACAAACTGTTTCATTCTGTTTGCACAAATTATGAAAACTTGCTTAATCACAACTTGTATTTAACCAATATCCACTGATGCAATGATGATCATTTCTATTAGCTCCTTTATGAGATTCACTTCATTATGCCACTGCCAAGCTGACAATGGTGCTACAGCAGATAGACATGAAAATTTGACATTCAGGCAAGATATTTTTTCTTCATATATAGTTGCTGTACAGAGTCCTTTGTAATGATTAAAACCTACATTTTATCATATATGGATGAGATTATAGCTGATAAAGTGTAATGTGCTTTGAAATTTAAGGTGCGTTCAGAATGGTTAATCCATTTCATAGTGACTAGAGAGTTATGATGGAAAGGCTGAGAGATTTCTAGCAAAGAATTCAAACAGCACTACAAGACAGCAGACACAATATACAGTACACTATAGAGTGATTGTAAGCTTGCTCTAGCTGTAAGGTAAAACAACATGTCAACATGTAAAGGTCACCAGTTGTTGACTAGGCTGCTCATTTTATTGCTCGTAGCTGTTGTGGGAGCTTCTTAGGCCTCTTATCCAACGTCATGACCAGCCTTCTCTCAATGCAGATGGGAAAACAGAATGTGAATCTGAAATTCCGAAGCAGTGCGTGCAAGCGTTATCAGAGCTGCTCTGGTTACGTCCACTAGAGAGTATCACAACATCTGTGAGTGACGGTAATGCGGACAAGGAGTTAAGAGGAAGTCTGAAAAAACATAACAGCGCATTTTTTTGTCAGTTTCAGTTTACCAAACTACCCTCTAATGCCTCAGCTGCAGGCATGAATATAATTGGGTGTGTCACCGAAATCGATGCCTGAAACAGAAGCCAAATGAGTCCCAATGCAGCCCTGTGCGCCCAGCTATCCCTAAAACACTTCACGATCAATTGCACCGCGAATTAGATACTGCGAGAGGCGAGGAAGTCGATGCTACAGAGGTCAATACAAAAAGAACGAATTAGCATTCAAATGGGGGAGCAATTAAAAACACATGAATATTGTATGCATGAAGTAAGAGAGACAAAATCATAAATATTCATGCTTTAGTGGCTGCTGCTATCTCTTAGACAACCTGGAATGGATCCAGAAGCAACACCGAATGGCACTCCTGAAATCAAAGATTCCTTCCAACGTTACGGAAAGAAATCTAGATCTTTTTAATATTCAAGGCTATATCTTTTTTTTTTTTTTTTTTTACTTTGAGCTCTGCAGCTCACTAATCAGAGTTGAAAAGGCAGTGAAGGAATCAAGAAACATTCATCCAAGCTTTACATGCACAAGAACACACACACACACACTCTTTAAAAGCAGCCCCTTTTCACCATGCTACCAGCAGATATTCCTCCATGCGGTCTTCTGAAAAAGCCAGATATTGTACAGCTGAGTCAATAATGGAGCCAGAGAGCCACATAGTCCATAGAAATGAGCACTTTTGAAAACTCACCACAGCAAAATTTCAATTCTCATTTAAAAGATGCCCACTGTGACCATGCTTAAAAAACAAAAGACTGATGTACTCTGAAAATAAAAAAGCGTCAGCCTTCTCTCTGAATAGCAGCATTGATGGAAAGTTTCTACACTGTTCATTACATTTCAGTCTTTGTAGAAACTGTGTATTTATTGTGATTTAGAAAATTGACAAAACATGCAGTTTTAACTGGGGGCAGGGGTTAAACTGCCACATATGAATGTATTTTGAGAGAGGCACAGATTTGACCATAGATATCAGTATCAGGCTGAAATGAGCAGAAAATGCTGAACATTGAAAGAAAAAGAACACAATCCTTTACCAATCTACCCTCGCATTGTGTGGCGTGTTTGTTTCTCCCTGTGGGGCAGAGAAGTGTGTGTGTAGTTTGAACATGAAAGTCAATATTTAGATGTTTCTTTAAAGAAAAAAAGGCTTGTTTTAAAATATAGTCGTATAAGCCAATGCTCAATATTTTAATCAGTATTGTTATCAGTACTGGAAACAAAAAGCAGGCATGTGGTGCAAGTATTGTGTCAAATTCAAGAAAAACAAAGCAAGCATACCAAAGTTTTTTTTAATTTTTTTTATTCACACCCATTTCTAGTCCACTATGTTAGAATGGCACATCAGCATCACTCCCCTAGGTTCCTATGTTGTTCGTTCGTACGTCTGTACACGCTATAAAAAAGTCTATACATAATGCTTTAGAAATCAAGCGGGGTTCATAGCTGCACCCCACGTGAGAGCTCCCTCAGCCAGCAATTCACTGATCATCAGTTTATCCTCCTTTTTTTGTTTTTTCTTTTTGAAAAAAAGTACACAAGGCATTTTCTACATAGTTGAGAAAGAGGCATTAAAAGGACATAGTCTGATGTCTGTAAAGCACTTACAACTCGGACAGAACAAATAGAGAGAAAAAGTATTATGGTTCAAAGAAAATTATATTCCGTTTGGACATGAAAAAAAAAACAAAACAAAACAAAAAAAAAAAGACACTACGCCACATAAAAGTACCATTGACACAAAATGCAAAATGCTTCAATTTAGCATTTCATAGAAACAAAATTGCAATCTTGAAGTAAACAAAGAGAATATATACACTGAGGTAAAAACACATTGGTCTTCGGAGGAGGTATATTTTTTTTTCTCTGGATTTTTTTTGACCTTTTTAAAACTTATTAATTAAACCTTTCATCTTTTTTTCTTCTTTTAATAATTTCTTTAAAAAGCATAAATGATGCAAACATTAGAAATCAGTCACATGCAGTGCATCATTGTGGCATACAAAAGAAAAAAACAAAAACAAATATAGTTAAACTTAGGCACCAAATAAAACTTGATAAAGCTTTCTTCTACCTTTCCACAAAGTACTCACGATTACCAGTCACACACGCTCTCTCTCTCACACACACACACACACACACACACACACACACACACACACACACACACACACACCCCAAGTGAAAAGCACCTTGGTTGGCTTCTCAGTCCTTTAGGAGACCCAGACTCCTGCTTTTGGAAAACCTCGCCACCCCCCCCTTCCCCATTAAAATCAATACTCCACATCTGGTCATGATATTTGGTGCTACCGGGCCACCGTCCCCCAAGGGTCTTCCTCACAGTGTCCGGATGTTGGCATAGATATAGAATCAAACTGTAATAAATAACTTGGCGAATGCCAGCAGAAAGCCTGAGGACTGCGTCGCCATACAGATTTGCATAACTAAGTGTAAAGACCCGTCTGTTTCTCTTATGCCCTTTAATGGCATATGCATGACCTTAATTGAGATTACGCTGCAGGTTTGTGCTGTAATTGGTGGCGCACTGCGGGAATGTTGAGCGGTTTACATTCAAGTCCCGTCTCGTTGCTCAGTCGGACCACACCACAGACACGAACAGACAAAGTGAACCAAGTCCTTTGTGCAAATACTCTGCGCATGTTTGTACAAAGACTGCATTACATGCCATATAAAACAGAACACCAACAGAAGAGGAGGGGGGTAAAAAGCTGTTTAATGAGCCGGTGGGAGCACTGGAGTCTGGGTCACGTTAAGGGGACTTGAAATTACCTCTCCGTCACCTGCACTGGCTACTGAAAGCACGGCCACTGTCAATCAAAAAAGCTGTAATCTCCAGATTATGAATGTATCCTCGCGCATGTCCACGGGTGCAGATGAGTTAGGAGGAGGCACAGAAGTCGGTGACATCGAGAGGGAAAAAAATCGGCAGCACAGGGCGAGACTGAGAGAGCCAGAGCAGACGAGGAGCTGCTCCAAACGACCCCGCAGATCCCCTACTCAACTTGGACGTTATTAAGTAGAAAATCTCCTAGCTACAGGACACTACAGGATTAAGGGAGCAGGTCATTTGATCGGCCCTCACCAGTCTCGCCCACTTGCATGGAACCAGAGGTGCAGCGGTGTGGTTTTTTTCTGTTAAGTCATAGCTGGTGTGGTTTCGGCCGTGGAGGCCGAGAGTTTACCTGCATGTCACTGTGAGGAATACCTGGATATGCATGTTTTGCGGCTAAGTAGGTCACCCACCGAATTTTGGAATGAAAAAAGGCTGCTGGTGATTTAAGACAGAAATGTGTCAGACAGAGATGAACGTTGGCCCAGTAACGGCTGCAGAGGCATGAAGGGAAACAGAAGTAAGTTTCGTTACAAAAAGTTTGTCCCAGAAAGGATGATTAAGCTCACAATTTCTCAAAGGGCCTTGGCGACAAATTCCCAGATATCGTCTCATTTTCTTCCCTTTTTTTCCCCTTTTCTCTCTCTCTTTTTTTTTCACGCATCCTAGTGGCAACGCATACTGGGTTAACCTTCACTTTGTGTTTAAAACGTCTCATTTCTGATGACCAGCTGTAAAGGGTCACAAGGCTAACAGACAAGTTACATATAAGTAGATATCTATTTACAATGTACATATTTATACACACTTCTATCCAAACATGGTGAAACGACTCCATTCAAGACTCCGCATACAACAGGAATCACTGGTGACCAAAAAACTTGAGATAGATCATCGTACTGGAGCAACCATAGAAGGTAACGTGGGTCTTCTGGACGAAAAACAAAAACAAAAAAACAACCTGAACAGAATAATACTTGTCATTGCATGTGGGCCAGATTCTGACTCAACAGCACTGTTTCCTTAGACCTGGAATGGCATCATACATCACTAGCTAAAAAAAGGTAAAGTGATCCTCGGTTGGTGTAAAATCACTCCACATGTGCTAATTACTAAATCTATCGCAACACAAGGAGAGTAGAGTAACAGAAAAATAATACCAGGTGCGGTACCTGACAAAAGCTTCTTGTTAATTATTAACAGAAATCCGAATTTGACACACGAAATAGACGAAAGGCCAGCCCACATAAGTCAGGCAGGGCCGTGGAATGAAAAGGGGCATTCAGGAATGGGGCTCGGTCCACTATAGGTCATCAAATAGTCAGAATTACAATTCAGCACACACAGAACTCCTGCAATCATCTTTTCCTCCTGAAGAGAGGCAGAAAATGCAGCAAAGGTAAGATATAGAACATCCAAGTGTGTGACCACTGGAAAGAAGCGAGACAAACCAACACCCTATTGCCACACTGATAAAAATGTTCTTATTGCTGAATAAAAACCATATTTTTTTACCCAGTGTTTGGTTTTAGTTTGGAAGGGCTTGTGCATAATTAGGATCATCACCTGGCAGAATACCCAATATCAACACACATGTTTATCCAGAGGCCATCTTGGTCACTGGACAGCTCATACATTTCAATCTTAAGTGCCAAAAAAACTTTTAAAAAGAAAAATACAAATTAAAAGGATTCAATTACATGTCAGGTACCATGCTTCCACAAGCAGGGGAAAAAAAAAAAAAGACAAACATTCCACAAACATTCATTTTGTTGAGCCAATTTCATTCTGATATGCACGCTGTTGAATTCTTATTAATAAACACAGCTTCATAAAGCGGTATTAGAATACCATTAGACTATTTAGGTTTGCTTCCCTGACTGCAAGCTCATTTGTGTGGCAATAATGTACCTCTACAGAAACATAAAATGCTAGATTTGGTGCTACATTTCAGTCTTCCTGCAAAGAGAACATCAAACCTATGATCATTTAATTCTTTCTTTCTTTTTTTTTTTTAAATAAAATGGGAATGACCCCAATTCTATTGGTCCCTTAAGGCTTGCTCAATAGAGATTTGAAGCAGTCAATGTTTTTTTTTCTTTCAAAATGTACATTCTACTCAAAAAAGGTCGCCATAAAATGTTGGAAGATCTATGGCTTAGTAAATATCCGTTTGAGATATATATATATCCAATAATCTTTGCAACACTGAAAAACAAACAGTAAGTAGCATCAGAAATACATTTCTTTACAGGGCAACTTGATTAATGCTGATGTGTTTGACTCGAAACATCTGAATGAGCGTACTGCTCCAGAGGTTCTGTGTTTTTTTTTTTTTTTAGTCTTTCGCATAAAGAGTCAGTCTGTGAGTCTGTGAGAGTAGTTTTGTTTACTCAACTTGTAGCAACTGTCTATCATACGCTTCATAAAATGTTCAGTTAGGAACAGAACAGTCTGCATTTCAGGGACAAAAAAGCCAGCATAGACACATCAGGTCCCGCAGCATCCTCACTCAAATCGGAGAAGTGAATGACAATTCCGTAAAGGATGAGCAGATGTACAATGGGTAGTTCACCAATTCCCAATCCCAACATAGTCACTGGATAATATAGGTTGGTGGTGTACATTACTGAGGACGCAGCAAGGTCTCAGTCGAAACTTCCTTCAGTGCTGCATTAAAGGTGATGATGGCGATGAAGATGATGACGATGGTGTAAAACAGAAGAAATGGCACCAGCAAGTTGTTTTTGTGTGGCGGCCCAATGGTAGCATTCGCTGCATGTGCATAAGAGAGACAGAACTCAAGCTGTCTAGCATAGTTGATCTTACTTTTAGACAGGCAGCGAAGTTAAGGGACCGGTCCACATCATGAGGGAAGGTTGGTTTAAAGCAGTGGCACTTTCTGGTAACACCTGGCTTGGAGGGCATGGTTGTCATCGAAGCTGTTGAACTGTTGTAGTAGTAGCAGAACATTGAAGATACAAAATAGAGAGGAATTATCTATATTGCATATGTCGCAGCATGTTTGCCAAGACTGAATGAGGTCATGTCTAGTTTGTTGCCCAAAACAAAAGGAAAAACAAACAAACAAAAACAAAACCTTATGACTAAGAGGTTACAGAAAAGGGGTGGTTGGGAGGGGGCAGCGATGAGGTGAGGAACAAAAACAAAAGGTGCAAATTGAAAGGAAAAACTCTCCCTGACTCATAAATGACAAAAGTCAGGAGAGAAGAAAAAAAAATCAAATAAAATCACTTCATCTCACAGCATATCTTTAGTGAACCCACCCTGACTGGCAGAAGACAAAACACAGGCTTGAATATTTCACAATGCCGCCCGCAAGACACGACCTGCACAAAAGTCCTTAGTCACTGTCAGAATGTCTGGCGCTTTCGCTCAACCAGTTCCGGATGGGGGGCCGTCCCAGACAGAACAACAGACCGCCAAGACAGAGGATCCGACTAAAAATGACGCAAGGCCGAAAGGGATACCTGCTCCGAAAGAGTCCACCAGTCTCAGTCTCAGAAGCCGAGTGAGTTTTCAGCAGCTAGCTCACTCCCAGTCAAAGCCAAAGACAAAAAAAATCCAAACAAACCTTCATTCATAGTCCTTATGTCCTCTCTCTCTCTCTTGGTCTTGGAGGACATAGAGTTGTAATGCAATAACCACGGAGAAGAACAACAACAATGACCTTTATAATAAACATATTCAAAAATGATACGATGCTAAGGTGAGTGCCTCTCCTGGGCCTCAGGCCTACATTTTAATGCCCTCCTGCTGACTGAGCTGGGACAGGGTCTTCTTGATGCGTAGGGCGGTGAGGCGGGCCGCTCCGTTTGCGTACCAGCATTCCCTCATGATCTTAGCCATCACCCGTAGAGCCTAAACAAGGAAAAGAAAAAAGATATCAGGATCATGATCATGCTAGCAGCATCTACTCACCAAATCTGAGCCTTAGAATGATACGACTAACTAAAGAACTGTCTTGGCTTTTTCTTAACATAGTCTTGTATTTTCTCTTTCTGTCAAGGCTTTAAAGCTACATTCATCACAAATTAAAAAGCTTCCATCCACAAACACTTTAAGGTTTGATTTGTCCTGATTTTTAGTCTAGGTTGCTAAACCAAATGATAATGTAGATCTTTTTGGTCACCAATGGTGTCTATAATGGAGGCCATTGACAAAGGGGTTTTCATACATTCAATCCCTCCTACTCAATTCAATTAAGAATCCCATCTAAAGACCTTTTATGACCGCGCCATAAGTGTCTGAAAGTACATGCTGTTCAGGTTAAACACAGAAATCATTTTGTATTATTACGACCGTACAAATGGAGAGGCAGTGACTGGCACTGTGTAACCTTTTGCGAAAGAAAGGGAGCGAGGCTGTTTGGATGCTCTTGTAGGATTAAACACCATCAATAACGCTCCTCACAGCTCGCAAATATTTTACATAACCCTGGAAATTAGATTAGATTTATTTGGTTTTAGACAATAGAGCATGTTGACTAACAAATCACAGCAACACTACCATAATAATGGGCAGATTTCACTCTGCCTGAACAGATGCATTTTATTATCCACTAATTAGCACAATTAAAGGAAGCTGCATTTACTAAATGAAAAAATTAACAAATCATGTCCTTGCTCTTTAGAAAAAAAGAAGCCAAAGAATGAGGAAAATGTGTAATACTGAAATGCTGTAACAGTTTAGCAGAACAAAAGCTAAATTAAAAGGACACTGGGCCATTCCTGAAGTTTTTAGCTTGTAATTAAGTATGAGAAATGCCAAAAAGTGCTAGACTGCTTCATAATAGGGCTGCAAGATTTCTAAATGGGAAACATATCTTTGCGCTTATAAATGAGTTCCCAATTCTTATAAATGAACAATATGTACACATTGATCAGCCATAAATTAAATGCACTGACAGGTGAAGAACATTGATTTATCTTGGTACATCGGCACCTGTTAATGGGTGAGATACACCCACTGAACAGTAAACAGTTTTGGGAGTTATGTGTTGGAGGCAGGAAAAATGGAGTGCAATGATCTGAGTAACAAAGTGGCTAGACAACTGAGTCAAAGTTTTTCCAAAACAGCAGGTCTTGCGGAGTGTCTCCTGGATGCAGTGGTAAGTATCAACCAAGGAAAGACAACTGGTAAAGCAGCAACAGGGTCATGGGCACTCAACTGATGTGTGTAGGGAGCATAAAGTGAAAAAGTGCCCACGCTAATCTCAGTCCACCTCTGACAGAGTCTACAAGGGTCACCATCAGAACTGAACCATGAGGCAGCGGAATAAGGTGCCCTGGTCTGATGAGTCATGTTTTCTTATGCATCATGTGGACGGATGGTTGCGTGCGCATCGCTTACCTAAGGAAGAGGAACTAAGGGAACTATCCTGCAGAAAGAGGATATGGTCATTAGTAAAGACCTTTGCTAACATGGAGTGTACTTCATTGCAACAACGTTAAGGTAGGTGGTTCGGCTTTAAAGTAACAACCGCATGAAAGACAGGACCCAAGGTTTCCCTTGCCTCATCCTCAGGTAAGTGAAGCACACGCAACCAGCCATCTACATGATGCAAAAGAAAATGTGACTCATCAGACCAGATCACCTTACTCCACTGCTCCATGCTTCACTTCTGACGCTCACATGACGCTAAACACTGACCAAGTACAATCCTTATAAGCAACGCTACTCTCTAGTGACAGTGGCCACTTTCAGCAGGACAATATGTCCTGCCACACTGCAAAAACTGTTCAGGATTGGTTTGATAAACATAAAGAGTTCAAAGTATTAACTCCACATTCCCCAGATCTCAGTCCCACTGAGCATCTGTGGAATGAACTGGATTCCACAGCTTGCCCGCAACAGAGACACAGCAAACATAACCAGGAGTTTTCACTGTTCTGTTGTTTTGAAATTCAACCCTAGAGACCTCTAAGGTGCAACTAGACCTGTCCATGAAATCTCAGCCTGACAAATATGGCCAAGCCATGGCTCAGAGACCTGGACGTATGTGAAGACAGTCAAGTTTACAGCCTGAGCTGTAAACACAAGCAGAATGCCGATGCGCCATCTGCTTCCATTACTCCACTGAACACTACACACGTTCTCCGCTCAAGAGGCTGAGTCACACCCCGCAAACGCCGCAGTCTATCGCTCTGCTTTACAATAAAATAATCGCTCAGCTCATTTGTGAGAGAACAGAAAAGAAGGGTGAATGCAGCATGTTAGTCTGTCTGACACTGTGAAAACTAATGGCAGCGTTCTTGCTCTAGCAGGCGCAGATTAGATTACGGAATTGCATTATAGCACATCAGGCCTAATCTAATTGTGCTACTTCCCGCGTAATAAAAAGGATACCAATAAAAGCGGAGCGGAGTGCACGCCTGCTGCTGGCTTGATAGATGGAAGATGGCAGAGGAAGGAAACCTGAGAGATGAAGACGCAGCACACTTTCTCTCACGTCTCTCCCCCGGGGACTGCGGTTTGGCTCAAACAGAGGAGCAGCATCTCCAATGACAGCACAGAACACACATGTGGGAATTTCAATTGGATCTGAATTGGTTGGGAGATTCAACAATGCTGCGTCCTCTGGGAGGGGCGGCTTTTCCACCAGAAGCTACGAGGCTGAGAGAGACCATGCACTGCACACCATAATAGGAATGCACCACCAATGAGCGGCATTTTTGAAGTTGTGTCAGGAAATAAGCAATTTTTCTCTAAGAAAAAAAAATGGTGGTAATTTAAAAAAATCGCCCTTACCACACCCTGTCGTTAACTAAAACGCTCCAACGCAATTAGTTTTATACACATTTGAGCACTTCTAGTCAAATTACAGGTTTTAGTTGATTTTCTAAGTAAAATAACTGATTATTTGCTGAATTTAACATACTGGAAAATATGTGGCACATTGTGTTTTTATTATTTCTGCTATGACCAACATAGCAACTAAACAATTTTAAATACAAACTGTTGAGTACGGACCATACACTTTAACTTGAGTGTCATGTGTTGCCTATAAAATAAGGGCGTTAAATACTCCAAATGGTAAAACTGCTATATGTTACAATCATGTCAATTCAATGCAGAAGAGTTTTAGCTTGCATATAGCGTGTATGTAAAACTGTTCTTAATTCAACCATTTAATAAGCTCATACTTATTTTTATGATACAGTGGCAGTGGGAGAAAACAGGGTAGAATAAACTTTAATAGAACTCGTCAGGTAATCAGAGTGTAATAGAAGCAAATGATTTAAGAAGGAGTTATGTAAAAACCACAGCTGCAACAATTACCGCTATGCTTAATTAACCAATTGACTACTTTTTAATTAATCGACTTTTACGCCTTCTCCAGTTTTGCTAATGCAGTCTTTCAAAAACACGAGAGATTCCTTTGTATGGTGCAGTAGCAACAATAAAACACCCCCAAATCTCCCTGTAGAATATTATTACAGAGCATTAGAGTAGAGTTGTCATGATACCTCAGTTTTCAAATGTGATATGATACTTTGAAATTTCAATCTTCAATACCAAAGGCAGATGAAAAACTGACCCCCAGGAAGATCATACCCAAATAAACATGAGATTTCTCTTCAGCAAATTCTAAACAAGAACAAATCTAACCTGTTTCATTCAAAAGTCAATTACAAAAACAGTATGCAACCATCATCTGTACAATAATAGTAAAATACTGGTGAGGAAGTGTAGCTGTTCAAAAGCCTCTTACACAGTCACTTTCAAAAGTGAAAAGAAGGCTAGTCAAATCTGAAGTGAGACTCATGTTCACACAGAGAGCGGCACAGGGAGAAAACACCCTTAATAAGCAAATTCTTTATTTTAATTAAGGCCAGGAAGCATTGAGCTGTTAAAACAAATATGCTGAGGCCGTTGTAAGGTGCTGTACAGTAGGTTAGCTTTGTCCTTGTGGCTCTCAGCCTAGGAACAGGGCTAGAACCATAATAAACACTTAGCAGGACAAGTTTAATGAGACACCTTGTTAAATGTTTCAGTGCTATTGAGAATGGGAGCCATCACCAACCTCTGTTCAGGTCAGTTTGCTGTTTTAGCGCTACCATTTCAGCATAACAAACCGGGAAAGCGCATTTAACAAGAACAGTATGAATAATGGGGGAAATGGGTTAAAAGGTTCCATATTAACATGTATCGATATTAGAGCTGGAGAAAAATCAATTCAGTTATGTATCATGGTCCTTTTCCGCAGCGATTCAAGTAACACCACACTGACACCGAAATAAATGTTTTTTTATTCCTAATTTATATATGTTTCACTTAGAGGTGGAGAAACATTGTTTTTTAAAAAATAATGTTAGTAGTTGTCTACATTATATTATTACCACACAGTGGAGCAATCATGTTGACCAGCTCTTGTTTTTAAGACACACTCACACATGAGCTCAGTGTAGTTTATGCCACACCAGCAGCAAATGTAGCTTTTTTTTGTTAATGTAAAGGTTACAGGTTATACTTTTGCATTTGAAAATGTTTTGTATTTGCTGTTACTATGTTCAGTTTAGTCGTGTTAGTAAAATTATCACCAAAAAACCCATCAGAAATCATTTTATTATCGAACTGGGATATTTTTTGGGATATAAATTTTGAGTACGCTTTAATGCACTGACAAATCAGTATGAAAAATACTTTATAATAATGGAATAATTTCATTTGTTGCCTAATTGCTGCAGCTCTGACAGCAAAAGCTGCTATACAAGAGGAAAAGAGAAGGCTGTGTGCTTTATACACGTACCTCACAGCTTTGCCACCTATTGGGAATGTTGGGCCGTAACTTCTGCTCACACACAACCTTTCTCATTTCCTCCACTGATGGATCTGACTGCACCAGGTCATAATATGGCAGCTGGTAATCTTCATGAATGCCTGAGGAAAACATCAGTGTTACATCAAAACCTGTCCAGCACCCAGTCGTTCACAGGGCTGACAACATGAAACAGGGGTTTCACGCTCAAAAAATATGTTAAACATCTGTGTGCTCAGCTGAATGAAACACTATGTTAAAATTACAAATAACAGATTGTAAGAGTGTTGTTAATTATCACATTTTTGAGAGTAATTTTCCTGTGACAAAACGCAACCAACAGTTGAACTCCAACTCACTGTGTAACAAGCGTTTAATCTGTATTTGCAAGATTTATCAAGGTTGCGCAGAAGGAATATAACCAAATTAATACGCTAACAAATGAATGCAGTGAAATTAAAAATGGATTGACTTCAGCTGAGGTACCTCCAATAGAGCATCTGCTTGCAATTTCCCAGAAGACCAAGCCCATGGCGTAGATATCTGCTCTCTTGAAAGACTCGAAATGCTTCATATTTATTGAATCGTCCAGCACCTCTGGGGCCATATACCTGTTGGGAGACAGTTCGGTGGATTTAATTGAATAAGAAAAACAAAATGTAGCCGAACGGGTTTAAACACTGCTCATTTAATTACAGAGAACTCTGCAGAAAGCGCTCGATTCAATAATAAAAATGTGCCCTTTGGGCCACCTTAAGCTAAAAATAATTGTGGAAACTCATTTGGCTGCTGTTTAGAAAACTGGAAAATTGACAGAGCTGTGATTGATTGTGCATTCCCTACTCACTTTTTACCATCAAGTCTAATTAGTTCTGAATCTAATTAAAAGACAATGAGGTAAAACAATATGCTTTCTGCCAACGCCTGTAAACAAAACAATCTGTGTCTTGCAGTTCACATGTCAGAGAAACTGAGCCCTTCGGAAAGAAATCTTGCACTCGTGAGTGCAATGTTTTGTTCCAGTGGTAGCGGGGGCGGGGGTGTAAGGATAAGAGATAACAGCAAGACTCGACCGGGATTTCTCTGTAGTCTTTCGTAGGAAGGAAGGGTGTTAGCTCAGCTAATCTCCCCTGTAATTCACAGGAGGGTGAAGTCACAGCCTTGAGCCTGATTAATCCGGACAGATTCCAGGGACTGGCAAGGTGGAGTGTGGGCCCAAAGCCCAGACAGTGCCAGGCTATCCTATGATGGCTTGGCCCAGCAAGGACGTGCTGGGGCACTGGCAGACCTCTCTGGGCCCACTCAGAGACTAATAACAAGAATTATCCCGATATGAACTGAAACTTGCCCTGTGTTTCACACCATTCAATTCAACTGCTGTCGGCTCCCTGCTAACCAAGTGTGTAATCCAGCAGCCACCAAATAAAATAAAGCATGTTTACATGTCTTGCAAGCCTCAGATTCTAAAATCTGATTGTCTGAGCTCAATTTAAAGCTGTTTTTAAAACTACTCAGTTGTCACCAGCCCCTCTCATGGAAACCTGCTTTACTTTCCTGCTGTGTTTAGATCCAACCTGCATCTAACATGCTGCCCCTTCTCCTTACTTAATACTCCATCCGGCTGAAACTAGACTCCTCAGGAGAAAAAATCTAAAGGACATCGGTTGGTGACTGCTGCTCTATATACATAAACATGCATGCTGACTTCACACCAATTAAAATCTGTATTACGGTTCCCATTTACAAAAAGCCCACATTTTGTACTAGAGTTTAAAAGCACAGTGAAGTGATAGTTGTCAACAAGATTGAGGCAAAATAGAAAATGAATGTTCGATGATGGAGATGCCGCTGTTAATAAATGAAGCTCTAACTAAACCCTTCACTAATTAGACACTCCACATTGTTAGTGGAGCTCTTGGTTTATTGCTTTGGTTCACAATAATTTAAAAGTCTGATCCTTCTCTAAATTATTGAATGAATTATGCAATGCTTGTACTACTATTCTTTCAGGTTATTTCAGTGCTCTTTAAAATGAAAATACTAAAATACTGTTCAAACACAACTGGAAAAACATTTTTCACAGCAGTGGCCTACAGAAAAAGAAAGATTTTTAGCTTTTCTCCTACTTTAGTCTGTGCCAATTCCCATCAACTAACTAGCGGATCAATTCTAACACTCCAGGATCAATAAACTTTCAGAGTGATGCACTATGCTTTCTGAAGCTGCTTTGTGAAGATGTCAGGGGTGTAAAAATGCTTTGATGCAAAGTTAAGGTGTGCCCTGTAATTAGACAGCCTTTCAGCAGTAGCGCAGATTCAACAACTGGGCAGAGACTCTCTCTGGCACCTCTAGGGGGCACTAGGGATCTCCTACTGCTCTGTTATAAGCGGAGCCAGGGCTCAAAACCAGAGCAGGACGAAGGGTCAGAACTGTGCCATGCACGCCGAATGGCACACCCTCACCCTGGCACAATCCACCCGTGTGTCTGTGCCCAGGGAATATTAAGCCAACTCTGCTGAGAGATATTCAGGCCGGCTGGCTGAAGACTAGTATGGAATATACTAATTTTAATCATCCACTCCCATTGGATTTTCACACTGAACGGAGTCTGTATTGCACCTCATTTTGGAATATTTTCTCACAACAACTTTTTGATGACTTTAAAAGTCCTTATCTTTGCAGGCTTCTCCTATTTCCAATCATCCATATTGTACAACCCGCACCGGGTCTTAACACCTTCTTCTTCGTCTTCTGCTTTTGTTGTTTGATAGCGGCTGACAAACAGGTTTTAGCTACATTACATGTTTATTTTTTTATAATTTGATGACTTGGCAAATATTCAATAAAAAAGAACCACTAAATTGTACAAGCTATGTTTCCATGTGGTGACTCACACACAGGCTGTCGTATATGCTTCTCTCCTGCCTGAACTAGACGTATGCCAGTAGCTGCATTATATCTTCTGAATGATCCACTACTTTCAAACCAAATAAAAACTATTTACCTACCACACCTCTGAGTGAGCTACTAAGTTGAATCAATATTTATTGGTAGGAAAATCACAAATCTTTGCTGAACTAGGAGCCACCAGGACTGAAGCTGGACCTGAGCTACAGTCTTCAACTATTACAAACTACCACTAAGGAATCTAATTCTCTGTCAGAGTGGCATTTTAAGAGTTAACAATAATGGATTTCTTCACTGACATTTTACTTGATTCAAATGCAAACATTATTTTCATATAAATTAAATATGTTGTATCAACACAATTGGTGCCAAAAACGAAGCCAACTGAAAGATAAAACTGTGTTGACATTGCATTTATATGGAAATCATATACACAATAGAATCAAGGAAATTCAACGGATCATTTTTCCCCTCTCAGTGCAGGCTTTGGTCACAAGACATGCAAACCACTGACAAATGCTACAAATGCAACCAAAAACCAAAGGCACACTAGGGGAAAAGAGGAATAGCAATAAGAGTGTCAGAAGACATTAAGAACACTCAGATTACCTTTTGGTGCCCACTCGGTGGTTGGGAGCAATATCAATAGTGTCTGTGGCTGAGTCATGGCGCACAGCCAAGCCAAGGTCAGCGATGCAGCAAGTGCCGTTCTTCTTGACCAAGATGTTCTTGGATTTCAGATCCCGGTGGGCGATAGCCGGCTTACCTGGAATCAAACAGGAGATATTAGATAGAGAGTAAGGCTGGTAATATGGTTAAAAGTCTGATCCCAATATGTTTGTTTCATCTGGTGTGTTTTGCAATACTCCATTTGAAGCCTTCAGAGGATTATGAAACCAGAAGAACATGAAAGGCTTATTCTAGTGCAGAAAAGTATGTCTAATAAATAAGAACATAAAATAAGTAAACAAACAGGCAAAAAAAATATTTTGAGGACGGTGCACTTTTACTTTACATCCAGCATGCAAGGTCTTTCAAAACAGTCAGTCAACATAAAAGAATAAATGAACAGAAGTGCTATTTATCATCAAGATATCAATGGTAATTTAAATTTAAATACCACAAATACTTCATTACTGTTATTAAACATGTCTAATATCAATAATTATGGTCATTGTTTCATTGCCTTGGCATAAATGAGAGTTCACTACACCCAACTGTTTCCCGGTAGAAATATGAACACTCAAAAGACCACTTGAACATATGAATGGTAATTTTCTCAGCAAAATGGTTCTTTTGTCTACGATTGAACACCTATGAATGGTTCTTTAATGACCAATGGTTCTGAATAGTAGCAAAATGAGTTCCACGATTGTTACAAGTCAAAGACCCATTTTGGGACTATACTGAACAATTTTTGTTGGGTGTATATGCGTAAAATAGAAAAAAGGTTTTCTCAGTGGGTAGAGGTAAAAGCTTCCCAGTTTAATGGATATGCTGTATGAAATAGTAAGGATGAAGCTGCATCCAAGTAGGAGAAGGAGCAGGAGACCTTGAAGAGCAGATAGGTAGTGTCAAGAGGGCAGGGCTGACTCTAGTGGTGCAGTGCAGATACTGGGCACTACAGAGATTTACAACACCTTCACATAGGGAGACAGAGGAGCCCGTCACGTATCACCCACACACAAACATACAGATATGTGGACACGTCACACACGCCCAGAGGAGTCCTTCGTAGTGTCTGTATGAGCTAAATAAATGGTTTGATTATTGCTGGCAGACTCGTCTGCACTCCTAGTCCAGCACTGAGTGTGTGTGAATGAGTCACACCAGGAAAACGGGCAGCACAGTCTAACAGGAACAGCATGGCAATGATCTTCACCTAAAACAGTTTTAATGCTTCTTGATCAAGCCAACATGACCCTACAAATCGCATATTCGTCTAAAGAAATGAAAAGGAAAGTTTACAGGCAATAAGATTTATTTGTAAAAGTGAATTAAAGTTTTTTCCAGAAGTCTTCAGTCTGTTACGCATTTTTATAACACAACGATACCATCAAAGTGGTCTTAAAAAAAGTCTGATTGTTCTATAACGGTGCAGAGTTATGCAGCGTTAAGTCTCAATTTAACGTCTGTAATAAGGACGGAATACAAAGAAAGCAGGCAGTTCTCTCGCTGATACACCAATGATATGCTTGTAAACAAAAAGCCAATGACCAATTTTTTCTGCCACGGAAAAAATGTGCTTTGTCACGTCTTGGCAAATAGTCCATTACAACTGTGAAACGAAGGCGTCTCAGATCCGTTTTCCAATACTTCCCCTCATGCTATCAGTCATAGTGAAACCACGCTGCCTGGCTGAAGATGAACCAGCAGTTCAGCGGAGGAGAGCAGCTTAATTAACATCTGTTAAGCATTCACACATAGACAGCGTCTCCTGCAGGGATCAGGCTGAGACAGCTAAGGAAGAGAGTCAGGAGCCAAAATGTAGCCTTTAGTCTTCCCTTGTTCTATTAAAGGTGAGGAAATCTCTGTTCCAAGGGTTCTGCAGTACTCAACAAACACCACAAACAGCTTAATCAAGGTTGAACCATAAGATGGAGTGATATATTCAGCAAAATAATCGGGGACAGTAAAACTTTATGCGCATATCATGGGTACCATCAGCACTCAGAACACTGACTAAAAACGATCAATTAAATAGACATCAATTCTCCAGAGTGTTGTACATGTCTAAGGTTTCAGCTAAAGAGTTTACAAGTTTGTATGTTGACGATGCTGCCCGTCTAAGAAGCATAATTGGCATGGCTTAATTGGATGTAGTGTAGGAATGGGTGACATGGCAAAAATGTTTCTCATTTTTCTCATATCTGTTAAGTTGGAACGGATGAAAAAGTGTCAGAGCTACCACATTAAAAACTTTAAATGATTCACACAACACTGCACAAAATACAATAAAACAGAGCTAACAATGCTCTTTTGAAATGAGTTCTTTCACAATATACTCAGAAAAATACATTGATTTGATGTATTGTGGTGTAATTTATCATAACAAATTTGACGATCACCACTGAATACAAACGATTACGGTACTTTTAACAACAATTTTACGCTGCTTGGTCTTCTGATCAAACCTAAAAAAAAATTTTAACACGGACACATCTCAGCTGAAAAACCAATCTTTAATATTTTGATTAGGTTTCTCTCACACTGGAATCAAAATGACAAAATGGGTACAAAATGGGTCTTAGGATTATGAATGCAGAGTTTAACATTATATATATATATATATAAAAAATACGGGAAAATATTTACGGGAAATCTGCTCATTACAGCATCTATATAAACATGAGTAGTAAATCCTGAGCAAATGGACAGCAGGAGTCAAAAACAACAGCATTGATTTAAAGCAGTTCATCATGATCTGGCTTGCTGTGCCCTTGCTAAAACCATTTCTCCATTTCCTCCAAAACTTCAGCTGTGAGGGTACTTCAGCAGGCAGGTATTGACCCCTTACCTTGTGTTCCTACGATCTCCATGTGCAGGTGGGCCAGGCCGCTGGCAGTGGACAGAGACAGCTTGATCATGCCCTCCACAGTCACCGTGTACCTGTTCAGGTAATCAAACAGGGAGCCGTGCTCGTGGTAGTCTGACACCAGCCACAGCTGGGTCCAAGTTCCATTATCTAAGAGAGGAACAGTGGGAGGGAGAGGGAGAGATTAATGGACAGAGTAAATAACACCCATGCTCACAGCCATGAAACTCCAGATGGCTAGTGTGATCTCAGAGCAGCTGGGCTGACTCCTAGCACTGCCCTGGCCCTACATAAACACACTTGTTCTCTACCCCACACACACACACACACACACACTTTCACCCTTCCCCACACTCCAGTACAAACTTTACAACAAATCACAAATACAATAACTGGCAAGTATCGCTGTAAACACTGCCCTCCGTTTCTTGTAAAGCCATTCTCCTCTAAGCCTCCTAGGCCCAATCACGCAGGAGTACAAGCCCTGAAGTCTATAAACTTTCCAAAGAAAGCTAATATGCAAACTCAGGGCTGAGTTGCAAAGGCCAAAAAAAACAACTTTAAAATACCTCTTCTTGCTCAATTTACTCTGTCAGAAGCTAAACAAGAACTATTACCAGAGTTCTGTAGTCGGAGCTCAGGGAATGAGAAAGATAAAGTGGTGGCACAACTGAAACCAAAGTAGATTTGTGATTCAAGGCTACTACACAACAGAGAAACTTTATCACAACTTTCAGATGTGACTTACTTAAAAGTTTAAACAAAATGTTTAAACTTTTGTTAAAGTAAGCTAAAGGAGTTTTACAGAGCCTTTCAGATCAAGTCGTCAGTTGCCTTTCGATGCCTTTCAAAGCAGCCCCACAAGTATGGATCCCGTCAAAGGTCAGCTTTGATTTTGCTACGACAGTTTCATTATCAAAAGACCTTTGCTTATGTCCAGGGTCTTTAGTCACTCTGACAAAAAGCGACAGCCCTGTCTTTACAGCCTCAGTTAGCGGGGTCCGCGCCACAGGGCTGACCTTTGTTGTCTGCGGCGATGAATCCAAGGATGTTCTCGTGGCGAAGCATGACGGTCTGGTAGATCTCAGCTTCGCGGAACCAGGAGCGCTCCTCTCGGGAGGAGAAGATCTTCACTGCTACCTCCTCTCCTCTCCACTTCCCTCGCCAAACCTCCCCAAAGCGACCCTTCCCTATGCTCTCCTGCAAGATGATGGTCCTGGCAATGGTTCTCTGCACCAGCAAAGGAAGACCTGAGAAAGAGAGAGAGAGAGAGAGAGAGAGAGAGAAACAAGAGAGAGAGAGAACACAAGAGAGAGCGCGAGAGAGAGAGAGCGCGTGAGAGAGAGAGAGAGAGAGAGAGCGCGAGAGAGAGAGAGAGAGAAACGAGAGAGAGAAACGAGAGACACAAGAGAGAGAGGAACAAGAGAGAAACGAGGGAGAGAGAAACAAGAGAGAAACGAGGGAGAGAGAAACGAGAGAGAAACAAGAGAAACGAGAGAGAGAGAGACGAGAGAAACAAGAGAGAGAAACAAGAGAAACGAGAGAGAGAGAGACGAGAGAAACAAGAGAGAGAAACGAGAGTCGAGAGAAATAAGAGAAAGAGAAACAAGAGAGAAACGAGAGAGAATCAAGAGAGAGAAATAAGAGAGAGAAACAAGAGAGAAACAAGAGAGCGAGAAACAAGAGAGCGAGAGAAACGAGAGAGAGTGAGAAACAAGAGAGAGAAACAAGAGAGAGAGACACAAAGAAACAAGAGAGAGAAGTAAATGTAAAAGGTACAGCAATGTGACAGTAATATCTTTCTGGAGTTAAAGAGGGAAGTAAAGTTCAGAGTTTCAGTTACTGAAATCCTAAGAGTAAAACTACAATAGGAACATTTGCTCTGGTCTCCACAATGAGAACCGAATGAAAAAGTGATTGTATCAGTTGATGGCCAGTTCATTCACAGCTGCCAAAGGAAAGCTTCTAAGAAATCAGGAGCTCGGTAGGAACTATCAAGACTATCAAGAGAGTGAGATGAGGCTGCAGGCGCTGAGCTTATCCACAGCACATCAGTGTGACCAGAAGACGATTATGAGACACCAGCTTGTTCAGAGCTAATCTAAAGGTTTAAGGTCATGAAATGATTGCACCATCTTATTAATCTGCAACACTATACTGCGTTAATGACCAAGTCCTACACGGCGTTTCCATAATAACTGTAATTACTTCTGTGTCTGGTGTACCATGTTAAACATGGTGCTACACTAAAGTAATAGTAGAAACTCCGGTGGTGCAACAGCTTTCTGTGACCAGCTGGGTTGGCCAGGTTTCACAAATCAGACTAAACAGCTTTGGTTCCTGCAAGAAGCTAAGCTACAGAAGCTAACAGGCTACAGAAGCTAACAGGCTACAGAAACTAAGGCATCATTCACAATTCCAAAATAAATAGGACAAAAAACTACAACTTCAAGTTTTACTCTACTATATGTATCTTTTCCTTTACAGAGAAAGATTTCTTCTTTGTCCAATAATTATTACTAACAATAATCTGGCGATAATATTTCATTACTAACAGTAGCAGTAGTTACGAAAGCAGTAATACCAGTACAACTGTAAATACATCCAGTTTTTACAAATGCTTTGGTACCCACTGGACAGGGGCTCACCACAAAGAGCTAGCTGAATAAATCAATAAACAAAATAAATATTTTTTCTATAATTTTATATAAAAAGATACTGCTCTACAATAACTACCTAATCAGTGTTCTAGAAATCATCCTTATACTTCTTACAACACTTTGATCAGAAATGTACGAATTATGATAAAATTATATTATAATAAGCAGAATAATGGAAATAAAGAGTAATTACAAATAGATAATAGCAAAAATTACAGAAGCACCGATATGAGAACCGTGTGTCGATATATGATAATATATGATCATTTACATATATATATATACACACACACACACACACACACAGGCGTCAGTGTAACGGAAAAGGTGAGGAGGCTAATTGGTTGAATCTTGTCACATGACCCGCAACTAGACTGTTATGACGTCATCCAACTTCGACAGCGCACCATCGATTAAAATACTGCGAAATTTAAGACATAGACCCGTACAAAAGATGTATGACGACCAAATGGCTATTGTACCAGGATCAGAGCGAGGGAGAGTCGGAAGGAGGAGAGATCACTGTGGATGGGAGTGAAAAAAATATATATTTTAAACACTTATTTTGTCAAGTCTCCATTATTATTTAAAAAAGAAAATGGGAATGAGCCACTTCACGGCTCTAGAAATGACATCTTAGCATCGCTGACGCTATTGCAGCAAGGGGGTCAAAATGACCCCCCTTGGCAGTTCTAGGGGGGACTGGAATGTTGGCGGTTCTAGTGTTAAAGAAGCAGTAGAAGGAGAAGGGAGGGGAACAAAGGAATGAGTAGACATCATCTCTGAAAAAGACAGAAAGAAATGTGACCTCTGTGACCAGATGAGAAGTGCAGGCTGCCTGGTAAATTAAGGCTGGGCAGGGTACTTTTGAGCGCTCCCGGTATGGCAGCAGAAATAGAAAGGCAGGCCATTAAGAGGCAAATGGAGCATGCTGTCCACATATGCAGTGTGGAACAACATAAATTGAGCAGACAGGGTTATAACACGATCCAATCAATGCCCAACCAGCACCCACTGGTCAGCTAAGAGCTAAAAGCTACCGCAAATACCCCACACAAGAGCAGCGAGTTCAGTGAGTAGCGTCTTCATTTACTCAAACTAATAGCCGGACACAATTACATTCCAGTATTCGGTTTGCTTTCCACTTGACTGCTGATGCAACATTTGCACAATTTTTGGAGGTTAAAAATTACCCTTGTACTAAAGCGCACATTTTTACTTCTAGTTTATATTTTATTTATATATGTGTATTCTAGTTATCTTTTTGTAAAATCTGGAGACACGCAGTCTCCTCTTACTGCACACATGTATATAGCTGAGGTAACAACATTTACTTTGACTGTAACCTTAGACCAGGCAGGGACACGCAGTATATGAGCATGTAATTAGCTGTGTGTGCGCAACTGTAGTAACAGAAAACACTTTTAGATTATCCTTTAGAGTTTGAGCTGTCAGTCATTTTGCTGGATCTGCACATAACAGGGTGATTCCATAATTAGATATAAGAGATATAAGCAATTTCCTCCAGGATCGGTAAAGTTTTCTGATTCTAATATAAGTATAATACGTTCAGTTTTGTCTGCATTTTCTTTTTTCCAGACTTGAGTCTGAACTTTTTCCCCATCTCAAGAACTGCCAAAATTATGGTGGACTTTTTGCATCAAACAAACTTGTCTCTCCCCTAAAACATGGCATTTAGAGGAACAGAGTTTCTCATTTTCAAAAGTCAGTCTCACGGTGAAACAAATAGCACCACACCTTTCTCAAATATCACCACTCTATCCTCAAATATCACCACACTTTTGTTAGCAACAACTGTGACTTCAGAGGGTTGGGTTCCGATTGTAAGGCTACACCAAAATGCATCTTAGTTATCCTGCCAAGCTTTTAGAGGTCCAGACACACAAAGCAAGAATTGAGCACCCTCAAGTTCCACCCTGAATCCAACTACTTCGGCCTGAAGTTCAAATTGAAGCGAGCACTTGGCCAGCGAGCGCTTCTGTCGAGAGCATTCAGAGTGGAATTGCAAAGAAGCAGCACTGAGAACAGCATCTCCTTTTCACTCCTTTCATCTTTCCTCCGAGTCCTGTAATCACGACGATGCGGCTGCAGTGAGAGAATGACACAGAAGATGTGAGGCGTCTGGGTGGGATGGACAGGATGAAAAGGCAAGAAGAACTGTAGATGGAGGACTAGGGTGCAATGAGGTGGCCAATGGAGCGTGCTGTAAATCGTCCAGAGGTTTTGCCCTGTCAGACATGCAGTGACGGCTCTAGCGAAAGAGGAAGAGCAAGGACAGCCTTCTGAAGCCTGCAGCATTATCATAATGAGCGTTGTGACTGAGTTTTATGAATACAGATGGAGAGAAACATAGAAATGTCCCTGGCATTGCAGGTCAAACCTGTACCTTAGAAAATACCACCACTCTGGAGACAACGAATGTACAGGACGGCTGAAAGCATTTCATCATCCGAAGGAAGCTTTCTAATTGACCTGGCCATGGTGGCACAAAGGAGAGTGTGCTCTCCAGAATCAGGCAAAACAGACCAACACATAAAAACTGAAAAGTGAATGGATTTCTCAGTACTGTGTAAATCTGACTCGTACCGTAGTGAATATGACGGCCCGCTGTAGGGTAATGGTTTGTTTAGAGAGGTTAACTGCGCGTTGTGCTTGTTCTCACCTGTCTGATGAAAAAAGGCTACAACGCTAGTTCTCACCTATCTGGAGGAGAAAGGTTACAACACCCTGCTATTGGGCTCGCAGGGGAGAGCAACAATGGAAAAGTTTCAGCAAGTTATCTGCCTTTTCAAACTCACTACCAGCCTGAGGTAACAAGCAACAAGCGCTGGTCTACACAAACACTAGCTATTATCAATAGTAGAAGTATCACCACTAGTAGTTATATTCATTATTTTATGTACAGTAACTACATAAAATATAGATCTGAATGAAACTAGACAAAAAGGTATTATTTCATATTTTATGAAATTTTAGGAACCCCATTGAATAATGTATAAACTGATAAATAACATACTGCAATCAATTCTGTGGTTTTCTCCACCTCAAGACTTTCAAACGCACAGAGAGCCCTACAGAGAACATACTTTAATGCACAATTGTTGGTTTTTTGCCTTATATGGCTTTATTAATATGCTAATAAATAGAAATTGGCCATTTACATTTGCAAAAAAAAAAATTATAATAAAGGTTTGCTCCCTGAAGAGGACGTGTTAACCTCCTTATGAACTTTTGTATACTTTGGGATGTCGCACAGTTAACCAAATCTACAGCTTCATTTAACGCTCCACATTTTTGCTCCTTCTGAGGTTCCTTTTAATTGTGTGTGTAGTTGTGCAGCACCAGCACATTAGCATTACTCCCATAAAGACCTGCTGGGTATTCTGTCACACAGGGCAAAACATTCACAGAGAAAGAGATATGCAAACAAAACAATGAGGCAGGCATGCAGGCATGCAGAGAGACAGAGAGGCGAGACAGGTATTTGCACATCTCAGCAGGTAATTACAGCGGGGCATAATCACTAAACAAAAAGGGTGGAGAACCTGTAGCCTCCGAGACGTTTCGTCTGAGTCTAGGGCGGAAAGAAAGATGATATAAAAGACACAACTAAAACTGCCAGACTGAACTAGGGATGGGCAGCTGTATTTGAATATACAGATATCTGAACTCACCTTAGAATTTGGTTACTTAATTGAATATTCAAATAAGACTAGTGTAGTCTGGTATCAGAAATGGAGAGTTGCAGCTGATATTGCTATTCACGTTCAGTAAAATCAACAAAATGGTACAAATTACTACACCTTTAGCAGAAGTGGTTAATGTAAATTACACATCACATTATGACTTTGAATACTTTGTGTCAGTTTCCACAAACACTTCATTGAAACCCACCAGAGCCTGACCCAGACGTGGTCATGTCATAAATGAGGTCTTTGAGTGTGGTTCCCACGGTGATGAAGGGGTGGTCCATGGAGGGGTCCTCTTCATTAGGCACACGGTGGTGGATGACCGAGCGGCTGTGGCAAATGTAGAAGATGGTGACCAGCACGAAGCAGAGCACACACACTGGTCCAGCAATCACAGCCGCAAGAGCCACTGGCCCCAGAGAGGGAGTCTTTACTGTTGGCACTGAGAGAGAGAGAGAGACAGAGAGAGAGAGAGACAGACAGAGAGAGAGACAGACAGAGAGAGAGACAGACAGAGAGAGAGACAGACAGAGAGAGAGACA
>JBBPCY010000007.1:7833377-7846011 GCA_037974405.1 Brachyalestes nurse
TGCTGTGATATTCCCTCACCAACATGGAGGATTTGCCTTAAATGATATTAAATCTAAATGTTAAATATGAAAAATATTTCTCACGCTCTAAATGTGAAACTTCACAGTTAGATAGAGATTGGTGACACCTTTCCAACGACCCCTCAAAACCGTTATTAGCTGAAAACCGTTCACCTCGGACAAAAGTAATGGGACACTGGGGCGAGGTAAACGGTTTTCGGGGGTTTTTATGGCACGAGGGGTCGTTGAAAAGAGTGTGAGATATAAATAAATAATTCCATGAAATGAAGATTGTGAGTTATGAGTTATGACTCATGAGTTAAAACACCCAAGTCCGAGTCAAGTCTCAAGTCGTTGAGGGCAAGTCTAAAGTCAAGTCACAAGTCTTTGTTTGTGACTTAAGTGCGACTTGAGCCCGAGTCTCAGACTCGAGTCCCCATCTCTGGCGCGTGCAGGTTGCGAAACCGTAAATGCATGTGTTGCCATTTTCAGTGGCCGAATATTCGGTGCGTCCCTACATTCTATATTTACAACATACAGACGTTTGTAAACAGCCTCCTCAAAAGGGTCTTGAATGGCTGCGTTTACACTTGTTCTAATGAACCCCACTAACAGAACATTCACACCAAGATCAGTTTTAATTGACCTAAACTAAGTGTGCCAAGTGTGAACATGGCCTTAAATCTTTATCCTGGAGGAAACTGGTCATGGATCAGTACAGAACACGAGGATGCTCCACGTAAAGTCTTTCATTCACACAGAAATCCCTGAGCCTGGCCAGCTAGCGTGAAGGGAAAAAAAAAAAAAAAAAAAAAGTAGAGGCCTCCACTAATGCCTTTACTCAAGAGTGCTCCGAATTCAGTTATGCAATTCCCCTCCAGTGCCTGGAGGGCAAGAACTCGTTTACAGCTGACTGAGCAGTACCCACCAGTCTGCCAAACACAGACGAGTGCCCATCTCCTCTCCTCCATCACTGCTTGCATCTCTCTCGCTCCTTCTCTCCTCTAACATCCCTCCCCCTTTCTTCCCCCCACTGTGCTTCAGATGTGCTCACACAATAAACACTGACACCCGATGTGAATGCGTGTCTTTACACTTAGGCCTTCCATAGCCATCTGCATGAATTTATGCCAGAAATGTTTATGCTCCAACACACACTCTTCTCTCTTATTAAAAAAAACCCCACAGAACTAGATGTTACAGAGCACCCTGAGGAACCTAAGATCCACTTAAAGAACACAGAAAGGACATTCAGCAGCTACTCCATGGCAGGAGATCCTCATTTCACTGTTCATAAGACAGCTGACACAAATCAGGCGGAAATTAACAAAGATGTCGAACAAACAATGTGTGAAGAAAATTTCCTCTGGGCTCAGAAAGCCAGGAGGCAGAACGACAAGAACATCTGTGGCAGGGGCTTGAAAATAAAAAATCAGCCTCGCTCTCTCCCTTTCTCTCTCTCTCTCTGGGTGAGCGAACAGAATAGGCAGTTAGTGCTCTTTTCCAAGCATGTTCAACTGCACAAGTGATTATTAATTAATCTAATGATGATTTCTTTGATTAATCGACAATTTGAGCAATAACTGTGTTGATTTTTTTCCTTTGATGAATCACTGAATAGGATTAAAAGGCAATTTCTCATTGCAATGTTATTTCAAATTGACAATGTTAACAGACCTAAAAATTATATGCTCATTTTTTTCCAGTTCATAAATTTTGTTTTTGAGCTCTTAATCATAAATTAACCATAAATTGTTGCAGTCCTAGTTACCGGATTAAAAAAAAAAAAAACATGCCAACTGATTTCACATGTCTCTGAAAAAGAAAGAATTGGTCTTTGCCCTCCCAGTGTGAGTAGTGAAAAAAAAAAAAAATTAATTAATTTTTATATATATATCTATCACTGGATAAAATAAGGATGCACCGTGGAGATATCCAATATTTTGTGCACTTATCTACCGATTTTGATACACACACTTTCGGAAAAATGTTTAAATTGGGACCATCTGGATCAACATTAAAGAGAAATATAAGGGGGATATAATGGTCTTTTTTTTTATCCATTCTGGGGGTGCGATGGGGTAAATGAAGCACTGGGTGAGTAATGCTACAGGAGGAGAAATTACTTAAAAGGCAGTGCAGTGATCGCTCTGTCAGCAGCTGAGAGAAAGAAAGAGCGAAGCCAAGACAACAGCAGCAGCAGCAGGGCGGGCGAGAGCAGCCCCACCCTACAGCTTCCAGCTTCCAGCACTACAACACACCAGTGCGATCACACCGCTCCGAGCTGTAGCTAGGCAACCCACAACAATGCATATCTGTCAGTGATGGTATGGGGCTTAATCCAGGGGGTTTCTGTCAGATCGCCACTGAGAAAGACACATAAACACAGAAGAAGAACAAAGAGATTCACTGATACGCATTTCAAGGGAACGCGTGCGCGGACGGGATGCTTTTGTTTCCATACGTATAGCACGCTGAGCCTACACGCCACAGAATAACGCGATTGTGGGCGACACTTGTTTTAAAACAACGGTCAGATTAAGCGCTTTATGGCTTTCTGCAGCTTCCCCGATTTTCTACTCCACATCATAAAACGCGCCAACATGGATTTCTCTCCAGGATAAATAAGTGAACTGGTCTTCTCTGCCCTGCAGAATTTCTCAATAAATAATGTACATTAGTATTAATTGTTAAAATTGTTTGTTATTTCTACACCCAGCTACAAATGAACAAGAAGAATCTCTACAAGAAGAATCTCTACACCTTTATCCAAAGAAACAGCATCTATGGATCTGTAAACACTCCCATGTCATCACGTAGTCTAAACCCCTTTTCCTCAAGTTCCCAAATTAGTCAAGGCAAGCATCTACACAGTACACAATGTTCCTCCAGGACCATGGAAACACAAAGAACCAAAACAAGATGACATAATTACACTACAGTACCAGCTTTAGGAATCGGTGGTAGATGGAGAGAGGCAAAACTGGGGAAATACAAGTCTATATTTTTAAAACCTACTGTCTGACGCGGAGTCCATTTAACAAAATAGGGAGGGAAAAACACTAAGCATTGCAACAGTCTGTTTAGCTTTCTTAGACATGTTCACTGACATTGTAGTACAAAAGTGGTGAGAAATTAACATCAGCAAAGAGCTTCTTAACTGCTACCAAACTAGCTCTCATTTGTAACAGGTTCATTTATTTTTAAATATTCCATACATTTTTGAAATACTATTTTTAAAATTGTGATCTCCCACTGCATAAGTTACATTCATTTGTTTTCAGTTTTTGTCTTTAAAACTTGCTTGAAGTTTGCTTTAGTAAAACAACCAAAATACTACTGAAATATGCAGCTAATACAATTATTTTCTTAATAAAAGTAAAAAAAATTAAATAAAAAAAACACCACAAAATGCTATTTTGAAGGACTACACTCAATCTGGCAACCCTAAACATGTCGTTGCACTGTTTTTCTGCGATTAGCAGTGCAGGGGAGTAGAGAAGACTAGTGGTAAAAGTATTAAAAGGCTTTACAGACAATGTACAATTTTATCTTTCTGGTTATTATACAATTTATTATACTTTAATTAGCATATGTTACTTTGCTGCAGCTTAATTTACTGAAATGAGCTCATGAGTAGCGTCCTATTCACAATCCATCTCCGGGAAGTGAACCAGTATAGGGGCTCAAACTCAGATTTTGGCTTATTTCTCATGTCAGTTGTGACCTTAAGAGTAACCAGTTTAGTCTCCTCTCACCTCATATCGCACAACAGTGTCATAAACGTTAGGTGGCTCAAGGCCAAGCACACTTGCTTGGAGATGCCCGAGCTCTGCTGCGGCTTTTCGATCCACCAGCCACGCGGCACTGCAGCTGGACAGAGAGGAAGAAGAGGGCACTGACTACTCTGTGGATGGTCAAGCAGAGGCCAGAGACTGACCCCTACTGACTCACCCATGCGCCTGGGAATGCGGCCACTTTCTTCAAAACAGTTGTTAATAGCAGGCAATTCATCTTTCTAGCACTATATCATAGTTTAATCTCTTGGATTATGTGGAACCTGCAAATTAAAACTCAAGCAGACTTGTCCCTCACAGCCCACAGAGGACCACCATGGCATAAAACTTCATCCGTCCAGCCTACATGATTAGGTGTAAGATACGCAGAAAAAAAGATTAAAACCCGATGCCCTGCTTACAGACCGTTGTGGGCAAATTTCTGCAGCACAATCATGCAGCACCTGAGCTTCACAACTGTAAAGCAGCTTCTATTGTAGCTCACATGAAATGGATTCCAGCCAGGTTTCAAATTCAAAGTAAACATGAGATTGCTCTCTCCCCTGTTCTTCTCTCTGCGAGACCCACTTGCTCTACACTGCTGAAGACTTTGAGGGCCCCATTCACCAAGAGAAGATGCATTTACATCATTTTGTTGAAATCTTGCATGAAAAGACACAGCCACAGTCTGAGCCTGCAGTCAGGTCACTGGGTGGCAAAGCCACACCACCACTGAAATATTCATATATCACATTTACGCAAATAGTGAATAAACCACTACATAATGAAGAAAAATATCAATCTAATAAAGACTACATCAAACCAATCTGTTTCAGAAGAATAAACAATGTTCTCTTATTACTGCAGACTTAATCGCACCGAGCTCTGAGGCCGTCTGCTTCACCATTCTAATCTTTCTTCTTTTCAGAACTCAGGACGATATGTACTATTCACATCCAATTCGATGTCTTATTCAGTAGCGTGAAGAGGATATTTTGTCTAGAGAAAATACCATGAATGCTGGCCTGGGCACAAAGGAATGAATGAATCACAAATAACCTACTTGAACGTTTTAGTTTTTTCTTCTTCAAAAAAGGATAAATACATAAATAAATAAATGCTAAAATTCAGAAATGACAGACCAAATTTTTTTGGCAATGTTCTTTCAGTGAAAGCACTCTATGGATGGCAAAAAAGCATTGACGTACCATTCCCCTGAGAACCACACAACGTCCTTCTAGTCACATTAGCATTTCCAGAGGACGGCATGACTTAAATATTTAATTACTTTTATTCACATAATGGTTGGAGTGTCAGAATTTGAAAGTGAATGGATGGGAGTCGATCGAAACCCAAAAATGATCAGATTCGTTCATTCTTTAGTAGCACCTTTTACTTTGCTCTCACTAAAGAAAGTGTGTTTAAATAACCAAAATTTTATTCATATAGGGTGTGGGTGTTTTAGCAGTTTGGATGAAAAGCGGTATAATGGGTACAAAATTGAGGATGAGTGTCCCTTCCCTTATTGTTGAAGCTGCAAAAGTGTCCTTTTCAGAAAGTAAGCTTTTTTTCTTGTCTTCATATCAGACATTCTGCTTCTACTGAACCGGCACTATAAACCATATTCCCCATCTCGGCCCTCTCTGCTTAAAATGCCCTGTATACAGTCCCACAGGTTTGGCCCTGAACCTTCAATAACAAATGCCCTGTAAACTGCACCCGGCCTTGGCCCCCTCTTTGCTCGGACTGTCTAAACATGCTGTGAAGATGAGCACTATCTGGCTCCAGCAGATAACACTCAGTAGGTAACATGCCTGCCCCACACACAGGAGAACAGCGTTTGATCCCCCGTCCAGACAGGAATCTGACATCGCTGTATTACACCAATGGAAACCAGTGAGACTCCTAACATTGCATTCAGATACATGTTTGTTCATCATAGGGAGGTCCAAGACAGCATAATTAGCCTCGTGCTCTCTCAGAAAAAAAATGCAGTCAAAAGTAATACATATACAGTACATATTTTTGATGTAGTCTTAAGCAACACTTCTCCAGGCTTCCTAAAAGACTTTCAAAGGTTCTCCTTTTCAGTCCAGTCCCTGAACCTGTCCAGTTTCAGAAGAATGTTTTTCTGGGGTTTTTTTGGCACAGTGACCTACGTATGATGACCGGGCCGGTGATCAGTATACTGGTGGTGATGAATGCTGAGTGGTTGCAACACCTTTATCTAGGCTCCTATAGAGCCTGTCAAATTAAAACATTTGTTCCCATTTCTTTCATTTATAATCTAGTCCATATGTCAAAGATAAGACAGTTTGACAGAAATAAAATAAGTTGCACCAACAAGGTGACAAAATAAAATATAAAGAAATGAGGGCCGGTTTAAGACTTGTGCACAGTACACTCTAAGCATCCATACCATATCGCAAATCTTTAAAAAAACAACAAAAAAAAACACAGTATCAATATAGCAAAGCCTACCCCTACAATAACATCAACTCACTGGAGCATATTCCGTCCGTTAAATATCAGAAATGTTTTTTTTACCTTTGAGTTAAAAAAAAAAAAAAGTCTGTCCATGCATCAGAAAGGTATCATGTTTTTAATACTAAACATCAGATTGACAGAAAGTTCAACATGTTTAGCTGTTTCAACATTGCAAGCAAGCTAAACCTCCAATTATCTCTCTCAATAACTTTCACCAAGCAGCTTGTTTTGTTGCTAAAGCCCATGGCAACATATAATTTTATCTGTGTTTTTCTAATAATGTAAAATGCACCCAAGCTATCCTATCAGTGTGATTTCTCATGTATACATAAAACTGAAGCTTGAAATAAATCTTTTTTGAAAATGAAACTAATTTGGTAACTTCATAGAAAAATGTTGCATCTGTAAGGACCCTACTTTAGCGATTAAAGCAACTGTGATTAATCACTGGTTGGGCACAGCTGGATGCTGAACACTCTTGCCTGCTGCACATTTTACTTTGACCAAAACATGAATGCCCCTATAAAACCCCATAGAACATGGGGTAGGAGAATCCCACACTGGAGCCCGGAAGCTAGGAAGTAAATACTGCCAGTTACGGCCTACTGTCTCACCCAAATTGGGCAGCTTGCGAGTTTGACCAAGTGCTCCGCCCTGCGTTTTTAATAATAGGTGAAACACTGAAGGAGCCATGGTCCTGCTACAATGAATGCCTCAGTTTCAGTGCACTTTTTCAGAGATTAGTGTTAAGTGCTGTGCTAGTTTTACAAAAAGACACTGTAGACACTTAAATACTACAATTAACTAGAACACCTATAAGCAAACTAAGTATTAAAAAAAAGATAATAAAGCATAGAAAACTGAAGCAAACGCTTGCAAAGCTCAACCCTACCAATCTTTTTCCAATCTCCCCACTTTTAGCAAGGCAGTCTTTCTGTGTCCTTGGACCATTAACTGTCCTGCTGGATGCGGCGGAGACAGAGTGGAGACGTGTGTAAATATTGACTCAGTGTTTGGCTGGAGGAGTGCCTGGTGTGGTCATGGCGTGGTGCAAAGAACAGGTCTGAATTCTGCAGGGAGGACTGTGCCCCAAAGCCAAAACTATTTTGGGACAGGGTCAGCAAACTGAGCTGTCCCTTGGGTGCTGCCGTGAAATAGAGTGGGTGGAAGACTTGCACAATCAAAAGGCCACTACCAAACACATCCAGGAACTCTGGAGGCACTCATCCACAACTCAACCACCTGAATGTGCTTATCTCATCAACCTGGAATACACCGTGTGTCCCTTCTCCAGAACTGAAACGATGCACTTCTTTTTTTGGAAATGACTGTAATTGACATCTAGCATTTCAGCCTTAAAGGTCAAAACAAACAGGAAGGCTGGCTGTTGCTGAAGGAAAAAGAACAGTCTTTAAACACATTTCATTGCTACACGTGAACAGTGGAGATATAGAGTGCACAAGATTTGCCAACATAACTGTGTATTTCATAGCTGAACAAGGACATATGCAGTTTACTGGATCTTTCATGTGACGCACAGCCGGTTTCAGATAAAGGCGTCGCGACAGCTGAATATAGGAAAAAAAGAGATGAGATTTGTTTGTTTCTCACACAACCTTCACTAAGCGCGGCTCACTCGTCCCGATGCCTTTCATCTCCACCATATGACACCCTACAATAAGTGCCATTTTTCCCATCTCCGCTTTACGTTTCCCCTCCTCTCTGCAAAAACACTATTAAAAGAACTGTCTACAGGCATCAGACTTCAGACACATGAGCTGTACATGGCTGGAGTGGGAGTGAAGACATTGAAGCTCCAGGGCCAACCGAAGTCCCTCTGAAGAGATAACTGATGCTCTGCTATTTATGGATGGGACTCTAATAGGCAAGACCTTGCCACGGGGTATTGTTGAACACAAACATGTGGCTAATGGCAGACTGATACATTACCTTGCTACCACTTGTTTGCTGATTCAATTTTAACACTTGGCCTGCAAGACTTGATCGTTGTCCTGAGAGAGAGCGCTTCACAAAGCAAGAGGATGAATAACTCATAGCAGAACATAAGGACATCAAAGCTTTGTACATATTTGCACATAAAAAGGTACCTGAATGGGATTCATGTTGACCAATAATCAAGCTACGGCCTTAAGTAGAAAAGTTCCAACAAGTGTGAAATTATTACACTGGACAAAAGAGTGGACTAGGACATGTCAGATAAGGCAACTAAAATAAATGCTCTTTTAATGCGCATCTGCTCAATATGCTCAATGTAGTGAAAGGCATCATAATGATCATGGTGGACTTCATGTAGGTTAGTGTTTAAGAAGGTTAATCAAACACTATGCTCATTCAACTATTAATCTCATGGCTTATTTTAAGACTTATTATTCAGTACCCTAACCCTAACTATGATGAAACTAAGACAAGTTAAATAGCTAGGAGAGTCACAAAAAGTCCAGAACCACCTGCGGTTTCTTAGAGTTGAGGAGGTTAATCTCAGACCCCAGAACCTCTGACAGTATGACAAGATAATGGACCGGATGCAGGTGTCTATAAATATGCTGTCAAGCCTCCACATCAATTTTTAGTCGTGATACTGATATTTGCTTTGAACTCAGAATGTGTGCTGGACTGCGGGGACGTACACTGGGATTGTATCGGCAGGAATCGCCTTAAAACACATGACGAGCATCGAATAGTGATCTAGAATTGGCGTACTTCATTGAGATATTTATTGTCTGCATATTAGTTTTGCTTTATTCATAACCCTCTATAAATACAGAGTATAATTCACAGTAGGGTTAATTCAGGCAGACTTAGTCCCAGTTCCTAGATTTTAGAAGTGCTTAGTAGGGCTGCACAATTTAACGTCTGATAATCATTGTGATATCGGTCTCTGCAATACGGATATCAAAGAGGGCTGCAATATGTTAATGAGCCTGTAACCAAAACAGCTCCAAGCGAGTTACAGGGTGTTCTGATAAATGTAAGGGCTTGTTATACAACAAAAGTTGTTTGTTAATCCGTGCATGATTGGGTGGGGCTGAACTGCTGGAGCCAGAATAAGGAGGTATAATTAAATGTGTTGCTTTTGTGACACCACAAAAACTATGATTTGAAAGCTTATTTTCCCTATATGGGCTGTATAGATGGGGGAACACCATTTGAAACAATATTTACAAGCTAGAACCCTTTTTAGCTCCAGAAAAGTGATGATACGGGCCTTTTAATATAGTAAAAGGTATCGTAATTGCAATATTTAGCAGTAAAATTGCAATACTGATATTTTGCGAATATCGTGGAGCTCTAGTGTTTATGTATCATCAGATATGTACACAAAAACATCAGATATACACATTGGCTCATATCTTCCGATACTGATGCATCTCTAATAGATTGGAAGGATACATGAAAATGTTCATCAGATAAATGGTCTTTGCAGGACCAATAATAATCCTTGAACTAAAGAAAAACAGACCTCAGTCAAGTCCAAATAATATCTGACAGACATTGGTGGACTCTGTTTGCCAACAGAAAGTATCAAAAGAGAGGAAAGCTAATTACATTGAAACCTTCTCTTCCTGCCTAGTTCTCAGTCACCAGCTGGCAAACATCGTGTGACAAGTGAGGCTCACCGTGAATCTCGATTTGAGCATCCGAAAACATTAATAATTTAACTTAAACTGCCTTCCATATTTTACTTTGCACATTTAACTTTGTGAAACCGAGAGTCTCGATGTCGATGTACTCTGAGAATTTAATGATGTTCTCCTTTAACATCTATAACTGTGCTGTTGCTTTTATGTTTTTTTTCCCTGATGGGCACATTTGTTCAGACCACAACAGTCCCTCAGGGTCAGAGACAGTGCCAATCATCAAAGTGAGAAAACATTACAGTAGTGGCACATTCACAAACGAGGACTTACTTATTTTTACTTGCTCATTAAGATATTTACCAAGTTTCACCACGTTTGGTGAAGCAGCGTTTTTTTTCCGGAAATAAGCAAAGTTTTAAGTTAACATCATTATAACACATGTTTGGTCATAATGTATGATTTTTAATAAACATGTTCACATTTTCTCTTAATCAACCTCAGTGGTGTGTTCGAGTGACCAGCTGTAAAATGGCCAGATTATGTTCAGTTTTCCCGCGTAAGCTTAAGTGCGTACTGATCAGCATCTACCCAGTGTAAGCCAGCCAAGATTAGACCACCAGTTTTAACTGCATCTGGATATTACATATCTCTCCTGTCCACTGACAGCTTTTTACTTTCTTTACGTGCATAGCGTTTGTCCGTCCAGGGTTGAAACAGCAGGTGTCTGCAGCCTTAGACAACCAGTTCACTTGCTACACTGATCACCACATCATTGTAAGATATGAAATGGTTTTCTCAGGACCACCCAGTTGAATTTTCAAGACTCAAAGTCTTTTAAAGCCTTTGTTTTACCATCCTCAATTTACTATACTCCCACCCACTCCACCCCCTGTTTTTTCGTTTTAAGCCCTTAAGAACACTTAAACCACCGGACAAAAAAAATAACAGAGTTCCATTTAAGGAGCCTGGACCTTTGTTAAATCACTTTAACATTTGTGAAAAGCATTTATCTTTGGAGCACTGAAGCCCTCTCGTTCCTTCAATTAACTTAATTCCATGGTTCACAATCTAATTAACAATAAGCAAGCCATTTTTTTTTAAGAGAGGCCACATGAGGGATTGAGAGTGCAAGTGGCTGGCATGACCATGACTCAAGCATCTGCTGAAAATTCAGACCTCAAGAGGGATTGCAAATGAAAAGGATGGAAGATGTTTAATGTAATACCCAGCAACACAGTAGGGCCAAAAAAACCAACAGACAATGGACACAAATTCCAAGAATCAATGGCAATTGAATTTCACATCTTTGGAGCCTGAGGCTTCGAGCTCTAATGCTATAATGGAATAATTGAGCATTCAGAAGTGAAGCACTGCTCAACGGCCATGCAGGCATGGAAAGAGCCAGCATGTACTTGAGCAAGAGACAGAGAGCGAGAGACCAAGAGACAGAGACAGCGAGCGAGAGACCAAGAGCGAGAGAGGAGTTAAAGAGGGGCATCTGCCATTCCTGTGCAGTGTGTACATTTTGTAACATCCGCACGTTCCATGCAACAGCAGCATATATGCATACGTGTCATTTTAATTAAGAAAAAACATCTTTCTACCCAGTCAAGCAGGTTTACATTCAGCCATATACACAGTGAAACAAAACAACATTCCTGCAGGACTGTGATGCAACAAAAAGAAGAAACAAACACCTACATAAGTGAAAGCAGGACAGAAATGCACAGAGCGCAAAGAGAGAAGAGTGTGTGCGCAAGAAAAACACAAGCGCAACAAAACAACACCATCTAGTTTAAGTCTATATCTAGTTGGAAGAATAGTTTGTGAATCATTTATAGCTTATACCATCCAGTTTGCTCAATTCCTTGTCTGTAGCAGAAGTGTAAACAAAGCTCGTTGCTGGAGGCCATAAGATGTCTGTGCGCTGAGGTAAAAAATGCTCTCAATGTCATCTTGTATAAACTGCCAAACTTTCTTTGCTTGTGTTTGCTGTTTTTTGTTTGTTTGTATGAATTAGCTAAACATACAATACAGCATGACATGGAGAATGCATCATGGAGTTTTCATATCAGTTATCAAATTTAGAGTTGATCCTATTAGAGTAAAAGTACACCCATGCTCAAATGTCTGAATCACTTCTAAGTTCTAGGGTGTACAATTTTGAGGCTTGTTTTGAGAGAAGAGTATGTTTAGTATAATTTGGAGCTGTGTAGTGGCAAGATATTTTCAACCACAAAAATATAAACATTCTGCATCTTGCACCAAAAACCTGAACATATATACCCCATTGTTCTCCTACAAATTAGTGCTGCAGGACTGCCATTATAGAAACAGTCTCACTAAGTGTTTACTAGGTGTCTATTAGGGCTGAGCGATTCATCGAAATCGTATCAAAACCGTGATGTGGATATGCGCGATTTCTAAATCGCCTTATAGCACGATTTTTTTGTGCGCTTCCAACTTTTCCTGTGGTATGCTATTTGAACCAATCACAACGCAGCACGTCTACAGAGCGCGAGAACAGGAGACTGAGCTTAACGACAAGTAGGCTGCAGGATGAGGAGTTCAGCACAGGAGGATTTGGTGCCCAAAAAAAGTCAACATCTGTGGTGTGGGGTTACTTTGGATACAGGAAAGATAATGTATCACAGAGCCAGGGAATTTGTAAGACCTGTCAGTCTGTCGTTGTGGCGAAACAGGGAAACACAACAAACCTATTTCAACACCTGAGGCAGCGTCACAAAGAGGTCTATGACTTATGCATGGCAA
>JBBPCY010000007.1:7846111-7858930 GCA_037974405.1 Brachyalestes nurse
ACAGTATTCTAATTTTTTGAATTCCTGTTTTCGTGGGTTTTATGAGCTGGAAGCCCAAATTATGTACAAATAAACAAGTAAGTACTTGAAATCATTTAAGGTGTGGGCCCTGAATATATATAATCTATGAAAGTGTAACATTTTGAATGGAATTATGGAAATAAATAAACTTTTCCATGACATTCTAATTTTTTGGAAAGGGTCTGTACACAGTACACATTGAAATGAAACAACACTCCTCCAGTACTTTGGTGCAACACAAAGAAGAGAAACAGTACACTACATGACTACAAAGGTATGGGTAGGACAGGACTGCAGAGAGAGTGCAAAAACACAGGAGCAACAGTATAATAATTTACAGAACAAGACAACATACAGTGCAGATCACAGTACTAGTTTTAATGAATAAAATATTGTGATACATACTGAATTCAAAGAAGTGTGTAAAGAAATGCAGACTGAGATAGAGAGCAATAAAGAATGGTGCAAAAATAGCAATGTTGTTTGGCAACTAAAGCCTACTGTCACCACACTGCATTGTGTGACTGAAGAATTGCAATGAAACTAACATGCTAAATAATTAAAACCAAAACCATTTCCACTCACATGCTTAACAACACCCTTTAACTCTGGTTAAATCACTGCAATGCTGCTTATTTCATTTGGTACTTATATATTAGTACTGATACTACACACACTGCTTAGTTTAAGCAACATTTGGCTCACTTGGAGCTACTGCCATAAAAACATAGACATAGACATAGATAATGCTATGCCCAGAGTACAATTGGCTAGAGCAACCAACTCTAGATTGAAATGATTACAGTCACATTTAGCCAAAGGTTTGGTTTCAACACCAACTGGCTAAGAGAGATAAAGAACCCTTTAAAGATAAAGCCAGCAGCTGAAAGAAAAGAAAGAGCTGGGACGTCCCAGCCTGTCTGCACCATCTCAGTGTTTCAGGAGGAGCGGACGGCCGAGAGGCACCTGGCGAGGCTCCAGCCTGCTGACTAATCAGCCTCTGCCCCGCAGGCTGACCTGCACATCTCCACCAGGCTCAGGGGGAGATCTGCCGCAACACAGCCTTGGAATACAACAACAGTCTTCCGTCACTGTCCCTAGTCACCCGACTCCTTCTACAACAAGACACATTTACTGCCACCTTCCCAGGACATAGCACAGCACAGGGTTGGGGTTGGGGCCAAGCTTCCAGTGACATGTAAGAGGTCGTTCAAAAAGATGCAGTGGTTTCAGATGGCTGAAGCACATGCTAGCTGTTACCCTCCCAGTTGCATCATGGGGCGGCAGTCATAGTTAATGGGTTTAAATGGACAAGCAAGTAGGGAAAGTAGGGCTTTTATATGACAGAGAAAGTGAGGAATGGGAATGTAGGGAAAAATCGGAAACTTTTTTGACTAAAATGGAGTGGTGGTATGTAAAAGTATCCAGCATAATACAACACAAAATCTTAATCTCAAACTAAAGTGTCATGACAATACTGTGTGTTCTCAACATTGCAGAACAATTTGTTTCTTAATATCACGCCATCTCCAATGTACCCCATTTTAGTTGATAACGGCATGTTATACAGTGTTAGAAATAAAATAGTCAAGTCTGTTTGAAAGTACTTTTTAGGGAAGAATGTGATTATTTATGCACTGAAGTTATTATTTAGACAGGCAGTTTGTAGCCCTAATGGAGCTAAATTGCTACCTACATTTAGGGTGAGGTTTTTTTCCCCCGAACTTCCCATTATTTCACCAAACCACACTAACACACAATTGTGCACGTTGGCCAGGCCCTGAAGTTCTCTATACAGTCTCTATCGATCAAAGAGGCCCCAGACTCAGGATGCTCAAGAAGCCTTGTAAAGAAGTACTGCAGCACCGTTCCTACAGTTTCCACTTACCGAAAAAGACAACCATATAAAAGAGTCTCTCTTAAATTGTCCCCCGCCAAAAGAACCTATTCAGCATCCTCTTGTGAAAGCTGTGAACATAATCCTCTTGTCAAAAAGAACAGTACACACAGGAGACGGGTTGCACATACACAGGACAGGAAGGTTTAAAACTGGGCTAGGGCACCTGCTGCTTAATCGTCAAGTCCCACACGAGGATCTGTTACAGCACACTGAGCTGTTGTCTGCTGCAGTGTGTGCTGCTATCTCTCTCGCCCCTGTCAGCAGTCAGTCCTAACTTTACAATCTTCAATGCTGCCCAACCTCATTACAAATTAAAGCCCAAGACAGTCCCTGCAAATCAGGGCATGGCTGGTGGCACCACATTCACCACACAGCTCAAAGCCATGAATTAGCATAGATTTTAGCACCAAGCACGAACTGCTCTGCACTGAAATCTATTGTTCTCTCCCACAAAAATATGGTTCAATATGGCATTACTGAAAACCATCTAATTTTATGCCCTAAAAATGGGAAATCTGGTAGTTAGGGTCTACACAAAGCCATCCAGAGTGGTTTGATGTGAAATTCTCCATTGTAGATAAATCTATCCTGAATTGTTTACAGCAGTGGTGATGGGAGCCAGATGTCTGAAGTAGGGCTGTGTGATTAATCGAAATCGTATCGAAATCGCGATGTGAATATGCGCGATTTCTAAATTGCCTTACAGCACGATTTTTTGCGCACTCCCGACTTTTCCCGCGGTATGCTATTTGAACCAATCACAACACAGCGCTCCTAAACAGAGCACGAGAACAGGAGACTGAGCTGTACAAACAGGGATGATGAGTTCAGCACAGGAGGACTTGGTGCCCAAAAAAAAGTCAACATGTGGGATTACTTTGGATACAGGAAAGGTGATGCATCACAGAGCCAGGTAATTTGTAAGACCTGTCAGTCTATCGCTGCGGCGAAACAGGGCAACACAGCAAACCTATTTCAACACCTGAGGCAGCGTCACAAAGAGGTCTATGACTTATGCATGGCCAAAAAAATTGCCTTATGTCTGTTACAGGTCTTTGATAAAGATCTAATTGTTTTCCTTTGGAAAAATGTTTCATATTCACACTGTAAAACATGTCTCTGTGTGTCAAAATCGTGATTAAAATCAAAATCGCCATATTGTTCAAGAAAATCATGATAGGTTTCTTTTGTCCATATCGCACAGTCTTAATTTCTATATGAAAATCTGCCAAATTGTGACACATCTTTAGCTTATATGTACTCACTTTAAAATAAAGCATATAAGAACTAATATCTTCTTACATGGCAGATAGTACTCTGGAAAAGCAACTAATCTTTAAGATGTAAAAAAAAAAAAACCTTGCGGCTTTATAGACTAAATTAAAGCTTTTCAGTATTAAAGTTATATTTTCCCCTTCTCCCTAGTTTCCAGAGTCTTACTGTGGAATATATATTAGATTTTTAACACTAGGTCAAAATGCAGAATCACCACTGTACAATCTGTGCAAATCGCAAACCAATAAAAGTATTCAATGAAGCTAAAAACTGTTGAGCAAAGCTTTGAAGCTATATTAGGTGGAAACTTCATAATAATAGGTGCTTATACTGGTGGGCTTGGGCAATATGGCAAAAACATATTGAGGATGTTTTCAAAACATATGATTCGTCCAGTCATGATTGTAAAGTACTGGCCTGTAATTTACTGTTGTACAAATAGCTGCAATAATTTCCTCATTGTATTGAGCCATTTAGCACAAAACAAACTGGGTGATCTTGCTTCTTAGCAAACCTGGTGTAATAGCACCATACCAGATGTGTCAATGCCTGTTGTTTGAGACTCAATAAATACTTTCACTTTTTATTGGATGTGCAACTTAAAAATATGATCTTGAAATCTAACAACTGTGCAAACTATTTGAGATCAGATAATATTGTAGTGGAGACTTTTGGCCAGATATCAGATAATATTGTAGTGGAGATTTTTGGCCAGTTTTAGCTGGAATGGACAGAACGCATCAGTATTTTAAAAATCCAAATTTTTGTTCGCATATTTGTAACCACTCTCATGGATCATTGCCTGCTATTTTGAAGACAACTGTTGGCAAAGGCTACCCGCAGATAGATTTAAAAATATTTTTTAATAAGATTTTTAAAATGCTGCTCTACATTTCATCTGCAGATAGCTTTCACCAAGATCATAGCAGCAGGCAATGGTTCATGAGCATGTTTACAAACATGCAACAAAACTCATTTTTAAAATACTGGATAATTCTGTCCATTCCAACACTCGTGAGTCTGCTTGAAAAACAGTACGTCCATGTTCTTTTAGCACTTATATTCACAATATACTCAGGAAAAGCATATTGTAATAAAACATGATTCTACTCTGCTCTTACTACAAACAAAATGAATTTTTCATGTCGTTGGACCAACAACATGAACAACATTAAAAGCCTTGCTGCTTATGCATGTCTCACTGTTGCCTATTGTTTCAAATGACAGCAGTAAAAATACATTTAAGAAGTTTAAATTTCAAGTTAGAATCTCCAGTATCATGACCTTTCTGTAGCTTATAAGGTGATCATTTCAATGAGACTTTGTTCAGTTGGCCCAACTCTGGGATCATCCATTTGTCTCTTTCTCCTCATCTTTACCACAATCTAATGAAGCTGAAATCAGATTTCATTTCACACACTCTGGGTCTGAGTGAAGCTTATTTGGCCAAGCTTGGTTTCTTGGAGGTTTCCATGCGATGCTGTGCTTCTAGGCAATAAGAGCAGGAAGAACTGAGGCGGTGGGGAAATGGGGTAGTGCATCACGTGGACACCTCATCGGTGAAAGCCACTCCCCGCTACTCCTTGCATTCACCTTCTTGTGCCGCTGAATTAATTAGCCTATTCGACATCTCCTGACTGCCACAATCTCCGCGTCTTCAGCTGGGATTCTCACACACCGTTGCCGTGTATAGACTGAAAAAAAAAAAAAAAAACAGTATGTGGTGCAGCATACACGCCACGGAAGGATGGAGAGGGCGGGACACTAGCACTCGTGTGCTGCAAGCACATTCGCCAACCGTGAGAGTCTCTGCTAGCTTCCCACCCCCCTCTTATTTTTTCTTTTTCCTCCCAAAACTCATGACTTGAACCCCCCTTTTCATCAGAAAAGGGAGCCCAGAGTCATTTCCATAGGTCACTGCCCTGGCCCCTTCCCCCTTCTTACTTATTATTGCAGGTCTTTTGTCGAAACAGATGTGGGTTTGGACGTGGGGAATAAGATGGATCAATCCATGCTAACCTCCCCCACACGGTCTTATAGCCTACTCCAACATGAGCCTTTGTTTGCATGATGGTAACCGCTTTCACGGATCATAGGCTGCCGCTGGTATTGTCTAAAATAGCCTTCGCGAAGAATAGTCTTCAAACTATCCGCAAACGTCACATAAAGGACTTCGTGAAATGTCGTCAATAAAGCCGTGACCATGATTTCTGACTTGCCGCTTTCAGTCGACGATATCAAGGTCAGAATTTTCTGCTACATAAAGCATTACCAACAGGGACTTGCCAAGCAGACTGTACAGAATTCCCTATGAGCTTACTTTACAAACATGGCGATGGCTTAACGAGTCCCTACCTTATGAATATGTGATCAGGTTTATTTAAGAGAGGTGGCTTCCAAAAACTCCAGCTGTTCGACGGAGCAGGGAAGCTACAGTGGAACAGCCATCAGCGGGACTCTCCTAGTCAATGACATTTCTACAGCAAAGCTACAGGCCATTACCATAAAACTGAACTGCTGGAAGAGAGGGCTTTAACTAAAATAGGGATAGGAAATTCAACAGGAGTAACAATCATTCTGTTAGAGTGAATCAGAAAACCACAGTGCATGATGGCAGGTTTGTGGTAGAGCAAGAAAGGATGGGACAGACTCAGTTTCCTCTGGATGACAACAGTTGTCAATAGTGCAAAGTCTGTCTAACAGACAGCCGCAGCCCAGCCAATGCAGACTGCAGTTTCACGGGTTAGCATGAATGGAATCAACAAGACTACAGGCTTTCTAGGGACGTCAGTGTTACCTCACTGTCAGACAGAAGGTGCACCACATTCTGGGCAAACGTCAGCCTGAGAAAAGTCTGTTTTTAGGACTCCGTAGTACAACACTGTCTGTGGAACGCTTCAACAGACTCACCAGGTACACGGTGCAGTGTGCAACAACCTGACATGCCAATGAGCCCGAAGGGACAAATGAGCAATAAGAGCACATTCGACTGAAAGCTGAAGTGGCAACTTTTTCCATTTACTCTTGTTGCTTCCGACACTGCTAATTGCTGGGGAGTCAGAGCACACGACAGGCCCTCTTTCATAAATACCCAGAGCTCCAAAAAGGCTTGGAGGCACATGAGGAATCGTAAAACTGCTGCTTGCATTTGCTGAATGGAGAAGCCTGTCTCCTGTTTGATGCAGCCGGTTCTAAGTGGGAGGAGGTGTGGGTAGTAAAACCTGCAACATTCCTTTTTTAAAAAGGCCAATAAACCAAATGGTCAAAACGGAGAGCATGCCTCAGGCTTCACAGAAGGGCTTCAATTAAACTTCATATCAAAATTGCAAACTGAATAAGTGCAATTCTGAAACGGCCAGAACTGCCAACATTTATAACTGCATCTGTTGCCTAAATTATTAAGAGCTGATCAAAGTAGTACTGTCTATGTTCTGAAATATGTCTTAGCTTTACTGTGAGAAATAAGAAATAACATGAGATGCGTCATCTAAAGCAACTAAACACCAGTATACCACAACACAAGCTTCAAGTCAAAACTGGATCTACTGGGTCAAAATAACAGTCTTGGAAAATAATGGTAACTCATTTACAGTATTGGACAGAACAAGATACTGCCCTGAATTCTTAGCCTTACTCTAAAGTAATCAAGTATGAAAAAACACATACTAATACCTGCAGTACGTGTAAGTGCTGGAAGAACCACAAGAATGTAAAGTATACATATTCTATTCTCTTTTATTCAGCTAATACAGTGAACTACCATAGAGACTCCTGTGTCTTTTCCATGCATTTGCCACGCAACTTGAAAGTGGATTTAATCGAGAGACGGAGCCCATTAATCACAGCACAATCACTTGTCTACAAAACCGTAGACACTACAGCCTGGGCGCAGTTGGAGTATTACGAGCTGCAAAGTGATATGATCCCTCAAACAGGTACGACTGGCTCTAGGCACCAAGATGTTTCCCACAGAGAGAGAAAGATGACAGCTGTGGTCTACAGGACGCCCTCGATAGGGCCTCGGCTTCAGCGTGAGATACAAGAAATAGATTCGTTCCATGAGAGAGTGGACGTCAACCCTGGTGGATATGTGTGCATGTAGTGAAGGGTATAGAAAACAAGACGGACTCAGCTTGGTGCTTCAAAGACACAGGGGGCGATGCAATTTGTTTTTCGAGACAAAAAAAAAAAAGCACTTAAAGCAATTCATGTCAGTATCCCACTAGACAAACTGATGACACGCTTTCAAAAGGGTACGGTCGAAAAAGGTTCAGAGAAAGCAAACACTTAAGAGCACTACATTCATTTGATTAACTGCGTACGTTTACAGCGCAATGCAAACAAAGTATCAACTGTACAGGGACCGATGACCTACAAAACAAAAATACAGGTCTACGCACTAGAGCACACTTACAGCAAATTTACGATTTAATACAGGGACAAGATCAAGAATCTGGATTCCTGACTACAAACACCCCACACACACATGCATGCAAGGGCTTGTATTTCCCCCCCCCCATTCTCTGCAACTGTTTTCTGTTTTTTATAAGCAAACAGCCACAATCACAGCAAAAATTCTCCATCCCGCCAAAAGTAAGTCTGTTTGAACGCATCAATGCCCCTGAATTCAATCACAGTTGGCACAAACACAACTTCTCAAATTAGTTTTGGTTCCTTAAGCCAGGACAACAGGCAGTTCGAGGTCACACAAATGCCTCGGATTCCTGTGTCAGAAAAGGCAAAATTACTGTATTTACGAAGTATCAAGTGCTAACTTTGTTCAGGGGCTTTCGCAGCCCTTTCTTGGGGCCTCTTTCTGAACCCTGGCTCAACATCTCGCTCCCTTGAGTGTGTGAGGATATGAACGGAGCATATATCCTCAGCAGGACACAATGGTTTAGGCCCGGCTCATGGCTTGTGCTGTCGGAACCATTAGAGCTGCATGGTTACTCAATGAGTGAGCTTAATGCGGTTTAAAATGAATGTTGAATATTACATCAAACCATTTTTGCCTTGACAATAAGCAACACTACAGCATATGGTGGAAAAATCTAAAGATTATTATCCATACACAGCCAATGCATTTGTCTGATGGTGGCATTCAAAATGTATTTGAAAAAATAAATACAAAAAAAAATCAATGGTCTATAATATGGTCCTTATTTCCCCTATGTACTGCGTCACCTTGCCTTACAACAAAAATGTATGGCACAAACTGACAAAATAACCACAGCCCTAAGGAAATAAAAATCCTGGACATTCAAAAGTGTTCAATCTTTGCAGCCAACAGAGCGTAAAAGTTTATTTTTATCACATTCTGTGGCAGTCTTGCCTCAACATGCTCCGTGGCTGCATTTCAGGTGACGGTGTACATTCTCAGCCCGCATGGTAGGCATCGAGTCGCATGCTGCCCAGGAGGGATGCCATGTACACATATCCTTTGTCACATTCCTACAGCCAAATCCAATTTCCAACACACAAAGCCACTTTATGTCAGCTCCTAAACCATGTTAGAATGCTGCATCAACAGCTCTATGCCCTTATACTGTGAGATAAGATTAGAGCACAATGGTGATACTGATGTGCCTGTCACACAAAACCAAATATGATCTTGCAGCAATCAACAGTGGCAGATAAATCAGAAAGGAGGGCAAATAGAGCTGGACTGGCCAGCATACTGAGCTGAAGGAGGGTTAGTGGGAGAACATATGGGACAGGTTTTAACCCTACAATCATCATAAACATCAACTTCAGGCGTGGGAAACGTTTCTAAAACAGAACATGCCTTGGGTTCCAGAAGCTCAGGATGTGTTGCTGAGGAGTGTGTCCACATTTACTCAAAGGGACAAACTAGGGTTTTATACACATATGTTATTATACCACAAGTTATACTTATTATACAATAAGTTAGGTCTTTAAATGCTGAAAAAGACCTGGGCAACATAACTACACCAACCTGTAAGACCAAAGAACAGCCCGAAAGCCCAGCCAGCCTATCAAACTAGTAACTAGCACATTCCTCTCCTTTTTGGTCTTTAGTTAGTTAGCTTAGCTAACTAGCGTTGCTGTGTCTAGTTGCCGGGTCCCTAAACACTGCTGCTCGGAAGCTTCTAAAGTCCTCCTCCTCTTTAGAAATAACAGGTAGCAGCTCCTGTATAAACCACTACACCATTTTTATCCTCTCTTTGGAAGCCGAGCTGAGAAAAGTGGCTAGCTAGGTCGGTTAGCAAGCGAGGTGTAGATTTTTTTTACTCTCTCTCTCTGTTGAATAATTGTCCTAACTAGCTGGATATATTACACCTTACTTAAAAATAGCTCGGTAGATACAGAACGTAGTCTACCTAACAAGAATGAAACAAAAAACGCAAAACAAAAAAACAAAGCTACGATGTTTGTAAAGCTACATAAACACAGAAAAATCCTTTAACGCTGCCTAGCCAGCACGCTAGCTGTAGTAACGGTTCTGTTTAGTCTGAAACTAATCGAGGAATTCAGAATCAAACTAGTTTTGAGGCTTTTTTAATCCAGACGTTGCCTATAAAATCGGTCAGATCGAGACTTAGTGATGTGCCATAGCGGTTTATCTTTTTTAGTATATACACAAACAGGAATTTTAACACGGCTCTGTAACAGTAACTACTTTGGTACTATTGTGCTACTCTGTAACCGGGAGTGTTTACAAACCAAGACGACAGATAATTTGGATCATTTGCTTATTATAGGTGGGATTTCCAACTTTTGTGTCTATGTTGGAGCCTTAATCACACACTAAACTCTCGACCACCAGGCTGGACCCTCAGAGCTTTAAAGATTCTGGGGCCAAGCCCACCAAGACACGGCTTGATGTTCGGTCCGGTCTGCTTTTGTTCTACTCTTTACTCTCTCCTGCTTCTCTGCAACACATCCCCCTCTTTCTCCAGAGAGGAAAAAACAATAAACATTCCTCTCTCTCTCTCTCTCGTTCTCTCTCTGACCTGCGCCATCTTTGAAAAGAGTCTTTGGGGCCGGAGCTCCTTGAAACAAAGAGCAAAAAACAACGGGCTCTCCAGCAGCCAGAACTTCCCAGACCGAAAATAAGAGACACAAGGGCTCGAGGCTGTGAACCGAGATCGTTTACCTTCAGATCCGTGGATCCTAGTTCCAAAGAACAGGGCTAGAACCAGGAGACAACAAGGTATTGCATCCATCCTTGGATCAGACTTATTCTACACTGGCTGCTTGTCACACTCACACTCGCTCGCTCACACACACATGCATGCATACAACTTCTCTCTAGTTAGTGGATGTGTGTGGAGAGAGAGAGAGCGGAGTGTGATAGGCTAGAACAGCCACTCCCCGCCCAGACCGGGGGTGGGGGTGTTGAAAACTATCACAGCAGAGATCACACACACTTCCACTTTTCTGGCTGTCTAAGGCACTAGATAATGCTTTTTTCACCTCATTTGTATGTTGTTTTTTTGTAAATTAAACCTAATTTTCCAGAAGTAAAAGAGAAAATGCCCTGTGATTCCCCCTCCCCTCCTTCTTTGTTTCCTGTTTACTTTTACTGAAACTTGACTCAAATTCCTGCACGCTGTGGTGCAATAACAAGCTGCTCACATGGCAAAAGGTTTAGAGAAAAATCACTCTTTCTTCATTTTTATTTCATCATTTAGTTTATTCATTTGAGGCAGCGGGAGGTCTGGTGGGTAGGGAGTTGCCCCTGCGATCAGAAGGTCGTGGGTTTGAATCACAGAACTGCTACTGCTTCACTTGGTGAAGGAGTTAAATGCAGAAAAGAATTTCACACTGTACTGTGCCGTGGTATGTTAACGCAGGACTATAAGGGGCCGCTCTAATTTACTTTAACGTGTATTGTCTTATTTGTATTGGAGCGAAACCTCAAATTAAATTCCTTGTCACCTTACTTGGTCAATAAAACCGATTCTGAATCTGATTAGTTAAATAAAGTAAGTTAGACATAATCAATGTTCAACTTTATGCAAATGAGAACCGCACAAGTGCCGGTAGTTATCTAAAGGGCATGAGTTACAAAACGATTCTGAACAGTGGCTAAAGGACACATGTAACATATATATGATTAAACAATGTACAATACAGTAACCACGTGAATATACAGTAATCCCCGCGAAGTTGTGTTTCAAGAGCACCTACGTATAGTGAAAAACCGTGTTGTTGTGTTTATATTTTTATAGTGTAAACCCTAAATATGCCCCAAATATGCTCCAGAACACTTTAATTTCATTTTAAACTCAGTTTAATGCATTACCCTTAAAGAAAATGTAAAGGTAAACCTATATTCGCCTCTTTTTTTAAGGTAAACCCGTCTTTTAATTTAAATTTCCCGCCGAGAAATGCAACCCCGAACGTTGCGTGACAAAAGTATTGGGACACCCGATTACTCTCTGTGTGTGTGTGTGTGTGTGTGTGTGTGTGTGTGTGTGTATATATATATAGATACACACACACACACAGGGGTTGGCAATTTTTTTGCAGTAGTAATGAATAATGAGTACCTCCATTAATGAATTGGTACGCACCCAAATTCAAAAATTTTCACCTTAACATGGGCGCAAAACCCCCCCACACCCACCCCCCGTCGCGCATGCGCTTAAATAGATATGTTTTCTTTAACTACCTTTGAACACTGCCAAATGGTTCTGAACATGCAAACTGACTTTTAACCAAAGGTCTAGTCACCCACAGGGATTATTTGACACCAAAAAATTTAAATCAACATTCTAATATGATGTGTGTGTGCTCTCTCGCCACTAACTGGTTGAAAAGAGGAAGGCACGCTGGTAGAGCCACACGGGGTGAAATCTCTCCTCTCTGGACTGGCGAACGGCTCTCGTATCGGGGCAGGCCGTCAAGTCTGGGGGCATCGCGGGGCACGCAGTGTCAGAAGCATTGGGATCAGACCTGCTCTGACTGAATTTTGATTGTTGCAAAATTCAGTCAGCGTGGCTCCGCGGACCGGCAGGAACAATATTTTAAAACATCCTTATTATTTTTCTTTTTAAGGTTTTCCTTTCCTGGGTGGTGGTGATCCAGTATGAAGTTACTCAAATTAGGTACGCATTTGCGCAGTGAAGACTGAAAATTGGTGCGCATTTGTCGTACCACAGACGCCAATTCTTGCTTGCGTACCGCTTATGTCAATCCCTGAATATGCTTCTTCTGGGCTACATGAGTGATCTATCACTTTAAGACGTTGTAGTGTTTACCCACTGTGGACTAAACTGGAGCTGAAATCATTTGCACTGGGCAAAGAAGGTGGTTAACCACAGTTTGACAAGCAGCACAAGCAGCACCGAGAGCAGCACAAGCCTATGAGCCTTTTGTCCACATACACAAGGGTCACGTTCACTGGCATTCAAAAGGCCTTAAAAACAAATTCTTAACTTTTGAAAAATGTATTAACTACAGTAACCCCGGCTTTTCACAGGGGTTACGTTCCAAGAGCACACGTGTATAGTGAAAAACCGCGTTGTTGTGATATGGTTAAAAAAAGCCTTAAAATGCCTATTTTTATAGTGAAAACCCTATATATATATATATATATACTCAGCAAAAAAAGAAACGTCCCTTTTTCAGGACTGTGTATTTCAACAATAATGTTG
>JBBPCY010000007.1:7859030-7877403 GCA_037974405.1 Brachyalestes nurse
GCGGAGAAACCTCGCTGGGAGCGCGGGGGCTCAACCCTGGTGTGGAATTCCAAAAAAGTGCTTCCAGGTCGACTACAGCCTGCCCTGAGTCCCCTTGTGTGAAAACATTCAGAAACAATCTTTTTATTACCACAAAAAAGCAAAAAAAGGCAGAGTATATTTGCAGTTTCCATGTTATTGTGGGGATTTCCACGTAAAACTGTGAGTTCGGTTCCCAAAAAAAAAATTCGCTTGTGGCTGAATCCGCGACTCCTGATCTGCGTGAAACTGGGGGATTACTGTATATCTTACAGTCTACATTAGGGCTACACATTATGGACAGAATATTAGGATTGTGATTACACTGCTACATATTGTCGCCTTTGTATCATCACTTTTCTGGAAATAAAAGTATGTAAATATTAGAGTATGTGAATATTTATTGCCCCATCCACACAGCCTGTTTTCAAATTGTTTTTTGTGATGCCACAAAACCCACACATGTCCACATATCTCCTTATTCAGCCTAAACAGTTTAGCCCCGCCCATTCATGCTGAGTGGATTAGCTCTATGCTGTTTTTTAAACGAGCTGCAGTACAGGACAGACTATCAGAAAAGAAATCGTTTAAATATATCATCTTTAAAGGCACAATAACAAAAACAGCCTGTATAATTCTATGGTTGGAAAATGGTCATGTAGGAATGAATTATGAAGAATTACATAATCCTTCTGGTAGAAAAAAACCCATCAAAGTTGGGAAAAAATAAAGTAGAAGGAAGATCTAGGATCTAGAATATGGGCCTATCAGTGTATTTAATGGTTAAAGTTTGGTCCAACATAAATTGAATTTTATTGGATTACATGAACACTTCAATTAATCTGGATCCCAAAGCCACCAATGACAAGCTATCTGAATCACTAACTGGCCAGCTGGCTATAGTAGCTTGCTTGCTAATTGAAAGCTGGCCATTCTGGTGCCTTAACTGTGCCACGAATGTGTGCAGTCCCTTGAGGTTGGGCACCAACATGACTGGCACAGATAGGGCACTGACAAGCTACGTCACCACACCACAATTACGCTGGCTAACAAAACATGCTTGCTGTTTTCATTCCTACGCCCCCAGAGCCAAGTTTTGCACCATAATGGGAGCATAATGGAAGGCACTGGCAGAAAAGAAGTCATTGTTCTGACATACAAGGTCAAGCCATTAAGAAAATGTCATAGTTTCAAAATAAAATGTAAAATCATCAACACAATAACACAAAGTTTGACTTTTGACATATTACTACCAGCAACAGAGAAAATGGGGAAAAGATGTTTTTTCTCCTTTATGTGGCAGAGGAAAGATCAATATTTTTACACATTTTTTTAATTTTGTTTTTATTTGTCCCACCTGCAGTCAAATGAGGTGCTATAAGTGATGTGTGCTGAAATAATAATGGTGATACATATAGGAGATACTGCTCTCTGTGCTTACTTTCAAGTCATGGTGCTTGTGCTTTTGCATATATTCATCAGGATGGGACAAAGAACCTGACCTCCTGAAACCTCTAACTGCCCTCCACCCATATGCGATGACAGAGATTGATGGCTGCCTATTGTTTGATCTCCGTCTGGGCCTCCTAGGTCTTGGATACGGGTTTGCACACTAAGCAGTGGCCCTTTTCCACCCCTGTCTTCTTGCTATCCCGAAACCCTTGTGCTTAAAAACATGGGTTATCGACTAAAGGGGGCAGGGGGTCATCAGCAGGAAGCAGTGTCCTTTACATATTGCGAAAGCTTATGTTTGTCTGTCCATGGACTGTGCACCTCTTGCACAGCAACACAGGCAGCGGTGCCTGGCCAATAGAGCCTGGCCAGTGGAGGCCATGGATGGCTTGTTACGTTATCCGCCATTTCTATTTTTGGTGGGCGTCAAAAAAAAAAAATCCCACCATTGCCACTCATTGGGCAGCCATCTGGATGTTAGCCATTGCTATGTGTCGTCCTCCTTTGCTGTAGGCTGGGAGGTTCGCTGCTTGTTTTGGCCCGAGAGTGCCATATCAGCTGTCTGCATACTTAGCCAAACGTTTGACTTATCAGTCATGAGCCTGAATTAAACCCTCAGTCAAGCACGCAGAAACTGTTTACAGCATTCAGATACAGGTTCATGATTCAGTGGCATTTGTGGAAAGACATGGAGACACTAATTAACTGCTGCATCCTCCACAAATAGACCCAAACAGATGAACAGTACAAAACTAGAGGGACAGCACGAGTATGATAAAATATCGAGGCAAATACAGTGTAGGCAAAGCATGTTTGTGATGCGTGTAGGTAATAACTGCGATAATGGCTGCAAATAGAGCATAAGAATGGGCTCTACCATCTGCTAAATTATATTTCTGCTGTAAAACTATGCTGAAAAATATTTTGATTCTGAAAAACTGAAAGTAATGATTTATAACAAGAATAATGAGAGCTGGGAAAGAAGATCTATTTAACAATCCCCAAACACTGACTTGCATATTCAAATGAATCCATTATGTAATTTCCAAATGAAAGGTCTTGGTAAAATTTTGTGTCTTTTCTTGCCTAAATGTGTGCCAAAAGTCAGAAACACCAATTAAATTCTACTGTGCAAGAGTGTGATATTCTAAAAAAGGAAACACTGGCTATTAAGCCTTAATGGAAGTTAAGGATAAGTAGGACAAACATAAATGTGTAGGCATTGGGGAATATTTTGCCCTGGAGTGCCATTCTTCAACAAAGTACATGGACCAAAAAGATAACAGCGTTTGCTTGCTAATTAAACAAATACAGCGTGTTACATCATGAATAACAGAGCTGAAGGGAATTAGCCATCTTTGGAAGGCGTTGTGAGCTCTGGGATCCTGTAGGCCTGGACTACAGCCCGAAGTTTAGTTATGCAATGAAAGGGGGTGACATTATAATCGATCAAATCTGTAAACGTATCTCACATTCATTACTCTCTGGACAGTGCATTTTCTATGGTATTCAGAAGAAGTGGAAAGGTCAGGTGGTTCAGAAGTTGAAAGCCAAGTGCTTGAACCAGCATATTCATTTCTCTATTGTCTGCTATCTGACTAACACTCATGTCTGAAACCACTCCTTTTGTGGTTTAGCATTTTCAAATGGTGCTTGAGTTTACTTTTGTTTTCTTCATTTTCATGATCTTCATTTAAGGGTTGTGCAGCTCTTTTTTCAGTTGTTGATGCAGAGCTAGTAAGAATGTCTGAAGAGAGTGTGACTCATGGAACTTCCCCTCAGAAGGTGGTTCTCTTGTCCTGAAGACTCAAGCAGCTTTGGCACTTTCCTGTTTTGGCAATATGCAGGAAAAGCTCGGGCCGTCCACTTAAGAGCTTTCGCTCACTTGGGCCATTTACGGAGGCAGATAGCATCGCTCCTGTTACAGAAGTGTTTCCAGCGTCTGATTTTGTTTAACTTATCGAGCGATATCTTGCTCGTGCTTAATGAGAAGTCCTGGGCTAACCCGCCCTCCCCTCAGGCGTGCGGGCGGCTCGGCTTACTCGTGTGCCTGCACATGTCATCTGCCCCTCGAAGTACACACCAGAGATAAGTTTGTCTAAGCTTTTCTGGACCAGCAGGAGGTAAAGGAAGCCGTCCTCAGCCAAAGGAGCCTCTCCAGCACCGAAGGAGAGGCTTGTCTGTAATTTCAGGAAGTGGGCTTTCACACAGACATGCAAATGAGCACAGTAGACTGTGGTAGGGCTCAGCAAATAACCCACCATTGTCGTCACACAAGTCCTCATGCGCCACCGATGTCTGTTTGTCCGTCTGTCTGTCTGCCTGTCTGCCTCCCAGTCTGTCTGTCTGCCCTGAATGACTCGGCTTTTCTCACAGGTTGTGGAGGGTCATACACCATTTATCTTTAATTAGTACTGCTCGAATCACGAGGCTTGCTGACACATGCTCTTGGCTGCTGTCTGAGGTTGTTAAAGGAAAAGTAAATGAAGACAAGCGAGATTATAAGAAAGTTCCAACTAATGGCCATTTTTCAAACTCCTCTTCTTTACAAATCGATGCACATGGAAAGTTTTCTGTCTAATTAACTCATACCACCACTAGATCAAGAAGATATTTGGTTTGAATTCTTTAAACCACACACTTTTTTGTTGTTTTTTTTTTCACATAAAGGAGAATTCCACTGACAGTTCAGTAGATCTGCTTGGCTAAATAGGAACAAAGTCATTGAAAGTGGTCAGAGTTGAAATTTAGTCAGAACTGTTCACAGAGTTGGTGACAGAAACCAGACAGTGTTTAATGCCTCTGAAAGTTACTTCACTGAAAGTTTTTACATGGAATTGTTACAGATATGCAGCTTGATGCCTGAGACATTGATTGTTTTACAGAGAGATTTTGGCCTAAAAATTATTTTATTCATTTGTTCTTAAACAGCAAAGGGGAGACACACAAGATACTCTTAGCCAAAAGAACAAAAACAAAAAAGAATCAAGACATGTAAGTTCACTGGTCAGTTTGGATTGTAAATTAAATGGATATATTTGACGCCTGGTTCCTGCCACCACCACAGCAAAGAAATTTGACTTTAGAAAACTGGAAAAATGGGTGGAAATACTTCTTAGAACTTATTATTTGGTTAATACTATGGGAGTTGTGAGAGTGAGGAATTTAAACAGGAGACTCAATCACAAGCAGTTTAAGGATTTAACACCTAAAACAACATTGTTGAAAAGGGTTTGCTCAGTTCAGATGTGAACATCTCCATATGACTAAAATATGTTAACACCCACACAACTATTATTGTTTAAGACAAAACTCTTATAATGTTTATTCTTCTCTTGGAAATTATGAATACATTTGACACATCCCACTTTTCTGTGCAGAAAAAATGAATCATTTTCTATAAAAAAATGTCATAAAGACAGTATCTGTGTCATAAAGACAGGATCTTAACCCTGAAATAAGTGGAGGAAGCAGACAGGCCTACAGACGTGCAGGACGTGTCTGAAGACTGTTTTCTTACCATGGAAAAACAGAATGAGCAGTAAGCGTGGCGAGTTATATTTTCTTCCTCATTGCCCAGATTGCAATTTTGACATAAACTGCCAAGACCCTCCCAGTGCTCAGGTGACAGTTGGGGGACACAGAGGCAACCCTCTCTTTAAGTGTTAATGGGACGTCACCAGCTGTTCTCACAGGTAGATTCAGTGTCTTGTTCCCAGCCATCTGTGCATCCTCAATCATAACTGGGTAAGCGGGGCTGAGCGATAAAAGCAGAGTGATGGGCGAGAGAGGGAGGGAATTGGGGATGTAGGTGGATGACAGAAGAAGGGGAATAGCAGGGTGAAATACAGATATAAAGAGGAGGCAAATAGAGAGAGGGATGAGGAGAGAAAAAGATGGAGGAAAGGGTAATGAGAAGGACTTTGATGGTGCCAGCGAGTGGAATATAGCACAGCTGTCACTTACGTCCCTCAGGACCACCCCCCACCACCTGGGCTTTTTTCCCACACTCACCATCAAATCCCACCCAGTTCAATCCAGCCGTTCCCCCAGTCACATGACCTTGATTTACATCCAGGAGCTCTTTTAGCCTGATGTAGGAGCAGTGCTTTGTATGCTAAATCCCATTCAGAACCATTACAGACATAAAAACTAAGCTGATATGGGGTGTGTGGTGACACTGTTCTAATAAATACCTAACGATGAGTTATTTTCTTAAACTGGTCTTTAGTACATTTTGTACCAGACGGCAAATCACCAGGTTGGATATTTTTTTAAAGCACCAAACACAAATTTTATTACACAAATATCGATTATTATATTGTAATAATTACAATACCAAACCTCCAATAAATTTATATGTATATCCACACACACATATTATATAGATACACACACACACATATATACATATATGTTCACACTGTGTGCTGTGGCGTGTTTACATATGAAATAATGGTCAGTTTCACTTTTTTCACTTTTTAAATATATTTATATTGTTCAAGTGTCGATAAATCAGTTGGACAGTTACTGCAAATATGATTCCATTAATTCAAGTCACCAACTTATTTCACTGTGTTCTGTATGAATGGTTGAAATGACAGTTAACCCACTCAGTATGATACTGTAGTAACAGTTGAATGTGTTATAAGTTTTCTTCACTACCAATTAATGAATCTCAACATTGGGGTTTTCTGTGTAATTCAGCTTAATTTGATTCAGCAGCCACTGATCGTTTCTTGTAAAGTGTGTGTGCAATAGAAGAACGTAAATGCTGAGTAAGTCCACAAAGGCTTTTCCAGGAATCGTTGTCAGAGCAGACAGACCGTTTCAGAATGCTGAAAGACCAGTCAGGGGTTTAACACAAGCGATTCTGTAATCAAGAACATGCATAGAAGGTCGAAACACAGTAACAAGGAAGTCTGAGAAACCGAGATGATGATTAATCATTACATGAACACCACAGACAAACAGGATAGTTCTAGATGAGGTGTCATGTAGTGTTTTGTTTCTTTTGTGTATCGAGTGTGGTACATGTAGAGAACATACTTAATTGTGAAGTACTGTGGTTTTTAATGTGTTATATAAATAAAATTAACTTATTTATTTATTTACTAATGAGATTCCTATTGAGTCTGTGAACAAAGCACAACCACAGGCGATGATGTGAAAATACCAGAGCAGAGCTACTGTAGTCCAGGGGACTTTTTTAGGGTGGGAACTCCAGGACACCACTGACACACATGAATCTTTTCAGATTGGCCATGCACCATCGTAAAGTGCTTTAACATGTTTGGAGGAGAACATTTTTTGGATGTATAACTACACAGACGCTCATTTGGCCATTGAAACACATGCTCATTAGGGTTCATTCTCAATTCAATTATACATCCATAGTTCAGACCTGTTTATTAACCTCTGAGAGTGATCTTTTAAAAGTCTTTCAGAATTTTGCATGATTTCTGCCAGCCAAGTAATTCTACAGATTTGAGGATCATCAGCTGTTTTATTTCCACCTGATTGGAGAATCAGTCCAAAATAGTGAAATTAATTGAAAAATGTGTTCAAGCCAGTTATAAGTTACTCTCATTCTCAACAAAACCGGTTTGCTTTCATAATTGGAGTCAATCAAAAGGTCTTCTTTGATAAAATATTTGATGGAATTTTACAAAGCCAAGATTTCACCTAACCAAAATCACATGCACAACAAACACTGAATACATTCCAGATAAAGGATCTTTTAAATGATATATTTTTATAATTTAAAAGTTATATTAGTATATTATTACTGGTATTTATTTACATATTAAGTGCTCTTTAATTAAATTTTTTGTTCAAATGTATTATTTTGTTTAAAGGACTTCTTATATCCCAATTAGGTGTAAGTGTTTAAATACTACAAAGAATGCACAGTGACTTTGCCACACGTGGGGAAAACATGTTATACCTTGTCTACACAAACATTCCCTGTGCATACAAGGCTGCACCCCACCCCCAAGTGGGACAGTCAGACCATGTTTCCATCCTCCTCACCCCAACCTACAGACCCATACAGAGGCGCACCAGACCAGTGCTGAAGCAAGTGAGAACCTGGCCTCAGGGATCCATCCCTGCACTACAGGACTGCTTTGAATGCACTGATTGGGACGTTTTCAAAGAGGCTGCCACCTACGACAACGTAGTGGACCTGGAGGAATACACAGCCTCAGTCACTGGCTATATTAGCAAATGCATCGAGGATGTCACTATCCCTAGAACCATCACCAGCCGGGCAAACCACAAGCCCTGGTTCACTGCAAAGGTGCGTACTTTGGCTAGGGCCAGAAATATTGCTTTTAGGTGTGGAGACACAGCGGCTCTCAGTACAGCCAGAGCCAGACTGTCACAGGCTATCAAAGAGTCAAAGCTCGCTTATGCACAGAAGATCTATGGACCGTTCAAAAACCCCAAGGACGCACGACACATGTGGCAAGGAATACAAACCATCACAGACTATAAACCTACTCCTCAGGCGTGCAGTAAAGATGCCTCCCTGCCAGAGGCACTGAATGACTTCTACCCAGGTTTTGAGGCACAGAACAAGGAACCAGTGCAGAAAACTGGTGGGGAAACTGAGCCTACTGGGCATGAGCCTACTGGTCACTCTGCAACTGGGTCTTAGATTTTCTAACTAACAGGCCTCAGTTTGGAGATGGTCATTGACTTCAGGAGGAACTCCGCCCCGTATACTCAACTTCACATTAACAACTCGGCTGTGGAGAAAGTCAGCAGTGTGAAGTTCCTGGGTGTGCAGATGATGGACAACCTCAGCTGGTCACTCAACACCACCGCCATCACCAAGAAAGCCCAACAGCGCCTCCACTTTCTGAGGAGACTGTGCAAGGCCCACCTTCCCCCTCCCATCCTCACCACCTTCTACCGGGGGACCACTGAGAGCATCCTCTGCAGCTGCATCACTTCCTGGTTTGGTAACTGCAACAGCGCTGCCCGAAAATCCCTTTAGCGGCTGGTGAGGAGCTGAGAAGATCATCGGTGTGTGTCCCCCACCACTCAGTGAACTGAAAACGCTGTGTCCGCCGCGCAACCGGCATCATCACAGATCCCACGCACCCTTCACACAGACTGTTTTCCCCCCTGATGTCTGGAAAAAGGTTCAGAAGCATCCGAACCACCACTACCAGACATCACAACAGCTTCTTCCCACAAGCCATTAGATTTCTGAACTCTACTGCACGCAACATCAGGGGCCTGAACAGGGTCTGACCTCATACAGAGACTGATATAAATATGCACATGCCACTTTCAAATAGCCATACTCATTGCACCACCACTTTCCAAAACTGCACAAAAACTGGCTGCTAAAAAAAAACTCCTCTACCTCAGAATATTCACTTATTTGCACTACCTGCCTGTCTTTGCTTTTGTACTTAGAACTTTTTGCTTAGATGCTGCAATATAATGTTGCAGCAGTTGTCTTGCTCTTTGTATGTCCTTGTTTAACTTTGTTTTGCAACACTGTTTGCTAGAACGCTATTTCAACCCTCTGTGTACTTGTGTATGTGGCTGGGCTGACAATAAACCCTCTTGAATCTTGAAATAGACAAGTTGCTACAATTAAATGTCCAACCTACACACACATAGACACATACACATACAAAGCAGTACACACAGTGATGCATAAAAGCTGACTGATACTGAAAGAATGATCAGTGGTCGGTGGTAACAGCCCAGGCCTCACACACATACACCCACTTTTTGTGAGAACTGACTTAATACTGCCTCTGAGTAATACTACACCTCTGCCTCAACCCAGCTCCAACCTTAACCCCACAAACCAAATGGCAATATTTTGTTTTCCTGCTCTTTCATAAAAACGGAACATTTACATTTCAAGAACAGCAAAGTGTCCTCACTTTTCCTATTTTTTTTTCTTGCTCACCTATTTCAAGGTCATTTGATCTTCACAAAAAGCTAACAAACACACACACACATACACAGGTTCAAACCAAACGATAAATCACAAAAAAACCCTTATTATTAATAATCAATAACAGCAGCAGAATTATTGTCACCTTTTTATTATTAAAACAAGATTACAAAGCTTTACATGAAGATCAAAGCGGGAAAAATCAGCTAAAAAGGAAAAATGATTTTTACGGGTACATTTGGTCCTTGTAAACACACGCTCACACACATACACAAACACACACAAACACACACATGCAATTGAAACAAATATCTCTGAGGCCCCCTTGAGGACTGAGTGCAAAATTGCATTCACAGTAGAGAAGCTTACTGAAACACTTTCACCTCCAAGATTCCATACTGAAAGATAAAGTGTGAACACGTTGCCATGGCAGTTCACTAATGCAGTTCACACCGACAGACTGATCGGCCCGGCTGTGTGTGGAACTGTCGTTTCCTCATACTCATCTGTCAATCACACCGAATCTAACACCAGTTTTTACATTCATCCAACTGTTACACACTCTGCTCTCTCACACGCCTCCACTAAACACAGGGAGTTTTAACTGGAATCAAGAGATAGGAGGCAAAAATATCAGCACGGCCTAGATGAGTTATGAAGCAACATGAGTGATGGAGCCATTTATTTGACAGCTGGGTTTTTGGGCCTCTACTGACTGCTGACACACAAAACTGTAGCTAATGGATGCTTAACAGCTGTACACTTCCCTCCACTTCTGATGGCAGAAAATTATTTGGTATAAACCATTTACTGACTGAATGACCAAAATTTAATAAATGGGTCAACTGATGGATCAATCAATCAATAAATAACTAGGTCAATCAATTGACCAATCACTCAATATATGGATCAATCAATTGATCAATCAATCAATAAATGGATCAATCAATCAGACAATAAATGGATTACATCAAATAGCAACTGATTTATTGACTGAATGATTGATGTGTTTGTTGCTTATTGCAGAAGAACTCTGTCTCCTTTGAACAAATAATTAAACAGAAAAAGAAAGAAAGAAGGAAAAAAAAGTCTCTGTTGTTAAAATAAAAGGTTTCCGGTTTTGGGTTTGAAGACCCCTTAGTAGGCGCAGTCGGGGTCAGGACAGGCTCCTCTCCATACAGGACACTGCCTCCACCTGGACAGGCAGAAAAGTGCAGGTTTTAGGTTACATTTTATCATCACTGTCAGAAAAACAGTAACACCGTTTCTTTCCTGTTTAGCTGTCCACTTCACTGAGTTTACATTTTCTGTTGAAAGGAGGAATAGAAATGCTTGCAAATTACTCACTCTCACTCACTTTCAGAACCCACTTTATCTGGGTCGTGGGTACCCCGAGCCTATCTCGAGGTCAACAGGCGAGAGACAGGGATTCCACTTCAGGATGTGCTTGGAAATTACTTGTAATAAAATCTCTTCACATTAAATATTTTACCTTCTCCCTTTTTTGGTGTGTTTTAAACATCATTGATGAAATAACACTGGTATGATTATGTGCAAAACAACTTCACATCTTCATCATAGTTTAATTGTTCACCTGTACTGATGTGTTCCTTTCATATTAACCCCACAAGAGACAAAGAGTGAAAGCAGAATGTGCTGTGCAACACTCTAAACAAAAATGACATACACATTCAAAGCCATGCAATTAGTATACAGTTCAATACATGCACATCATACATATGTAAATAGTGCAGAAACAGAAGTGATGAACTGATTATTAATCAGTTAACACAGTGGTGTTCTAAAGCATCGCCACTCAGAGCAAAGAGCTGAATTTCCTATGCAGAAGGAGAGTGGGGTCTGCAGCAGTTTCCTCTGTCTGTTTGATAATTTTCTCCTCAAAGACCTCCTGCAGTGAACTATAGGCGGCTTCTATAATAGTGCTGTAGGTTTTTGTTGCAGCTTGATTAATGTGCCTAGTGTTTACTCTTATTATTATTCTTACAGGATGTTGTTTCATCCACTGTCCAGTTGTAGAAATTTGTCCTGTTTTGTCTCTACAGAGATATTCTCACTGAAGCACCAATGTATAGAAACCTTGTAGGAAACCTTGTAGGAAGCAGAACATAAGGTCTAATAGCCCAAATATCAGAATCAGAAAACTTAATTCCAAAGAGAAATGCTTAACCATTTAATGAATCTATTCAACCAGAATTCTTCACTGACGTTGTAGTCTGTAGAATTAAGGCTACTCTTCCTCCTCTGTTTGCTTACTTGTTGTATATTTATGTTCAGTGTACACCTATAGATTTTATTACAGACATAATGTATGGTGGTTTGAGGCAGGATGTACTGAATGTGCATAATCCCAAATTTAAAAAACACAAAAACAAACACTAACAAAGGGTTCAGAGGTAACACAAAGGGTAAGATATGGGCAAGGCACGTGAAACCCAGCCTGAAACAAGGGGTCAATATACTAACAAGACAACACTAACAAGGGTATATATACTAACATAAAACATTCATCCTGACGGACTGTTTATTATAGAGATTTTAACCATGCAAATTTCAAGTCAGTCCTCCCTAAGTTCCACCAGCATGTGGACCTTGTGACTAGGGGGGTGAACACACTGGACTGTATTTATATGAACATCGCTGGTGCGTACCGCACTGAGCCTTGTCCCCAACTCGGACACTCTGATCATATGTCCATCATGCTGATCCCAGCCTACAGACCGGTCATTAGACATGCCAAGCCCCTTCGAATACAGGCAAAGGTCTGGCACCCAGGCACCATCTCTGCTCTTCAGGACTGTTTTGAGCACACTGACTGGGACATGTTCAGGGAGGCTGCAACTTATTGCAGCACTATCAACCTGAAGCAGTACATGAAGCCATTCACTAGCTAGAACAATAAGTATACTGATGATGTTACTGTCTCCAAGATCATCACCACACACCTGAACCAGAGGCCATGGATGACTGCAGAGGTGCGAGCACTGCTGAGAAGCTGTGACTCTCCATTCAGATTAGGTGACAAGGCTGCCCTGAGAGCAGCAAGATCCAACCAGTCCAGGGCCATCAGAGCAGCGAAATGCGCACTTACCCAGTAATTCCACAGCTACTTCAAGGACATAAGGTGAATGTATGCCACATGTGGCAGGACATCCAGGCCATCTCCAACTATAGGGCATCTCCACCTGCCTGTGATGGTGAGACCTCCCTTCCAGATGCTTCTACAAATCACTTCTATGCATGGTTTGAAGCCCAAAACGACATGGCAGTGTGGAAAACCACCCGCCTTCCGACAACGAGGTGTTTTGTCTGACCATGGCTGAGGAAAACTGTGCTCAGTGTGAACCCACGTAAAGCTGCTGGACCAGACAACATTCCTGGTTGTCTGGACCAGATGGCAGATGTTCTTCAAGCTTCAATATCTTTCTGAGCACTACTGTCATTCCGATGTGCTTCAAAGCCATCACCATCATCCCTGTGCCAAAGAAGTCATCAGTGTCCTGCTTCAATCGTCCTGTCACCCTCACACCCATTATCACGAAGTGCTCCGAGAGGCTTGTTATGAGGTACATCAAATCACAACTGCCCCCTTCTCTGGCCCTCACCCACCTGGGCAAAAAGGACACTTATGTGAGAATGCTGTTCATAGGCTTCATTTCAGCATTCAATACCATCATTCCTCAGCATCTGATTGGGAAGCTGGGACTGCTGGGGCTAAACACCTCTCTCTTTAACTGGATCTTAGACTTCCTGACTGGGAGACCTCAGTTAGTCAGGATAGGGAGCAAGATCTCCAGCACCACCACGCTGAACACAGGGCCCCCCCAGGGTTGTGTGCTCAGCCCTCTGCTTTTCACGCTGCTGACCCATGACTGTGCAGCAATGCACAGCTCATACCACATCATCAAGTTTCCCAACTGTGGTGGATTTCATCAGAAAGAATGATAAGGCAGCATACAAAGAGTAGGTGCGGCTAACACAATAAAACAAAAGAGATGGTTGCTGACTTCAGGAGGGCGCAATGTGATCACTCCCCACTGAGAGGCTCCTCTGTGGAGATCATCCAGAGCACCAAGTTCCTTGATGTTCACATCATAGAAAACCTCACGTGGCCCCTCAACACCAGCTCCATCACCATGAAAGCCCAGCACCTTCCACCCCTAATCTTCACCTTGTTCTACAGAGGGATCATTCTCTGTAGCTGCATTACAGTCTGGAATGGGAATTTTAAAGCTTCGGTTCGCAAGACCGTATAGAGGATTGTGAGGACAGCTTAGAAGATCATCGTGCTCTCTCTCCCTCTCTCGTGCTCTAAATGCTCTCTTGTCCAGTTGTTTTGTTGCTCCTGTGTTTTTTTCTTGCACTATTTTTCATCCTGTCTGTGCTTGTGGTCTTGTGGTATTCTGTTCTGTTCTGTTCTGTTCTGTTCTTGTATTGCACCATTACATGTTGTTTTGTTTCCCTGTGTACTGTGTGTATATGGTTGAAATGGCAAAAAAACTTACTTGACTTGACTTGACTTGACTGGAAGGTAGAACTTCTACTACTGTCCACAATTTATTTCTATACTTCCATGTTTGTATTCCCTCAATCCCAACAGAACTCTGAGACTTTAAGAAGCTACTTTACTTTTTACTTACATAATCACATAATTTACCATGGTTTCACTTTATGGTAAGCTTAACACTGTGTAGTGCTGATTTACTTATATTTTAATATATGTGTGCTTTCTTTGTTTTAAAATACCTTCCATACATAGGCCTGACTTTAAGCATCACATGACTAAAACAGTCAAACAGCACACTGAACATTTATTGGCGCCCCTAATAAAGATGAGTATTTACCTTTCAAATATTTTTTTTTGTAATAATATACAAATTCCAAATGCATTTTTACATGAAATCATGTGTGCCTCAATTATTGACACTCCAGCTACTTTGTACGTCCTCCTTTTGCCAATTGGACAGCACTTAATCATCTCCAATAACATTTTACATCATTTCTGTGTTGATTTGGCCATATATTTTTGATCATTATCCTGCTGAAACACCAAGTGATGACCCATTTTCAGTTGTCAGGCAGAGGACACCAGATTTGTATTTAAAATGTCCTGGTATTTCAACAAGATTCCCAGGGCCAGTGGAAGAGAAACAGGCCCACAGCATCACAGATCCTCCAGTAGTTCTTCACTCAGTAGAACTCAGCAATTATTATTAACAATAAACTCAACAAAAAGTGACCTGGTTCAGTAGGTGCCATGCAGTGCCTTAAGCAGCTGTCCTTATCGTGGACATGGTTTCATACATTCCTTCATTTTCACACTGTTGGTCTTCACTTTGCTTTGACTTCTAGGGGCAAAATGGTGAATTATTGTGAGACAAATGTGTAAAAGTGATCCATTGCTTTGGTTTATGTATTTTTTCCTGTAAACTCTCAGAAATTGAAGACAGTAAGTGACTGAGTGGTTGGTGGTGATGGAGGTGGATGGCCAGATTTGACGTTTACATGTATGAGTTCTATTGGAATGATGCAAAGTGATATAAAGGCTACACTGATGTAATCAGGTGTGAAATGACATTTCAGAATTCAAGAGGGAAATTAAAACTATACTTACTGTTGATGGTTCTTTTCCATGCATGCTTACATAAATATTTTCAGGCCTGTTTTGCTCTGGTGCAGTTTTAATTTTGTATACTGAAAAAAAGAATTTGATTCCAAAAGTAACTAATACAGATCTGTCATGGCATCATAATATCTATTCATCATTTTTCCTTGATACATTGGTTAAATTCAGCAAATGACTTACTTTGTATGAGTTTGCACAGAATTATTGCAGCACAGGCCACTGCTGGCATCATCATTATTATCAGTACTACCAGTATTACCAGCGAAGTACCTGATTTGTTCTCAGGAATTCTGTAACAGAAAACAGCTAATTCAACAAATTTTATTAAGCCTTGATTTCCATATTGTAGTTTATAATTAAGAGGCTAAAATCAGAGTTCAGAGAGGTTTATTGTGATAGGCTCCATTCAAGAAAAACTTACCAAATTGCTTACAATGGTGGTGATAGGAACCAGACATCCAAAGAAGTGAGTGTCTCTAAAAGCTATTAGAACGCTATGTAGTAACGCTAAAAGTTATTATAAGAAATGTCTATTGAGGCTTTGCTGATGCCTGAGATTTTGTTTTATGATAGTCTTGAGACTCACATGTGAGATGTGAGGTAAACTAATATCCAAATAAAACCCTTTTCCAGATTTACCGTTAGCCTCATTGCAACAGATTCTAAACATGCCTCATTGCAACAGACATTAAACATGTTGGTCAAGTAACTGCATTTGGGGAAAGGGTAAAACTTGATTAAATGTACTTTTGGCCCTCACATTAACACTAAACTGTGTAGTGGACTGAAGAGATCAGTATGTTACCTTCCCGTCTTGCATATTGTGTCTTCACAATTGGGTGAATTATGACGGGATGGATTTCTTATCACAGAAACATGAACAGGCATCTGCAGTTCCCCCACTGAACAATAGTACCATCCAGCGTCCTCCATACTCAGGTCATTTATGATAACGAGGAAAATGTCAGTGGAGTCAATGATCTTAAATTTCACGTCTTCTGTGCTTTTCATCACACATGAGCCACCAAGTTTACACCACTTTCTTGGTTTCTTGTTTTTATGGCGGCACAAAATCGATACACATCTGTCTTCAAAGCCTGTCACCATCTGATCCTCCACATAAAGTTCAGGACGAGCTGAAGATATCAGAGATAGACACAGTCAGACAAAGGAAAGACATATCTGTTAGTCTGTTACTTTTCGTTGTGACTACCCACTAGTTCACGTATGTTTGTTTATGTTTGTGTGTGTGTGTGTGTGTGTGTGTGTGTGTGTGTGTGTGTGTGTGTGTGTGTGTTTGTGCATGCGTGTGTGTGTGTGTGTTCACTCCTTTGGATGGGTTGAATGTGGAGACCTAATATTCTCTTGTGGATTCATAAAAAATCCTTTCTGTCTTTTATTGCTCAGAGTAAGCAGAGCCCAATAGACAAGACAAAAATTGGTAGAGACATTATTTCAACATCATAAACTCACTTTTTGTGACTTGTAGTTGAAACTGTTTTCCATAATCAGGATTCTGGGGAATTTCAATACCACACCAGTAATAACCAGAATCAGAAATCGACATGTTCTTCATAGTTACAGTGAATGTTCTCCGGGTTTTGTCGTCTGAGATGGACACTGTTTTGTGTTTGTTTCTAAGTAAGTACTTTACATTATGGATTAATTTTGAATCATATGAACAAGGGATAATAATGGACTTTCCTTTTTGGACAGGTACTGTGATGATATCCTGAGTGTCTGTAGGGAAAAGACACAACAAATTAAACTGAATTAAAACTTTTGACTTTTTGAAGGAGAACAGGACACTTTAAGATCTCAGGTCTTCAATTGTGCACACAGTGTTTGTATGTAATTTCCACAGAAAAGGATTGCAAATATAATGGGATGTTCTGGAGCAGCTAAGATGACCATAATCACCCCCAAGTGCCTGTAAAAGGGGTAAAAAATTCCTCCAGCACTGGGCTGAGGAGCACTAAAACTGTGGACTCTGGACCCGTTCCTTGAGGATCAGTCAGAGTGGAGTTTGCAGTCCTCCAAAAGCACTGGGACAGCTTTATACAGACTGATTTGTTTCTTTGTGAATTCTAATGCTGTATTTCTAATACTGTAATACTATACAGTATTCTAAAGATGATTTCAATACCTCACATAAAAAAACCCCTAGCCACAGCCACATGTCTAAATAATAACAAAACAAATCAAACAATCTTACTCAAAAAACTTAAATAACCTTGGTTGACTTCAATTTTTGAGTTAATTAAACTTCAAATAATAAGTTAATAAATGTGAAAAAGAAATGTATGTTCTCTTAACTTATTATTAGAAGCTGAATATACTCAAAGTTTTAAGCTGCCCAAAGTCACAAGTTTTTACAGCATTTTTTCAAGGAAAACATTGTTCTTAACTTTTAATGTGAATTAATGTATTTCAAACTATTTTAGACAATTTCTATAGGATGTTCTATTGGTTTAATTTTAGTATGATCATTTCACCCAGTGTAAAGGGAAGCTGGAATTTCCAAATTCTGTAAAAAAAAATTGATACTGAAAGTTTTGTTCTAAAATGGCAATATGAATTATATTTAGTTTTCCTAACAATATTACAAACAACATTTGTGAGCCTTTTTTCTTTAAATACATGTCACCAAACAGAAGAAACCCGAGCTTTGAGATGGTGTTGAACATATTTGTATGACTGATATCTATTAAGAGCAGGGTCCTGAAATATATTTAAAATAAAATCGTCCCACACAATGGCCACATTTCACTTACCTGAGGGGTTTATCATGATGAAAATTAATAGAAGGCATAAAATCATCATGATTGGAGAGTGAGTAGAGGGCGATACAAAGTGAAGCTTTTGGTTTTCTGCTTCCTTTTTTACAGTTTTGATTCTCTTCTGACTTACTAAACAGTTTGCACATATGAAGAGGGAAGTTGCTAGTTAACCACCATGTTACAGCACTAGGGTTTACTGAAAGTTTACTTAAAGAGCGGTAAATGTATGTTTTAGTGAGTACACCAACACATGCCTATGCTACAGATCCTGAAAGGCAGGTGCTGGGTTTAAAAATATGCCTTTAAGATTTAAGGTAAAATTTCAGAACACTCCTATCCTGAAGAATTTCTCCTCATCAGCTATTTTTTATCTGAAAAGACCAACTGCTCATTTGTGCTTTAGATTTGAAAGAGATGACTAAACACATGTAACTAAATCAGATTATTTTAGCTGTCATATATACATACTGTTCTGGGGACAACAAATACATGCTGTAGTGCAGGGATTACCAACTCTGGTCCTGGAGGGCTGGTGTCCAGCACAGTTTGATG